>OX422212.1:546066236-546666236 GCA_949130495.1 Sambucus nigra | reverse complement strand
GTATTTAATAATGAAGATAAATTAGGGCAAGAGAAACAATAATATTTAGTACTCAACATAGTATTAAATGAGATCTTTACACCATAAATGCACTGTAAACACAATAAATAGATGGGACGAACAAGTTACTTGGTCGGAGGGAGAAAGAGCAACCACTATTAACACAATAAAGCAATTCTAGAACTCCAAGCTCAGTTAATGCTCAATAATGTGGGCATTAATGGATGTAAGAAGGATGTTTGGACAGTAAATATTCTCACCGAAGCTCTCGTGTACAAGGAAAATCCAACAACAATTCGGGATCAAGATTGTCATGCTTGTAAACTGTTTGGTTGGTATATTTATATGAAGGCAATGTTAATCGAGTAACCTTACTGGCATTAAATGTGATTGGCCGACATTAAATCCTAAATTACCATAACATTATGTCAAAGATACTGCATTAAATGCATAGGATATTATATTTTCACGAGAAACTGCCCAACCAGTTAGAAACATGGTGGCATTAATGGGGACATGATGTGCCATCTCAAAGTCTTACCTTAGAATGACTGTGAAATCAGATCTAGTTAACTAGGCTTGCCATCTTAAGGATAATCACATAAGTGTTGTAAATTTGAGTCCTTAAGTGACAGATGTTATGACATCATAAAGTAGGTGAACAGTGATCCCACTAGATGTGTGGTCACATCAACCAAAAGGATGGTGTATGATTTTAAGGTTTATCGGCTGGAAGGTAGCTCGAGTATTTGGTATGTTGTTTGTTGGCTAAGAACCATCTTTAGGCCAAAGATACAAGGTTGGGTTCCTCCAGGAGGTTCCCCCAAATAGGTTGAAGTCATGGTAGCTCGGTTGGAAGTGGATCGAGCAACCAATTATACTGAGTGAAGTTTTTCCTAAGTGTGCCAAGAGCGTTGGGTATTGCATTCCCAACGTTGACTTTCTCCCAATCCTCCAAACCATGTCCTAGCGATATTCCTAATAGGAGTTCATTCGATAGAGCATGTGAGATCTTCTATGACCTTCCATATATGGTCCCTCGGGCGTACCGAACAACCTCACGCATATCACAAAGCAAGCTTGTTCAATAAATAAAATACATGATCAAATACATTTTACTTCTTATTTTAAAATATTATTTCTCGAATAACTTTAATCTTCGAGAGGATTCCTTCATTGGAAGTCTCTGTCTTCCTTTTTTAGTTGCTAAGTATAGGATTAACTCTGATAATCAACCTTTGGTGAGGACTCCCCCTACATTTTCCCCTTCATAGAGATATTTGTTTATTGCATGAAGAAATATCTATACGAAATACTTGGTTGATCTTCAAACCTTACAGCAAAGAGAGGAAATATCCATAGGAAAATAATCATATCATAATAAACATCAAATATTCATTAAAGAGAAATGTGTGCGAGGAGCTTATCTAGTCCTTCATTCAAACTACTTCATCTTTTAGATGACTTATGATATTTTTGATAGCGCCATTCCTTGATGGGACGTTATGATTTCATGTGACAGTTGCCTTGGGGAAAGTGAAGTGGTTTTTTCAAATTTCCCCTAAAGCGCTTCGTCTCCCCCAAGTTGAAGAAACTTTAAGCATGCCTCATTATTACTCTGGTTGTATCATATTAAATGAGGTTGTCGCTTCCCCTTATGAACTTTACACATAGAGGCTCTGGGGTTAGTGCATTTTCCATGCAAGTGTACTTGTGTGTCGCTTCTTGAAACGTCATCATGACGACCTTTGAATTCCTTCCCCTACACTTCTTCTGTAAGGTTCATTTCCCCTAACACCCAAGCATGCCAAAACTAGTGGGAATGATACCACCGTGTGCCATATTTCTATGAGTTCGATTACTTTTTGACACTAGCTGAGCATTTACTCGGTGACCTTGTGCTGGTGGAGCCGACAAATCTTCTTATGGAGGAGAGTGACAGTGCCGAGGATTTTTCCTACATCCCCACTGCCACCATCACTCAGTTTTGTATTGACCGAGGTGATTACCTTTTTTCAAAGGTGGAACTTGAGTCCACCTTAGGTACTTGCAAAGGTCTGTGTCCTTAGGCCTACTATATCCATTTTAAGTATCCTTTGTAATTGGCTTTGATTGGTTTGTCTTCTACCAACTGGTTGGGTGGTCTCACCCTTGTAAAGAATAATAATACCCTTCAGTTCTTGTGTCTTGATGGAGCCATCAATCCTACACATTTGTTTCCTTTTGGGGTTAATTTACCATCACCCTTGATGACGTCTATGAACTATTAGGTTTAGAAATATCAGGTTTTGATACCTTATTTGAGGAGGCAGTCTCAAGCATCGAGAAGTCCATTCGAGCAGAACTAGACGCAGTAGTGAAAGACTCCATGGTGATATTTAATAAGTGTACTTACTCGGAGGTGATCAATTTTTTCTACTTTATCGAAGATAAGGCTGTGATTAAGGCTCGTGAGGCAGCCAAAGAGAATCAAAATGGGAAGTAAGTGTTTGAGTATCCCCCAACTGGGAAGGAATTTGGTTCAAAGATTGAGCTTGCGGGTTATATTTGGGTCATTTGGTCAAAGATATTTCTTCCCGATAAACCACATGACTTCCCTAGGAAGGATCTGATTAACGTGGACGCTTTCATGGCCTGTGACAACAAGCTTACTCTAGCTTCAATCACCCTTGGTTCATTATACACTTGGCCAGATCATGTGTAACTTTATTCAACCCGAAGCATCGATAGGTTTGATGTCTCGAACTACGCTAACCACGTGCTGCTGGCAGCCTTTATGTACACCCATTTCCTAGAGTATGCCCCGATTGCTAATTACCCCAACTCTTATCCCGTTAAGGTCCCTCGAATATGTTGCTGGAACCACAAGATTTCCAAAATTCCCTCTGTATCTTTAATCGATAAGGTTGAGAAATTTGTCACTCACCACTATGTTAGGATAGATGAATTTTTCATGAACCACTTTTTTATGGACGAGGAACGTCATATTATCCCCATCGAGGAAGCGTTGACTAGGAACTTCCTACCGAATAATATTCCTCTCTTGTTGATTCCCTCTTATCTTCCTTCATGCACATAGTGGTCCTCCTTTTATTCCATCCACTACCCAAATCGTGTCGCTATGCAATTTATTTGCAATCAAAGTAATCCTATGTTGATCCATTTTACCGGCGAGAAACCTATCAACTTTTCCTTTGCATATAGCAACTTTCTTACTTCTGCCATCATCAATCTTTATTCGAATTAAGATGCCAACCCTATTATCCCGAGCAAGCAAGCCCGAGGGGGTAGATCTGCAATGTACTTGATGGTATTTTGGCCAAATCAGTTGAGCCATTTCCAAAGCAATCTTAAAAAAAACTCGGTACCCCGATGTTGAAATATTTCCTCTGATGGAGTTAGGATGAGGAAATGAACCACCTCTAGCTCCTTATTTTCTCTCACTACAACCAATAGTGCCATTCCTTATGAGTTTCTCCTTTTATCTCCTGTAGAGCAAGTTGTAGAAAAGAAGAAGAAGAAGGCGACATAATCTTAAATTATAGTCGAAGTGGCGGCTATTACCCATGGTCCCTCAAGGCCAGTTGAAGGGGGTGGAACCCCTCATGCTGCTTCGATTGGGGCAGCAATGAGGGATACTAGAAAATCTCGTAAAAAAACTCAAGGTTACCCAAGAAGTCTCTCCAAACTTGAATCTTGATTCTAAGATTTCTCAGAAAATTAACTTGATGTTCGAACGGCTTTAACAGACTTAGGAAAATATTTCTATGAAAGATAGGGATTTTATGTTAGCTGAGATGGCCTCATGAAGGTTTTCTTATGCTCCCCCTACTACTGAAGGTAGCAGGAAAAGAAAGTTGGATAGTCCTATTAAAATTGTGTTGGAGGACTCAGGTGAGACGAATGAGGATGATCATTCTGAGGAAGAGGAGGTACCTATTGGTAAATAAGTAGTTAATGATGACGATGAGGAAGAGGAAGGAGAAATAGGGAAGAAAGTGGAAGAAGAGAAATCTCCTCTTATTCGAAGACGTAGGTTGCGAAAAATGGTTTCTTCTTCCAAGTCTGCTTCGCCTCCTCAAGACTATGAAGTTTTGGAAGATGTTCTCAAGGAAGAGATATATTTGCAATTTCCTTTCAATTTTCTAACTTTTCTAAATATTGACTCTTATTTCTCCTTTTTAGGTTGATGTTCAAGGTGATTTGCACGATGATGTTGAATTTGGTGGCCATTGGAGGAAGTAACTGAAGTTTCACATATCTTGAAGGAAGCTGCGCCAAAGGGGATAACTACCCATATAATCTCGCTGATAACTACAAATTTCCCCAAAGAGGCAGATATATCTCCTTATTCGATTGAATCTAGTAGTGTCTATTTATTTGACTCTGCCATCTTGCACAACCAGGCTAGTATCGAGGCAAGTGCTCATTATGAAGATGTTGTTGAGTTTATTTTTGAAAAGTCCAATGTCGTTGTTGTACCATCAGTTTTGGTAAAAAAAATCCTTTTCTTTTTGCACTTCTTTTGCCATATTCATGTTGTTTTCATCTTTTTCTCTATTGTTCTTTGCAGGTTTCACTCCCTAAACAAACTGCCTCGCTAGTCCCTCTTCCTTCAAATGATCGGGTCTTAGTTACTCTCTTTGGGCCATCAATCCTCAATCTAAAGGGGGTCAAGGTTGTTGTTACTAGTCATATTGGAGTTGGCCAGGAAGAAGTTATCGAAGTTGGAGGTACTACTATTCTTCCCACAGAGCAGCATCGTTTTATAGCTCCAGGGATTTTTACAAGGGGGAAGATTTAGTATAGATCGCCACCCGAAAGTTCATCGATGATCAGTGATCGAGTGGAAAACCGAGCGTCCGTGTAATACGCTAGTCGTTGTTATCGGCTTCCAACTTCAATAAAAAAAAACCTAAACTTTTAACTACACTTTTATGGAGTATAGTAGTAAGTCTGGGTATCGAATCCACAGGGAATGTTTTATAGAATTTAATTGATTTATTACTTCTAAAATAAAAGTGAAAAAGATGATGATGGTTGACAAGGGGAAATAAGTTGGAACAAATTTATAAAACTAATTAAAATGAATGAGGAAATAGGTTGGAATACAATCCCCCAATCCCTAGTAATTACCCATTAGAATACTGGAATTGTAAATTATAAATTTGAATGAATCCAGTCTTTATAGATCCTAAGCATTACATATATGAGGTTCAAGCCCGCATCATATGAAATCAAAGATAAATATAAAGCGGTGCTAAATAATTACACGCACATCATATTCTTAAATATCCCAAGTACCTAGGGCAAGAGAGATTAAAAGATCTAGGATGATTGTGAACTTATCTTATACGATTCTTTCAAATTTAAATTTAAATTCTATTTCCTACGTAGATAAATTACATCGGGATGGATTCATGCATCCCAACCCTTAAAACTTAGCTAAACATGATGAAAACAAAAGAAAACTCTAACAAACATTGTTAACAATTTGCAAAACAATTGAGAATTGAATGGAAAAATAAAATAGAGAATAGAAATTGATACTTGTATTTAGCAAAAGGAGAAAGTGATGAATTTGAATCCAGCAAAACTTCTTCTTCAAACTTAAAACTAGGGTTTATGAAAACTTCTACCAAAGAAAACTACAATCTAACTTTCTCTCTCTAATCCGACTCCTACAACTTAATAAAAACCACCTAAAAGGATTTTTTTAAGTCTCCCTCTCTCTAGAATTCAACTCCTTCCTTGAATGAATTAGGGCTTCCTCTTTTATAGCACCAAGTTGCACGAATTTAACATCAAATTTCGCTTGTGGAACAAGTTTTTGCCAACCAATCACCATAAAATCTGCATAATTAATGACAGAAATCCGCACATCCAGACTCTTCATTATCGCGCAACTTCAAAACATCGTAACTTCTTCACCGTAGCTCGGATTGAGGTGCCGTTTTTTCCAGTATTCTTGTAATTTAGAGATATTAAACTTTCTAGTTGGCCCCATCTCTGGAATAAGGCTGAAAAATTACGAAAATGCCCTTCAACTCTCCATTTCTTGGTTTCTTTCACTGTTTTGAGTTCTCCTTCGCACTAACTTACATGAAATACCTGTAAAACACATGAGAAATACACAAAACACGAAATAATTGCCAAAAAGGTTAGTAGCATAAATAAGAGACAAATCCATGATATTTACACTGCACGGGATCATAAAAATACCGAAATTAAGGGGATAAATATGAAGAATATGTGCCTAATCAATCAGCAGCCAAAGGTATTCTCTTCTTTTGTGTAACTCCTGCATTTACATGTTATTAGCACTGCCTAGTAAATAGGACTTTGAATCTCCAATAACCGAGGGTCAGGCGGGCCAAGTAATATTGGTCTTAAAATCTCCCATAATTGAGGGTTTGGTGGGCTAAGTCATATTGGTCTTAAAATGTCCCATAACCAACGGTTAGGATGGCCACGTCATATTGGTCTTAAAATCTCCTATAACTAAGGGTCAGGTGAGCAAAGAAATATTGGACTTTAAATTTCCCATAATCGAGCGTCAGGCAGGCCAAGTTATATTGGACTTTAAATCTCCCATAACCGAGGGTTAGGCGAGCCAAGTCATATTGATCTTCAAATCTCCCATAACCGAGGGTAATGCGGGCCAAGTTATATTAGACTTTAAATCTCCCATACCCGAGGGTTAGGCGGGCCAAGTTATATTGGAATTTAAATCTCCCATAACCGAGGGTCAGACGAGCTAAGTCATATTGGAATTAAAATATTCCATAACCGAGGTTCAGACGAGCCAAGTCATATTGGACTTTAAGTCTCTCATAACCGAAGGTCAGGCGGGCCAAGTTATATTAGACTTTAAATCTCCCATAATCGAGGGTCAGACGGGCCAAATCATATTGGTCTTTAATTTTCCTTGCAAGATAGTTTATATATTTTTCCCTAATTTGATAATTTCTTGCATTCCAAGTTGAAGTTTAGCAGTCAACTGCACATGTCCCGAAGTTAAAGGTGTTATGCATGAAATTGCACAAGTAGTGGATGGTGTGCGAGGCCCTAGGTTTGCAATTTCAAGTAGTGGCTCCAACTATTGGTGAGGTGTCTGAAGTGGTTGCTTCTAGGTTACAAGAAACTGACAACACTTCGCACACTCGACGCCCTTCTTCCTATGATAGTGTCTTTAGTGTGCACCCTCCTGAAGCATACCTCGAAGTGGTTGTGACACAGACCTTGCTCGATTTCCCCAATATCTTGACTGTCGGTCCTCACACATTGATTGAGCATCTTATATACAGGTTCTCTTCAACCTTTTCCCCTCGCAGTGTTTAGCCCATACCTGTGATGATGGACTGTAGGTTGCTTGGCCTATCCACTATTTTAGATGAGATCCTCAATACTCCTATAGAGTCTTTATGATCTTCTACAATCGGGGTTTTGTTGGGAAAAGTCAATCTTCTTATCAATGATGGGTTTTTGTTGTCTTGGTTAGTGAAGTTTCTACATGACTTCAAGAAGGCTGAGTTATATGCTCTTTATGCCAGACTGAAAATTTTTCATCGTTCGCAGGTGGCTAGTAAGCTTGGATGCCAGATTGTTTATGTCTGAATAGAAGGTGGAGGATGCTCGTAATACTGATGCCAAAGCAGAGGCTGCCTTACTTTAGTCTAAGAAAAATTTGGATGATGTTCAACAGAGAAAGGAGAACCGCCATAAGGAATTGGTTGCTCTAATCTTCGATCAGAGTAACCTCAACCACATACTTCCTCAACACCACCATCGATTTTTTGGCTCAGCCAACCTGTGCTTCATAATGGATGCCCCATAAAAGTTTTTTTGTTTAAGTTCCCCATTTGTTTGTGTCTCCCTTTTTTTTAAACTATTTTGGAACCTACATGGCATATAATAAAGTATTTATCTCTTTTATTTAAATAAACTACTTGGCATTCGGTTCCCTTCCTCTTCTGTCTTGCTTAAATATTAAATGAGCTGGTACATCCATCAAATTTACATTGTGTATAATAAGAAAAATAAAAATGGACCGAGGCTTTCACAATAAAGATGACTTTATACCATGTTAAATAGATAACCTAACATTTAGAGTGAACATTCTTTCAAACTACTATTAACAAAAGATAATGAAATAAATTAAAGTGCTGGGTGTGAATCGAGTACATTCAAACATAGTAAGTTTTGAGCCACTTGTTGTTCAGTATGAAAATGACACCACCTTCCACCTTAGATAACTCGCAGTAACCCAAGTTATGAGCTTTTCAAACAATGTAGGGTCCTTCTCAGTTGGCTTCAAACTTAGGCAATGCCAATCCCCTGATGAGCCTCGTACAAGCCTTGAAGACTAGGTCTCATTCCTTGAACTTTCTCGGGCTTACCATTTGGTCATAGGATCTAGATAACTTTTTTATATACATTTCTAAGTGCCTCACATCATTGCCTATATGTTCCTCTAGTGCTTCGAGTTGTACATGACGACTATGGGGAAGCATGGCACTTCGTAAATTGTATCAAGCAGAAGGTACCTCAAGTTCTACTAGCAATATTGCTTCCACACCAAAGACCAAAGAAAATGGGGTATACCCTGTTGGTTTTCTCTCTGTCATTCGATAAGCCCATAGAACCTTGGGTATCTTATCATCCCATGTTCCAGTGAAATCCTCTAGCATTTTGGCTAAGATGTTTATGAATGTCTTATTGGTGTCTTTTGTTTGCCCATTGCACTTCAAGTATGCTATAGTTGACTTGTGGTAGATGATGGAGTATTTATCTGTCAGTAGAATTACTTTATTATTCATAAAAGGAGTGTCGTTGTCTCAGAGAAAGACCTTCGGGATACCAAGGAGACAAATGATGTATTAATTTATGAATTGAGCGACTACCCTCGCTGTGGCTCTCTTTAGTGGTATGGCTTCTGACCACTTGGTAAAACATTCAGTGGCCACAAGTATCCAAACATTTCCTCTCGAGGAGTGATTTATTGCCCTTACTAAATTGAACACCCATGTGTGGAACAGGAAAGTCATTGAGACAAAATGCAAGTGCACTGAAGGACCGTGAATCAAATCCCCATATAACAGACAAGCCTTGCATTTATGAACAAACTCCGCTGAGTCTTTCTCCATCGTAGTCCAGTAATACCCCCAGGTCATGAGTTAATCATATAGTTTGGCTCCTTTGATGTCTCCTGGATCGTGATCCTGCTTCAGTTTTTCTTCGATTTCTTCCCCCCATGATGCACCTCAGAGGCCTATTATGATAGACTCATGTACAACTGTCCTTCTTGCACATAATATATGTGTGCTCGCCGTTTTAGCTTCGTAGAATCATCCTTGTCTGCTGACATTACTGTATCCACCAGCATATCCATGTATGGTTTCCTCTATCTTGAGTTTGATCGATAAAGTTGCACTTCACTGCCTGATAAAATAATCGACATGTCCCATAGTCCCTTTATAATATTATAGCATCTTGTGTCATCGAAGGCCATAAGTGACTCGCATGTTGGACCCTTCTGTACAAGGAAACCTTGATGCTCTCATAACTGTCTTCATGCACTTTGATTAATTTACTTTTGGCTTCTTCGGGGTCTATGCATTTGGATAGCTAGCTTCATTTATTCTTATAGTATAATTTTCCCAGAGTAATGAAATACTGTGTGAGGTTAACCAAACTTAGTGGAACTTCACCTGTCTCCAACTGCTTCCTTATTTTACCCATCCAATCATTATTGTCATCTATGGGTATCATCTCTAGTATAGTTGATGGATCTTTCCTCTTAGTGATTCAAACAACTATTGACTCTCCATCAAAAGAAATATTTTGGGCAATAGTAGCACGATGAATCAACATGCTGATTTATTGTTCGGGGGTGCCTTTTGATCTTTACCACTTCTAATTGCCCAAATAACATTTGTATAATCGTTTAATATGGTGCCAAGCTCATATGCTTCAAAGAAATATCACCCGTCACCTATTTAACCACTAAATTGGAGTCCCCTTTTATCGTGAGGACCTGGATGCCCATTCTAAGGGCTTCGAGCAGTCCCAGTACCAGCACTTTATATTCAGCTTCATTGTTCTAACAGTTAAAATCTAACTTAAAAGACAGTTGAATTTCTTCTCTATTTTTTCTCAAAAATGACTCCTGCTCCCCCATTGTTTTCATCCGAAGAACCATCAATTTCCATGCACCATTCGTCCAGGATGGCTTCTACAAAATTGGATTGGTGATCATCACCCGAAAGCTCCTCCACTAATGGCTCAAATGTACAAGAGGGAAAATTTCTAACAGGTCTACATAAGATTGGATTTTGATAGCTCGAGGAACTATGCGTTTAAGATTGTACTCTGAGAGGAGTAAGAACCATCGGTATTCCCAGCCTATTAGTATAGTTCTAGAAAGTAAAAACTTTATAGGGTCAAACCTAGTTATAATGTGGATTGTGAATGACAGTAGGTCATGCTTAAGTTTTTATGTTACAAACAAAAGGGCTAAATAGTGCCTCTCGAAGCTAGTATATTTGGCCTCTGGCTATTATATAATCCTACTTAAGTTATAAATAGGTTTCTCTATCCCGTCCATCTCTTGGGCCAATAACTCCCCAATAGATCGTTTCATAGATGCGAGATATGGACGTAAAAGGATACCTATCTTTGTGGGAATCATCGTCTGAGCTAAGACAAGGAGAGTCTTCAACTTGTCCATGTCGTCCTGGTGCGTGTGTTCCCATACGAGCGTGGATCCTTTTCTCAGCAGCTCCATCAACGAATGTGTTACCTCTGCCAGCCATGGCACAAACCTCCTCAAGTAGGAAACTTTCCCTAAGAATCTCTTCAGCTCCCTCTCTGATTTTGGTCTTGGCATATCAATAATGGCCCTATGCTTATTCAAGTCCATCTGAATACCTTGTCATCTGTTATAAACCCAAGTAACTTCCCACTTGTCACCCTGAATGCACATTTGAGAGGTTTCACTTTCAACTTGTACTTTGTGCATCAGGTGAACACATTTTTCAAATTATCCAAGTGAGAAGTATCCTTTTTGGACTTGATCACCAAGTCATTGACATAAATTTCCACTATCTTGTGAAAGAGGTCATGGAAGATGGCCATCATGGTCCTGACGTAAAGGTGGCTCCTGTATTTTTCAAACCAAACGGCATAATTGTGTACATGAAGTTTCCTAATGACGTTCAAAAAATAGTCTTCTCGATATAGACTTGGTCCATTTTGATCTGGTTATATCCCACATAATTGTTCATAAAGTCGTACATCAATGGGAACTCATCTTTTGGTCACGCTCGATTTAGGTCCCTGAAATCCATACAGATTCGGATCTGGCTCTTATCTTTCTTTCCCGCAGGCATAATGCTAAACAGCCAAATAGGGTGATGGATGGGGACAATAAAAACATTTGTAAATAGCCTTTGAACCTCTTCTTTGATCTTCAGATCTAACTCTTCCTTATACGTTCGGGTGGCCTGCTTCACTAGGATGGTCGACAACAAAACATTCAACTTATGGCAGCTCACCTCCTTGCCAACCCTAAGCATCTCAGTATATTTCCATGCAAATATGTACTTAAATTCCTAGAGTAACTTTATCAGATCCTGTTGAGGTGCCCCTTTCATGTCCTTCAAGATAAAAATAGGGCTAGGGTCATCACCCTCCTTAGCTAAGTCTATCTTCTCCAACTATTGAATTTGTGGCATGGGTCTATCCTTTATACACTCAGGGTCCCCCTCTATCTCTTTTACAAACTCTTGGATGTTCTATTTGTAAATTACCATGCATTTCCCTTGGTTGTCTACCAAGAAACATTCTTAAACTGGGTCAGCCTCATCGTACAGACCATTAGCTGCCCGCTCACACCTTCATAACTTGTAAATGATTCTGTCGTTAGGCAAACCACTCTCTTGCACAGTGAGAAACTTTCCTTTCTATGAGGCCTCTTTGAATAATTTTCTTCCAACTTTGTCGCAGAGTGCTTGCTGAGGATTCTCTAGGTCTGGACCTGGTATTCAATTGGATCAATATATGGCATCATTCGATCATGCAGCTGTCCTAACAAACTGGGGGGCCCTTACTGGCTCTTGATCATGCTCTTCTTCATAGGTTACCACTGGTCAACCAGGTTCGCGCACCCTCTCTTGAGTGCTTAGAATCCTTATTCCTCTAGTATACTTTGTTACCACCATGGTTTCCTCGAATAACTCGGTATAAAAGGAAGTGTCCACCAAGTGCGCTTCTTTCTTCATAAAAGGCTTCTTAGATTCTCAAATCATCACATATTTTCCCTTTATGTTTGCCTTGGTACATTGGTGGTAAGTGGAGGTCACCAACCCATGGTTGTGCATCCACACCCTTCCTATTAGTAGCTGGTATGATGGCTCACAGTCCATGATGTCGAATTTAACATGGGAAGTAATATTACCCATTATTATGCCTACACCAACGTATCCCACAAATTTAGGTGATTGATTATCGTACCTCAAGATTACCAACAAGTGCGACACTATTCTTATTTCAGACAGAACAATATCATAAAAAGATCAAATGGGCATTATATTAATGGATGCCCCTCCATCTAACAACACATGAGAGAAAACACAATCATTCATGGATTTCGTAACATAAAGGGGTCTGTTGTGAGGATACTTGACCAATCTATCTATTTCCAATATCGTGACTTTAGAAAGATACATCCTCATAAGCTTGGCCACGGCCCCCTTCCATTTTAAGTGCGACGCCATGTTCTTCTTATCAATCTCCAGGATGGATCGATTGACTTCATTTTGTGATTGCTCGGGGATCCCAACCTGGTCAAAGAACTAATTGAACTTCTGCAATTGAGTAACTACTGCACATTCAACCTAAGGGTCTGTTTGTTCTTCTTCAAGTTCATAAACTTCCTCTATGTCTCTATAAGCAGCCTCATTATAGGCTATCATTGCGTTTACTGCTTCTACATAACAAGCCCCCATTTGTCCACTTAGACTCTCAATGGGTTCATCTTTGTTTTCTTGCTCATCTTCTTCATCTGACTCATCCTTCAATTGCAGCTGAACCATCTCGAAAGTGCATTCTTTCAAAAATTCCTTAAAGTCCTTCTCAAGGAGCCACTGATCCCTTAGGAATTGCTTAGCTTCTTCTTCAAAATCATTGGCCATGTGGTCCTCGTGATCCGGTAGAGGATTGTTATTCCAATTTCCCTGGGGAAATTCAATGTCTCCTTTCTTCACATGGTGATTGATCAACCGTCTCAGTGAGAAGCATACCTTGTTCGGGTGGTTCACTCAATTGTGAAGTGAACAATAATTTGTCTTCTCTTTATCCTTTCAAGAGAGTTGCACTGTACTGGTGTGGATCATCCTGCATACTTTATTTCGAACCATGAGATCATATAGGTTTAGAGCTTGCTCCACCGTGCATGGTACCTCAGGGGGGATCCTCTTCGCCTTTGAATATTCTCTTGTTGCCCCTACCTATTTTTACTCGATCACCACCACCTTTCCCCCTTCCTCTGTCATCTGTATAATTTACCCTCGAGGTTATTCCCCTCCCCTAGGTAATTGATGGTCTTAGTAATAAACTTAATACAAGAAGAATAATATTCCTTGCTGCTTTTAGGAATGTTGTGAACATACCCTCTCGTGTTTCATTGATCAAGTGGTAGATATATTCTGGCAATATCACTTCTTCACAGACTTGCAAAATCTTATTTTCTCGTGTTTCCTTTCTAACATCTAGAGAGTGCTTATGAAACCTCCTTATATAGGCAACAACATCTTATCCCGACCTTTGTTTCTCTCACACCAATTACGTGAATGTAAACTCGTCCTCATCCAAAAAGAACTATTGTACAAATAAAAGATACAACTCCTCCCAGGAGGCTACGCTACCCGAGGCCAAGTGGGCGTACCACGTATAGGCCTTTTCTATTAGGGATTTTGAAAACTCTCTTAGTCTTAGCTTTTTGTCATTATAATAGCCCCCAAGGCCCTAAATGAACCTTTTCAGGTGACAGATGGGTGGAATATGCCTTACTGGGTAGGGTTAATTATTATATTCCTCCGAGTACGGAGTACGAAAGTCATCGTAAATCGAAGAACTACCTCCAGCCTTAGACATTGGTATGAACTTTAATAATTCCTTCTTCATTTCCTCTATTCTAGGTGGTGGAGAACTGGTTGGTGGTGTATTGTAACTTGTGCATATACTCCCGAACAAAATGGGGTTATTGAAAGAAAAAATAAAAGTCTCATGGGAGTGGTTCGTTATTTATTAAAAGGGATGCATGTGCCTCATTCTTATTTGCACTTAATTGTCTTAACAAGTATTAATCTTTTGAATCATACTCCATGCCAAGTCATTCAAAATAAAACCCCATTATATCTAATTTATCCTGATAATATTTTTTTCTGTTATTTTGAATATGTTTGCTTGCGCTTGCTTTGTTCATAATAAATCTCCTACTCAGACTAAGCTTGATAATAATGCCGTTCGTTGTTTTTTTGTAGGATATTCTAATATATCCAATGGGTATTATTATTGTTATCATGTCACACGTCGTATATATCATACTTTATATGCTACATTTTATAAAAATATGCCATTCTTTGGTACTCATTGAGAGAAAGATAGGTTAAATTTATGCATTTTTAAATACGTGTAACATTTACAATACACATTTTTGTTGCATGGAGTAATGTAGAAGTACATAAATAAAAGTAGTAAAAGATGGGGCGGGAGTGCTAAATTCTGAAAGGAAGGGATTAAATGCACTTGCAAGTAGTGGAAATAAATCATCACATCCCACGCTTAGATAGGATGAAGAGGAAATAATATTGCGGATGTTACGCGAGGGCATTAACTTCACACTCTACCTTTACCCAAAGTTCCCTACCCGACAAAGGCACTGTACATCTTAATAACATTAACTTAAGACCATTTAAATCATTACGATACACTAATTATCTTATTATACAGGTCTAACTATGGCATCACGGTGTACTACATGCACGAACTATTGTTAGGCACTGATAGATGGAAGACTACTCACCATCAATAGTATTTGATATGCGAGTTCATATCTGAGATGTAATTTTAAACCAAAATTACAACTGGAATTATAGTAAAATGCAAAAAAGATGGAAACCATTCACAATGATTTCCAAATGGGATGTTCGATCACAATGCCCTATAATGTTATGGGGACCATTGTTGTGATGGTAAATGACCATCATGTGTTTAGCATAGGCCCATGAGCTTCTTGTATGTTAAGTTAATTAAGAATCCATGTCACACAGGACTCCCACATATATATCCCTCGAAATGGATAAAAATAATAAGATATAGGTCCGAACATATAGGGATAACTATTAATAGAGATTAGGATGTTCCTAATCTCCTCTATAAATGTGAGCCCATCCCTCTTGGGGATGGGCATGCGAGATTGTAATATTGAGTAGTACTTTAACTCTGCTTATATGTTCTCTAAGTTAATAAAAGAGATACCCAAAACCCCATGGATGTAAGCGCGTGGTCAAACCATGTATATTCCTCTATTATATGCTTCTTAATCCACACCCTTAAGATTTTTTTCTTATTTAGTATGTGTTCATTGAATACAAACATTCAAGGAAATTACTACCTATAATTGGTTACATCAGTGGGAAGCGATCTGAGTTCTTTGCCACTAGTTAAATCTCTGAGATGTCTCACTCACCTAACCAATATTTTATGAAAGTGAATGACCAAGAGGGTCATCAATAGCATAGCGATGTAGATCCATAGAGTTATTCCCTCCACCACGAAGATTACGATGACCAGGAAGGTTGTCAACTGACCCCTCCCTCTCAAAGGGTTAGATCTGAGATTGGTGAGTATTATCAATGCTTGGATGATCGTTACTATCCTCAGGACGATATGATAGTGAACAATACTGAGCTTGAGCGATCCAATTATATCTTAACACTAATTGACAACTATAAGAAGCCTCTCTTGGATGAAAGGGGTGCTAACAGGCTCCAATAGGAGAAAATGACTACACTCCAGCGACGATTGGAGAGGCTAAAGAAGGAAGCCCATAGAGAGAAGTGAAAGTATGGATACCGCTAGTCAACTCCCAGACCTTAGTCGAGCAAAGATCGCAGTTGAGGAAGGAGTACCCAGGGAAAGAAGGAATATTATCCTCATCGAAGGTCCCTTAAATAGATACCACGCCCCATGACCGATGAGGAGATAAGGATCTCTATGACTTTATTACAAGGGAGGTGGAAAGACACCCAGCCCATCAAGGGGCTCGTACTACTAAGTAGCTCTCTAGAAGAGTTTAAGCCTCCCAAGATTTTTTCTTCGCTAAGATTTAAGATATAATATGGGAAGACTGATCCCACTAATCATGTCAGGAAATATCATCAGGTGATGACTCTATAGAGCACTAATGAAGGATTGATGTGTCAAATTTTCCCATCCAATCATTAAGATTCTGCCCAAAAGTGGTTTAAAAATATGCCACACTGATCAATAGCTTCCTTCAAGCAAGTAGTTGAATCCTTTACATCCAATGCATTACTATAAATACCAATCCCAAGTAGATGGACTCATGTCTGCCAATGAACAAAAAGCCAAAGGAAACACTCTATGAATATGCTAGAAGGTACTGAGAGGCGTACAATAAGGTGGAGCACTTCACCAAGCAAGTCACGAAGGTGTCTTTAAAAATTGGCCTATCGGGCGATTCCATGTTTAATCAGTCCCTTACCAAGTAGGAGGTCATCAAGATCGATGATCTCATGGATAGGATTGAAAAATATGTTGATCTCGAAGATACGATGACCAAAGTTGTACAAGATTGAGAGCGAAAAAAAAAGCCCAAGAATAGGGATAAGTAGGGGTGAACAAAAAAGTAGGAAAAAAGCAGAATGAGAAGAGAAAATGAGCCAAGAAAAGTATCCTAAAAGGTCATTCAAGGAAGTTAACACAATGTTCTCCAAAATAATTTATAAGATTTTTTACAAGTTCAAAGGGAGAAAATACTTCAAATTGCCCGAGAAGACCTTTAATGATCCGAAGAAGATTAATTCGGCATTAGAATGTGCATATCATAAATATCACGATCACAACATCAAAAATTGCAAGGCACTAAAGTCACACCTCGAGGAGCTAGTTTAGACTAAGCACCTAAATGACTTCGTTGAGAAGAAGGAAGGTGCAACACAGCCCGTGCTCGATCAGAGACCAAACAATGTCCTAGAAAATTACATGGAACATGAATTTGCGATAATCCATGCGGGGCCATGACCAAAAAATGTCTTGGACCAATGTTTGGTCCATAAGTCCGTAATGATTTATGGAACATCAAACCCAAGCCAAATTCAAGGGAACGCCCTGAGAACGAAGGTTAAGGATCTCATAACTAGAATGGAAGCCTTTCAGATTTACCCAACCAAGACTATTGGGGAAAATATCAGCAACCAGAGGACAATAATTACATATAGCACATCATGTTTACTGATGGTGATTTGGGTGCAGTGAGGACCCGCCACCACGTCACTCTTGTCATCACTCTCAGAGTTGTCGAGGATGTGGAAAAGTTATTAGTAGACCAAATAAGATCCTCCAAAGTTATGTACCTCAAATGTTCAATCAGTTGAACTTATGTGTAGAAGACCTATAGGAAGCCATCGTTCCATTGGTCGAATTTTTAGAAAAAATTACCTTGACCCTGGGAAAGGTCCTTCCCTGAGCTGGAGGGATCTCCAAGATTATTGAGTTCCTTATGATGGATATAAACTCCCCATATAATGTTATCCTTGGCATAGAGTGGTTACACGCCACGGTCGTTGTACCATCCACCTATCGTCAAAAAATTAAGTGCATCATTAACAAAGGAGTCATGGATATATGCAAAAACCAAGCCCTCCCAAAAAATGTTATATAGAGGCCATCTAACCTATGTTGGGCAAAAGTAGTAGACCTAGAAGAGGTCTCCATGACTTCCAAATAAAAACAAAAGTATGGGTGACTTGGTGTTAAGGAAACCAGGGTTTCCCCTACCAATCGCGTTATAAGACCCTTGTAAGAGGTAGCATTTGATGACAATCAGTCTCAAAATAAGTTCTTGATCGACAGTTCACTTACAAAAGAGGAAAAAAATAGTTGGTTATTTTCCTTAAAGTTAACCAAGACATATTTACATGGAGGCCTTATTACATGCTTAGAATATACCCGAAATTGATATGTCACAAGATCCACGTGGATCCATTTTATCCGTCAGTGGATCAAAGGGCGTCACAAATTGGGCCCGAGAAGGCCAAAGTTATTGAAGAGGAAGTGCGAAAACTTCTGGAGGCACAACCCATATAAAAAGTTAAATTCTTCTGCATAGACTTCATTGACCTAAATCGTGCATGCCCAAAAGATAGTTTCCCCTCACTAAAGATAAACTAGTTGATTGATGCACCGCTAACCATGAGCTCATGGGCTTCCTTGATGCCTCAAAACCCCATTATTCACTACCAACCACGAAAATACCTCGGTCATCACCAATTTGGGACTATATTGTTATAAGGTGATGCTATTTGGATTGAAGAATGCTAGGGCAACCTACCAAAGATTTTTGAGGAAGATTTTCAAGGATAAATTTAGAGATACAATAGAGATGTTTATCGATGACATTATTATAAAGAGCGAGAGGAAGGGGGATAACCATACAGACTTGGCAAAAGCTTTTGAAGTGATTCGTTATTACAGGTAAAAGCTAAATCCAACTTGTTCGCTCGAATTGGACTTTTTGAGTCTCTCAAACTCAATCCTAAAGTCATTTTCTTCTTCTCAAGGATAGTGGCGACCACTCTAGAACCCACTAGATCGGCGTACAGAATAAATTATTTCCTTAAATGAATAGATTCTATAGTGGCTAGTCCCTCATTAAATTTTCTCTTTCTAGTCAGATCATCAAGACTTGTTTTGAATTCGGCTTATATATTGAACAACCAATCTTTATGGCTACATTGAATTTTTCGTAACTGCCTAATGAAATAGGGGACAAAGGTTCAAGTATGCCTCTTTCGACTAAGTTAACATATCAGGATCTAGGTGCTCATCAAGCTCGTCATCGTCCTCGTCTTTATTAAGACCAACAATAAAAAAATACTACTTATTTCTTAAAAGTCACTCTAAATAGAGAACAATGTCGCAAGCCTTTGATTAGACTGCATGAACAAGTGGTCGGATACATGAGTTTGTTAAATAAAATAGAACAATTGTAAAAATAAAATAAAACTGCAGTGATCAAACCAAACCATTAATTCCATTAAAAGATATTACAATTGGGGCATTCCCCTACATCACTGGGAAACCAAGAAGAAAATACAACATTCCTTAACATTAAACTCCAAGGAGCTATTTTTCTGACCTTATCCTTCTCGGTCGCTAGCTCAGTAGTCATTTGGTTCAAATAGATAGCTCATCACTTGCCTACGTTTGATCGATATCCTTATCCTCTTCAACAACCTCATCATCATTGTCAATAATTTATTCCTCAAATTGAGGGGGAGCGCAGATGATGTTCATTGAAGAATTATGACCCCTCATTGATGCCAACCTTAACCAGATCTTCATTTCAGCCTATAACACCTTGTAATTTTATTGATTCTTCATTTGGGAATTAATGGGAATTAATTAGGGGTTTACTAAATTATATTGGGAAAAATTAATCCCGTAAAATAAATATTAATTAGCGAGATAAGGGTTAATATTTATTAATATTGAATATGACCGAGTGAATGCGTAATAATAATGATGATATGGACATATTATAATAGTCGTGGATGAGAAATACGACATTTTCATTAATTTAGTTGGGACGCGCACGTTAATCGTGTCGGGAGTTGATATTATGAGATAAAAAGTAAATTATTTATGGATTGTCCAAATGGTCATTTATAGTGAGCCAAAGTGTTCGGAGGGGTCAAAATAGTCAGAAAAGTGCACTCGGGGGTTTAGTTTGAGTCCCGGGATAATTTTAGGCCAAACCGACACCCCAGGAGGGTAATTTGGTCATTTGTATTCTTGAGGAAGGAAGAACCATAAAAATTCTAAGTGTATAACTTCTTGTGGAATGAGGAAACTAGGGTTAGAAACTTCAAATCCACAGAGAGGCCATAGATGCAAGAGGATAGGAGGTTCCAAAGCCATTATACATCATTCATGCACCACAACCACCACTGTTGCATAGATAGGGATGAGAGGAATGCAACCATACCAATTTTCTATAGAGAATCAGACCTCCATACCAAGTCAAGTATTTGTCTTTCTAAATTTATGAAAGATATGTCATCCATGTTAGAGTAGGATGAATTATATCGCATATACATGAATATTGATGTTTATTTGGGAGACTTTAATCCTACTCTTAGGTAGAATTTATGATAGGTGTAATTCCTTACATAAGTAGAACGAAACTGATGATTTAGCATGTTAAATTATGAAGAAATATGGGTTTATGGGGAAGTTCTTGAGCAAGATGTTATTATAGGGTTTTCTGAAATTTAATGTTGGTTAGTTTCTAATTAAAGGATTTTATTTTTGATTTAGGGATGTATTTACGTTAGAAATCATTGGTATATGTAGGAGTAATTTTTAGCAAACTTGTTTGGGATTTTGGGTTTAATTCATGGAGATTTTGAGGGATAATATTGGTGGAAAAATCGTAATAGCGAAGAAGATGGACCCAAGTACAGCGAACCATTTCGCATGTACCCCCAAACCGGTTCGGTTATACCTTCGAACTGGTTCACATGTTCCCTTGAACCGATTCAGGGGCACTGGCATTTATGCAATTCTTTTTTGTTGAACTTTGATTGGCTTGATTTGATGATTTCCTTTAACGTGAGGAGAATTTGCAGTAACAATGTAGGTAAGATATTTCATAAGTGATTTCACCAGTTATGTTGGATACCGGTGAATCATGGGGCTTAGTTTAACATTTAAGTATTTGTTAGTAAAATAGAATAGGTCACAACAAGTGTAAGTGAATATATGATCGGACCAGCGATGGGCAAATATTTTCATTACTGAAATAACTCAATGGAGTGAGTAGATTATTCGAGTAATAGGGAAAATACTCAGGAATAATATGGTGAATAATTTAATGGAGAATTTAAAATGCATAGGATATCCAGAAATTACATATACTAAGTGTGGTGTCAAAAAATCTGGGATATGGGGGATGCCCATGTACCACGATGCATGTACCATAATAAATAAAAGAGAGACAAAGATTTACGTGGTTCGACCATGAATGGCCTACATCCACGGGGCTACTGTTGTGTTCCATTAGAATGATGAGAGAGTTTACATGAATGTGTTTCTCTAGCTTCTAAGCCCCCTTTCACAAGGGGGGGGGGTCCCATTTATATAGAGTTAGGGGTTAAATTAGGGTTACGAAATTGGATGAGTCCTATCTTCGTGGAGTTTGATTTGAACCAGATACTGCTCCTCGGTCTTCTAGTTTATCAAGGACTCTAATCGTCCCTATCTTATTGGAGAGACTGTTGCTTGCCATATTGACCGGGGTGATCGCCATTGTCATGCTATTATGTAGGCATATTTTTTGCCCCCACAATAGCCCCCCATGTCACAGTTCGGCTGAGTTGATTCCGAGATGAGCTTGGAGCTGGTCCATAATCTCTTTAAGCATGTGTAGTTACCGATGTGAACTGGACTGTCGTTCTTTGAGTTGTGGTTCAACTTTTAAGCCTTCTTTGGTTATCTTTCTTGCCTATATAAGTTTTTAGATGAATGCTTGGCTTGAGTTGAGAGACGTTCAATTTGATATGGGAACCAGACTCGAGAGTGTTGAGATGCCTACGTACCCTCATGGGATCACGTCAAATGTAATTCATTATTCTATTTTATTGCATAGCCCAATTCGTGAGGCCAACCATAGGCCTATTCAGAATTCGTTTGCTAAGGCTTTCTCGAGCATGCATCAAGTTTAGGGTATCTCCATGTACTTTGATCTTGTATGGTCCATTTGGTGAGGCCAACCACAGGCCTATGTGTCGAGCCTTGCTCGAACATGTACCTAGTCGGGGTAAGACCCTGTATTAGGTTTTTTATATGATCTAATTGGAAAGGCCAACCAAGATCCTAGGTGCCGAACCTTGCTCGAGCATATACCTGGTAGGGGTAAGACCCTACATTAGGTTTTTCATATGGTCCAATTGGAGAGGCCGACCAAAAGCCTATGTGCCGAGCCGTGCTCGGGCATGTACCTAGTAGGGGTAAGACCCTGCATTAGGTTTTTCATATGGTCCAATTGGAGAGGCCAATCAAAAGCCTATGTGCCGAGCCTTGCTCGAGCATGTACTTAGTAGGGGTAAGACCCTGCATTAGGTTTTTCATATGGTCCAATTGGAGAGGCCAACCATAGGCCTATGTGCCGAGCCTTTCTCGATCATATACTTAGTCGGGGTAAGACCCTGCATTAGGTTTATAATATTTGGTATGTAATCAGTACGCTTATTGTAATTAGGCCTTTCCCGCAAGTCAATATAATACGAATTTTGTTCGCATTTTTCCATTTTATAATGTCTCGCATGTAAATATCCATCTATTTTACCTTTTAGGTTGTGTCTTCACACTTCCTTAGGCCAAAGAGATGATGGACAAAATGCACCTGGTTCAAGGGCCATCCACCCGTTTAGGATTTTAACCAACCAATATAGTTGGCTACCAACCTGAGTTGGCTTTTTACCTAAGGATACCAAATAGGGTTTTATTATTATCGAGGTAACTCATGAGGACATTTGTGTTTGGGGATGACAAAGACCCGAGGACTTCCTTAATTTATTTGAAACAAGAAATATAGTTTTTGTAATTAAATCAAGCTTAGTCCTGATCATCATTTGAAAGATTAATGCCAGTGTTAACCATGTTGGCATCCATCCTTAGTTAGCCTCTTCTATTTTTCTTTAAATGTTGTGGTGAATCTATTCACGTGTCATCGTTGCCATGGAGCCCCCAATCGAGCTGTGAAGAGAAGACTGCTCGACTATCCATCGAGTTATTTGATCTGTATAGCCAAGATGATAAGTGTGCCCTATCGTTCCTCGAGGATATATTATATTGGAGAATATCACCTCGATCATTCTTTGAGCTGGATATAATAAGGATTATTTTTCCTATATAGCTCCATGTAATGTATCGTTACCTGTTCGTTAATCATGCATGGTGGTTCCTGGATGCTGTGGAAAATTCTATATAGCTCGTGCATCTAAAGAAATTTATATGAGCTCAAAGCATCTTCGTGCAGAAATGCATTAATTTGATATGGCTTTCAAGAAACGATGTTCCTATGGAGTGGATATCTTAGTGCTAACGAAGCCCTTTCGATGTCGATAAGAGAAATTTTGTTGCCTAGTGATCATCGATCACTATGGGTTGTTCGACGGTGTTGCTGATACATTTAGGGTGGTCTAGTGTTGCTGCCAACACATTCCGTTCATCATACATGAAAGAACATCAGCCAGTAGGGGCAGACCCAGAAGCAGGTCGAGGATGACTGAACATAGGATTAGAAAGAATGCTTGGGCGTTTGGTTATGGCAACCCCAGTTCGCAAGTCAGTGGGCCAAAAATTCTTAAGCCAGCAGACCACGAAGCGGGTTGGTGGAGATGAGACGTGAGTCTTCCATAAACCATGAGATCGTTGGTTAGAATGGACAAAGAGAAGTTCAGTGATGCTCGACTTCAATGCTTAGGAACCACGGTTGATTCTGACCTTATGGGATATGTGACTTCCTACATGCTGGATTCATTCTTGTTGATAAATATAGTTGATCGTTGCACTCCATACTTCTTTATGTGTTGTTGGACCTTTCTTATATAGGTTGCCCAACTTCTCATTCACCGAGGTTGAATTGAATAAGAATTGCATTGCCTAACTATCCATTAGGGCTTGAGACATGATCACATAATGTCGACTATCCATAGAAACTCAGGGTCCGTCGAGGCAAAATTGCAAAGGATCTAGTAAATGTGGCCAACGATCCATACTCGAGCTTTTGTCAGAGCATTGATAAGATAAATAATGCCTGAGCAGCCGTTGAGGCAAGATTATCAAGGGTCGAGCAGATATTACTAACGATCCTGCAATGTTAGTGAAAAGTAGATTTCCAGATTAAATAAATGGTGCATGAATGCCTGGTGAAGCAAAAATTGTAGAGGATCTGGTAGATATTGTGAGTGATCCATGCTAGAGCATCCGTCGAGGCAAAAAGGACCGAGCAGATATTATGAACGATCCTGTAGTGTTAATGAAAATTAACTTTCCAATAAATGTAATGCCGATCATTAATCGACTATGCCAACCATCTGTCGGGACTGAATATAAGAATTATCCTGGCCAACCATTTGTTGGGGATAAAATGCGATGTGTGCGAAAAATATCTTCGAGACTAAATATATAGAAAAATTTTGTCGATCATTTGCCAAGATAAACCTTGAATATGCCTGATCATCCTTCAGGTCAAGAATCATAGAGCTAGATAATCAATACTGAATTTGAAAAAATTTCAACATCCGAGCATCCGTCGGTTATCATGAATAATACTGCCCAAGCATTTGTTGGGTCCAAAGTGGTGTAATGTGCTCGACCATCCGTCGGAGCATTAAAAATATAAATAGCGCCTAGATAGTCTGTCTAGACAACGCAGTACATTGCCGAGTAGATATAAAGTGCGATCCGTGCTCGAGCATCTAACGGTGCATTAATAATATTTCCAAGAGCTTAAGATTATGGCCGAGCATTCGTCGGGACTGAATCTTGTACTTGTGGAAGTTAATAAGTTGCTCGATCATTTGTCGAGGCTAAATCAAATAGAATTGATCATGCAATTCTCTTATTCAGTCAAGGAATATATGATGTGTATCTGCTCGACCATGTGTCGAGGAAAAGATTCATAGTATTGAATGAATGAAATGAATGATCCCATAATTTTCATGACAAAATCTCACGAGGATGGCCATGCCCGAGCAACCGTCGGGGCTACAGTAAGCATTAGTAAAAATATTACACCGACCATCCATTGGTATGACCAATAATAGCTAGTCGACAATATTGAAAATTAAATGATCGAATAAATGACATGAGAGCTCTATAAGTGCGCCCCACTATTTATCTGAACAAAATAATTTGTAATAAGGCACATAAAAAGATGAAAAATTTGTCAAGTATATCTAGATGTACGACATAGGAGTTAATTTGGAATTTTTTCAAATAGCTCTAAGCAAATGCTCAATTGTAAGTTGGTCTCAAAAAATTGTTTTCACAGAAAAGTGACAATTCTGAAGTATAAAGTATAGATAGCCCCATGCTAACAAATTTATGATGATAAAAATCGTGAGCATAATTTGTGAGCAAATTAAATATTATGAGACATATACGAACAATGCACAAATAAATGTGTGTATCCATCAGTTGGTGTTGTACTAAATATAAGAGTTATCCTGACCAACCATCCATTGGGGATAAAATGAGACTTGTGTGGTAGATATCTTCGGGACTAAATAAATGAAAATATTTTACTGATCATCTGCCGAGATGAATCTCGAATGTGCCTGACCATCCTTCAGGTTAAGAATCATAGAACCCGAGCATCGGTCGGAGTAATTAAGCATTTTTTGGGTCTGAAGTGTTGTAGCGTGCTTAACTATCCGTTGGAGAATGAATAAAATAAATGGTGCCTGGCTAGTCCATCGGGGAAAATATGTACAGTAATGAGTAGATATAGCGAGCGATATGTGCTCAAGTATTAACAAGATTCCCAAGAGTTTAAGATTGTGTTCGAGCATCCGTCGGGACTGAATCCCGTACCTATGGATGTTAATAAATTGTCTGACCATCTGTTGAGGTTAAATTAAATAGAAGTTATCATGAGAATGATTTGTTCAGCAAAGTATATATGATATGCACCCACTCGGCCATTTGTCGAGGAAATAATTCGTAGTAGTGTATGAATGTAATGAATGATCCAATACTTTTTATGATAAAAATCCCGTCGAGCATTGATTGGGTTCAGTTGTGCTCCTTAGAGATCATCACCGTGGCACACTGTTCACCGACCTCGCATGGTGGTTCAAATTACTAGTTGTGCTCGATGCATATCCAGGTCGTAGGGGAGGTCGATTATCAGATCGTCCTCATCGTGGCTGTTCGCCAAGCTCGTCACTGTGGCTGTCACTGTTGGTTGCAGCTAGGTCGGCTGAGAAATGACAGTAGGTTGATGGTAGGCATGGGAGAAGATATGATCCGAAGAGAGGATTCGAGTTGCCCATAACCCATAAGGTTGGTTGGCGTGGTCCAAGAGGAGATCGAGAGAAAATCTTGTTAATTGCTAATCCCTTCCCGATTGTGTGCCAGAATATGTGAAGACATATCAGTCAAAATAACATCCTTAGAAATATTCGTTGAAGATGTAGAGATCATACATGATGAAAGATAAAAGTTGTACATGGTTATATCCTGTCGACGAATATGGGATATGGGAAATAAGATACGATATAAGCCAGTAAATAAACGTGTTTCACTAGGAGTTTCTCAAGAGAGTCCAAATATTTGGAGAGCCTTCATAGACATCTCCGATAGTGAATTTCATCTGAAACAAATAATGAAAATTTTCCAGAATCAAAGTTTTTGTGCAAATTTGCAGATGCATAAAAATTAAATACACCGAATGCATGAATACAAATGTGAAAAGAATAGTGCATCAATAAAACGATGTTTATACAAAATATATAATCATTCATACGGAGATAAAAAAAAAAGTAAACTTAGCTCTTGATTATCGTGCGTGTACACCATGAGGTCGCAACGTAGATCTCCATCTCGTAAACAGGAAGAAAAGACTTTTTTGTGTCGTTTCCCACAGACGACGCCAATTGTGGTGTCAAAAAATCTGGGATATGGGGGTGGTCATGTACTACGATGCATGTACCATAATAAATAAAAGAAAGACAAAGATTTACGTGGTTCGACCATGAATGGCCTACGTCCATTGGGATGCTCTTGGGTTCTATTAGAATGATAAGAGAGTTTACATGAATGTGTTTCTCTAGATTCTAAGCTCCCTTTCACAATGGGGGGTGTCCCCTTTATAGATTTAGGGGTTACATTAGGGTTACAAAAATGGATGAGTCCTATCTTTGTGGAGTTTGATTTGAACCAGTTATTGCTCCTCGGTCTTCTAGTTTATCAAGGACTCTAATCGTCCCTATCTTGTTGGAGCGTATGTTGCTCTCCATCTTGATCGGGGTGCTCGCCACGTGTCATGCTATTATGTAGGCATGTTTTTTTCTCCCATACTAAGTACAAGATATATGCTAGAGGTTGTGGGTATACCTATATTGATGATATATATATATATATATATATATATATATATATATATATATATATATATATATACACACACACACATACACACACACACATAGGATGTGCGAATGCCTATTGGGTGACTTATTATGTTTATGACATACCTACGGTGCTTGATATTGTGGGAGGTTTGAAAAGGAGGCAATCTTATCCTAATGAGCCATCTTGGGGGATTTTATACTTGTACCTCAGAACATAGAACATAAGGATGACCACCGCTTATGTGAATGAGGGTGTGCCCAGTCATTTGGGTGCGTAGGTATGTGCGTATCCCAAAGGCCTAGAATTATGTTCACCTCCAATTATGTGTGAATTATATAGTGTGGTTCGAGAGTGATTCTAAACCAATATAACTTATTTCGTACGTGATGTACTAGGACTTGATAACAGAGTATGCATGTACCACAGGTCCCAGCCTAGACGTGTCGTATATATATATATATACATAGTTGTTATTTCTCCTACTATGCGTACTTTGTAGATGAGAAAGATAATGATACCTAAAATAACCTAAGTATGTGGGAACTTAACATTTATTTGGTGAATTCTGAATTGATTCAAGAGATACGAGAAAATAAATCAATAACGTATTGTAGGGGAAATATAGGTGGACACCATGAGTTAGTATGTGTAGTAAGATAATTGACTTGAACTAGTTAGGCAGGGTAGCATAACTAGGACGAGTTAGTAGAATACATTAGGAGTGCACAATAGTTTGGTGGTGAGGACCTCAAGTGAGAGCACATGAAACCAACATGTATATGATATCTGTAGATTCTGCATTTTCAATACTTGCAAATATTTTCAAACTGTTTTACTTGGGCTCTGACCCGTTTTCCAAATCGATTTTGTAAAATCCATTTTTGGTGCCCAACCATAGGGATTCCAGGCCTAGGAGTTCACATCATTTGACGTCATGCAGCTACTGTGGAAGTTGCAGGACCTCGTTAGTAGACGCCTCCATATTTATCATCCATTCCTTATGAGTTATCTAATTCAGTCGGGCATGTCGCTAACTCTTATTTAGACATTATTTCAAAGACAGTGGATTTCTATTTGTACCTTTCAATTGTTGGACTAATTTTCATTTATGGATTCCTGTATTGGAGTTTAGGCTGGAATGTTCATTCCAGTCCTATTTATTTTATTCGGCCATTTCTCTATTTATTATGTTGATTGATGGTTGTTGATACCAAATTTAATCTGCTGACGTGGACCAATAATAAGAAGACACGTGTCAATCTACATGGCACAATAACAATGAGGAAGTTTATTTCCCCCGACCAAGTCATGTTCGCTCCGAGCAACAAGGATACCCCGAGGAACTACAACACTCCGAGGAACTCCAGCTCTCCGATGAACTCCTGAACGACGAGCAACTAAGGCGGTTCGAGCTGCATCTCGACCACAGCATTGATTGCCAGATAACCAACAGTTCAAAACTGTTCATTGACTGCTTATCATCTTGACGCACACGCTTGAAGAACATTAAATGAGTTACCCTTTCATATGTATATCATTTAATGTATCACCCTTTCAGATGATAGCCTCAAGGACCTTTCATATGTATATCATTTAATGCACCACCCTTTCATATGTAAGCCTCAATGCTATAAATACATTGTATCTCCCTCATTCAAAGGGACCGGAATTTCTTGAGAGAACTTGTAATCAAGAATTCCACAAACACTCAGCAATAACATAACAGTGGACGTAGGCTTTATTCCTAGCCGAACCACTTTAAAAATCTTTGTCTTATTTATTTATCTGTGATTGAATAATTAGAGCAATCTAGTTTTTTACATCAACAGATTGGCGCCGTCTATGGGAACGTGTTACAAGCGTTGTTCTCCACCAAAAGCTAAGTTTTTATTTTCTCTACGTATAATCAATTATACATAAATCTTTTGATTGAATCGTGATTTTTATGTTTATATACATAAATTAATTGTCCAATTTTTATCTGCAAAATGTTGCATATCATGATTTTTAAATCATAACTGTTAGATTCATCCTTATTTAGAAATCTGAAAAATAGTGGATTTCATAAATCATAAATTATTTGCTTGATTCTCAAGTTTCAATGTTATATCATGGAATAAATATTTTAAATGATTACATATACCAATATATGTGACGGTGGTAAGATTTGATAATTTTCATTACAAATTTTGAAAGATCTATGATGTCTATTCAAATTCCCATCATATTTTTAATAAAAGAATGGGAAAAGGTTAAAGACAATGAAAAGTCTTCTCATGGAAATCATGATCCATATATATTCTCTCTCTTCAAGTTTGAGTCTATTTGCATTCACTTTTATGAATTATATACTTAATTTGGTTCATCTTCCATCTATGTTAATAAAGTCAAATTGATTGATTTTTGATATAAATTTGGTAATAACTTTAATCATTCACCATATTTTTATCTCTCCAAATTGGGAATAGGAAGGGATCAATATAAAAAATAATTTTCTCTCACCTGAAAAATCATTACCCACCTCTTGTAAAAGAGGATCAGTAAATAATCATGACCATATCAAGACTCTGGGAACAAATTTGATATGTTGGCCCCTCGTTCATCACATCACAAGGTTTCTTTGACGAAATCACACGATCTAGTGGGTTATATATTTATTCATTTAATTAACATTCTTAAGGCTTAAATTTTACATTGAATGTTATTTTTTTATCTAAAGATTCGAGATATTCTAGTCATCCAACCATATATTCTATAATTTGAGATATCCTTAAATGTTGGTCGGCAACATCCATGTTGTTTGTCGGGAGCAGTAGAATCTTGGGGTATTAAAAAAATGCTAAGCACCCCTGATATTTCTTTAAACACGAGTTCGGCTTGGGGACAAGCAGGGGGCTTAAGTCTTTTTAACTTATGATCACCCCAAAAATATTTTTAAACAGCAACTAATACCTGATTGGTTGTTGGAGATTAAATAAATTTACAAAAAACTTTACGTCTTACTTATGATGCATATTTGATAATAATTTGTCCATCTCACACACATTTGGCATAAAAAATATTATTTCATATTTTGAAATTTTTATGCTGATACATATCATATATTGATTGGATGAGTAAATTATTCTCATGACTACTCAATTCAGCCTACACATATGGTAGAGCAAAATATTAATTTTTACAGGCACAAGATTCAATGCCGACGAATGCTGAAGCACAAATTATTCTATATCCATTTGGATTCATATTTTATATTTATCTCAGCATGGAGCTCGAAAATTTTCTTCTCTCTATATATATTCGGCTCCGAGGAAAAGCTACAACATTTATTATATTTCACCCCCAATGGATAGTTGGTCGGGGTAATTCTTATTTATATGCAGGCCCAGCAAAGTTCTCGGCCATATTCTTATGTTCTGGAAAATATTATTCTTATTCGGCATTCTGCAATTATGCCTCGACAAGATACTTATTCAGCTTTAAGGAGAATTACAACATTTGTTCGAATAATTCTTATTTATATTCAGGCCTGACAACGTTCTCAGCCATATTCTTATGTTCTGAAAGATCTTATTCTTGTTCGGTATTATATGATTCTACCTCGACTGATCGGCGAGGCACTTTATTATTTTTAATTATTCTTTATATCTATTTGGATGCATATTATATTCTCATTTCAGCATGGAGCTCGACAAATATTTATAATCATATATTCAGCTCCAAGGATATCTCCAACATTTATATTATCTTATTCCCAACAATCTGTTGAGGACAACATTTATTATATCTTATTCAGCTCCAAGGATGTTTCCAGCATTTATTATATCTTATTCCCAACAATCTGTTGGTCATCGCCGAGGAGGTATCCTGCATTTATTATATCTTATTCCCAACAATCTGTTGGTCATCGCCGAGGAGGTATCCTGCATTTATTATATCTTATTCCCAACAATCTGTTGGTCATCGCCGAGGAGGTATCCTGCATTTATTATATCTTATTCCCAACAATCTGTTGGTCATCGCCGAGGAGGTATCCTGCATTTATTATATCTTATTCCCAACAATCTGTTGGTCATCGTCGAGGAGGTATCTTGCATTTATTATATCTTATTCCCAACAATCTGTTAGTCATCTCCAAGGAGGTATCCTGCATTTATATTATCTTATTCCCAACAAATCTGTTGGTCAGCGCTGAGGAAGACTCCAGCATTTATATTATCTTATTCCCAACAATCTGTTGGTCAGCTCCGAGGAAGTCTTCATCATTTATTATCAATTACCACCAACTCCGATTGGTAGATAAAATCCAACTCCGGTTGGTAGACAAAATCCAACTCTGGTTGGTAAAGTCCAACTCCGGTTGGTATTGGTCGATAAATCTCATTCAAAGTTCACATTCCACAGTTGGGGGCTTCTATTACAGATATATTTGTTCATTTGATGGCACATTCTTATAACATCATGTAATCGAGCATCAAATTTAAATCCACAAACTCACATGGTCAGGGCCCCGACTAATCATCATTCAGGAGTTGTTTTTCTTGCTCAGGAATTACTTTTGATATTGAAGTTCAGGAGGAATATTGAAGTTCAGGAGGTATATTGAAGTTCAGGAGGAATATTGAAGTTCAGGAGGTATATTGAAGTTCAGGAGGAATATTGCAGTTTAGGAGGTATATTGAAGTTCAGGAGGAATATTGAAGTTCAGGAAGTATATTGAAATTCAAGAGGTGTATTCAGAAGTATCAGGACATGATGAAAGAAAGCGAAAAGTATTCCACCGAGGAACTCTGTCAGACCAGAAATTAGAAGACAAGTTGCCTATATGGAGGCTATATGTAGATGGATCATCTTTCACTACAGGCTGTGGGGCAGGGATCGTGTTGAACAGCCCAGATGAGGTCGACAGGGAATACGCCCTACGTTTCTAATTCAAAGCTTCTAATAATGAGGTTGAGTATGAGGACATGATAGCAGGTCTTAATTTGTCAAATACTATGGAGGCACAGCAGGTTATTGTCTTCAGTGATTCTCAATTGATCGTAAATCAAATGTTGGGAATATATGCAACCAAAGGAGGATTGATGATCAAGTATCAAGCAAAGGTGATGGAGTTGGTATCAGAGTTTGTTGCTGTTCAACTGGTAAGAATATCAAGAATGGAGAATGTGAGAGCATACGCCTTGGCCAGATTAGCATCAGCTACTCGTACTGAGCTGCGAAGAACGATACCAATTGAAGTATTAGAAAGTCGAAGCATAGATGAAGACCTGACGATGAATATTATTACCCTTGATTTAGGAACATCTTGGATGGATCCTATCAGAGCATATATTAAGGAGGAACAATTACCGGAGGATAAGCTCGCTGCCAAGAAATGAAAGTTTAAAGCTGCTCGGTATGTACTAATTAATGGTATTCGGAGGATAAGTTCGCTGCCAAGAAATGGAAGTTTAAAGCTGCTCGGTATGTACTAATTAATGGTATTCGGAGGATAAGTTCGCTGCCAAGAAATGGAAGTTTAAAGCTGCTCGGTATGTACTAATTAATGGTATTTTGTATAGACGAGGAATTATGGCAGGTTTGCAAAGATGTGTACATCCCTCCGAGGTGAATTGATTAAAGAGATCCATAAAGGGTCCTGTGGAGCCCATGTAGCAGGTCGAACACTTTTGCAAAAGGTGATGACGCAGGGATACTACTGGCCGACGATGAGAGCTGATTGTATAGCTTATGCCAAGAAATGTGACAAGTACCAACGCTTTTCCTCCATCCGAAGAACTTCACAAACATTGTTGACACCCATCATTTATCCTTGGCCATTTTCCATGTGGGGATTGATTTGGTTGGACCATTGCCAACGACTCGAGGAAGATTCAAATACCTCGTCATCGCAGTAGATTATTTTACTTAGTGGATAGAAGCTGAGCCACTTATTGACATGACATACGAGAAGGAAGGTGTACCAATTTGTTTGGAAGAACATCATCTGCCGATATGGTCTCCCTCATGCCTTCATCACAGACCATGGAACACAATTTGATAACGAGGAGTTTGCTGCCTATTATCATCAGTCAAACATTTTGAAGGTTCATTCAGCGCCAGGATATCCTCAGAGCTAATGGACCAGATAGCTCGAAAGAGACAAAAAGCTCTAAGGAGCCAAAAAGTGCTCTAAGGAGCCAAAAGCTCTAAGGAGCCAAAAAGTGCTCTAAGGAGCCAAAAGCTCTAAGGAGCCAAAAAAGTGCTCTAAGGAGCCAAAAGCTCGAATGAGCCAAAAAGTTAGAAAGAACCAATACTACTCCTTTGGTTAAGAGGTGTACACCAGCATGATCAATTACGGTTGGTAAGATAAAAATATACTCTCACATTACAACTTATGTTGGTCGGGAGGTAAGATTATTACAAAAAAGTTCTTTGAAGAACAAAATATTCCAAAATACACCAAGTATAGCTGGTCGGGGATAAAAACCCACTAACTATAATTGGTCGACGAGGACAAATTATTGACCTTAGTTGGTCGAACACATTTTATGAAAATATTTGAAATTGAACCAAGTATGGCTGGTCGGGGATAAAAACCCATCAACTGTAATTGGTCGACAAACATTATTTATCCACCTTGGTTGGTTGGAAACAAAAATTTAAACATTTTTATACTCATTACTTTATTATTAAGTAATTTTTTTATTACTAAGTTGGTCGATGAACAACACAATATTGTTATTTTTAACAGATATGCGTAAATGTAAAGTGTTTGATATTTACAAGACAACAGCAATTAAGATTGCGAACAAAAATGAAAGTCTTTCATTAAAATAAAAAATAAAATACATTGAGAATGAAAATGTATACTAACTATTACATTTATATTCCTATTCTATTGGTTTCTTTTCCTTCTACTTTTGAAACAGGTTCCTCACCAGCAGGAGGATCATCTAAAATATAAGGGGAGTTTATGAAGTTAAGATCTTTCAACATTCTGATATTCATCACAGATGATCTGTCCGAGAAGCACTAGCTCATTCCCGAGAAGCTCTTGCTCGTCCCTGAGAATCACTTGTTAGTCCCCGAGAACCTCTTGCTCATCCCCGAACAGAGGTAGAAGTCAAAATTAGCATCTACAGCATTCAAATCTTTACTACTACTGTCTCGACCAACATTGAAGAAGAAGTTGTATGAAAATGTTTCGAAGGCTGCCACCTGCTTGGTACTAATCAGATTGAAGAGTTGGGTTCGAAAGCTAGTATGTTACTCGACAAAGTATTCAGAGGATCATAAATCAGAAAAATCAAGCACGTAAAGTTAGCATTCAGTTGCTCGGCACAAGAGGCAGTTGGTCAGCTAGCAAACCGATCAACATACTTGAAGATTATGACAAGCTACAAGCTGCATACTATGGCATGGATACATCCAAATTCCCAGGGGTGATACATAGCACACGGAGTTACTCAAAAGAAAGATTAGCAACCATCGATCAGCCTGCATCATACTTCGTCCAGGAGATAATGAACTTTATGTTGAACAAATCAAGAAGGTAGATCAAGAATTTCACGAGCACCGAGCAACATTGCAGAATAAATACTCCATCCTTTTAAGTAATCCATCAAGCATGAAGCATTGGGGGCTTCTGTTGATACCAAATTTAATCTGCTGACGTGGACCAATAATAAGAAGACACGTGTCAATCTACATGGCACAATAACAACGAGGAAGTTTATTTCCCCCGACCAAGTCATGTTCGCTCCGAGCAACAAGGATACCCCGAGGAACTACAACACTCCGAGGAACTCCAGCGCTCCGATGAACTCCTGAACGACGAGCAACTAAGGCGGTTCGAGTTGCATCTCGACCACAGCATTGATTGCCAGATAACCAACAGTTCAAAACTGTTCATTGACTGCTTATCATCTTGACGCACACGCTTGAAGAACATTAAATGAGTTACCCTTTCATATGTATATCATTTAATGTATCACCCTTTCAGATGATAGCCTCAAGGACCTTTCATATGTATATCATTTAATGCACCACCCTTTCATATGTAAGCCTCAGGTCTATAAATACATTGTATCTCCCTCATTCAAAGGGACCGGAATTTCTTGAGAGAACTTGTAATCAAGAATTCCACAAACACTCAGCAATAACATAACAGTGGACGTAGGCTTTATTCCTAGCCGAACCACTTTAAAAATCTTTGTCTTATTTATTTATCTGTGATTGAATAATTAGAGCAATCTAGTTTTTTACATCAACAATGGTGATGATGATGATTCAATTATTATTTGTTTATGTAATCCCATGTAAAATATATAAATAAAAAGATTAAAATTCGATACCGGCTTAATTAACAAATAGGTGGTTAGTAATTAATGGTTTTCGACAGTGATGCTCAGAATGAACCAATTGGATATTCTGTTTTAATTTAATAAAGGACTGATCACCCGGTATTTAATTGGGCAGGGTGGTATCAGAGCATCAGGTTCTAGTGTCTTTAGGATCTCTGTGGCTTACTAAAATTTTCAATGTAGCATTCTTTGATATAAAGCCCTATTATTAGGACTCTTATATTCATTACTATGTATTTACTTCTTTATCTATTTTAAGACATAGAACTAATAGAAATTCTTACTCGTCTCAGATGCCTCCTCGACGTGCACTATGAGCCACCCTTGAGGCACAATCAAAGCCTCAGCCATCTCTAGCCCGGGGTACCATGAATGTTGCTGAGGTTATCGTCGTAGTTGCACATGGGGTTAATTAACATTGGATACAGTTACCCAGCAGGCACCACCCAAGGCATAGGTCATGGAACCAGCGCATATGAAGGCATTCCCTTTTTCCTGGGAGCGAGTTAGAGATGCGTTCCAGAAGGCACACCCTCCCGAGTTCCAGGGGAGTTCAGATGTGGTGGTTGCTAGCCAAAGGAAGAAAGACATACAAAGGCATTTGAGGATGTACGAGGGCATGGATGTTCAGAGGAAAATTCAAGCTAAATTTAAGCTAGTTGGGGAGGTATTATAGTGGTGGGAGTCTATTACCACCGCGAAGGAAAGAGATAGTATGATGATATAAGAGTTTTGGAAGCGGTTTGATCGTAAGTACTTCCCATCCTCCATCTAGACTAAGATGAGGCAAAAACTACTAGATCTCACCCATGAGGGGAAGACTGTAGGTGAGTATGAGGAAGAATTCACAAGGTTAGCTAACTTCGTTCCACGAGAGGTGCCTACTGAGGAGAATAGGATACAGTTATTTATAGGTGGTCTTACTTGGAGAATCCAACAACATCTGTTGGGTAATCCTGTTTTGAAAACATGCACTGAGGTGTTGAATACTGCTTTGTTACATTGCTAGGACCAACGCTTCTATGTTATGGGGAGAAAACGAGTAGGAGAATCCATCTAGTAGGGCAGGACTGGGCTAGCAGTTCCGACGAGGCATAGTCAACTCAAAGTCAGTAGAGGTAGAGTAAGCAGGGTCCCCACCAGGGGATCGCATCTAAGAGGTTCTATTCAGGATTTTTTTGGTAGGGATGGTGCAGATTCAGGCAAGACCATTAGGGTCAGTTAGTCCAGTAGTGATTTCATTATGGCCAACAGGTCTAGGGTAGGGGTGGTAATGGACAGCAGGGTCGAGGCCAGCAGGGCTAGAGGGGAGGTAATTTTATGATCAGGTGTTTTATTTGTTGGGAGACTAGCCACAAGCGACAGGATTGCCATGATGAGGGTAGGGTTAAGCAACAACAATGAGGCCATCAAGTGCCTCGGAGACTTATTTTCCATGCTTCCCTCCCAGCACTAGCACCCGTACTAGCATTACCAGTCGTTCTATCAGCCCAACCTCAGCTGGGTAAGTTATAGTATGGGTGTTTGTATCATGTCCACCAAGATGCAGATCCACAAGCTCTACCCACTATTGAGGGTATATTTCTTATCCATGGTACTTTGGGGAGCATTTTATTTGACATTAGTCCTTCACACTCTTTCATAGCTACTAGATTTGCATGGGTCATAGGGTTGTTAGATATGACAGACAATAGAGTTACATGTGTAGATTCTCCAATGGGTAATGGGACGTTGATATTCTTTATCTGTCGAGGAGTGAGTATAGATATTGGGAGATTAGGTTTGCCTACTGATATTCTTATATTAGATATGTCAGAGTACGACGCCATCATAGGCATGGATTGGCTAACTGTGTATAGGGCCATGATTGATTGCTATAGTAGGAGTATAGTGTTTGCGATCCCCGACCATGAGATGTTCTTAGTGGTGATGCCTCGTCTTGAACGAGGGTCATCCACTCATTTATACTACATAGAGGAGGAGACCTCTCAAGTGGTGGTGATTTTCCTCGATTCGATCCTAGTCGTATGTGAGTTTACTAATGTATTTCAGGAGATATCGGGACTACCGCCTAGTAGAGATATGGAATTCAGCATTGACTTGGCACGGGGCACTCGACTAATAGCTCGTGCATCATATCATATTGATCCTATGGAGATAAAGGAGGTACGAGATCAGATTGAGCAGCTAGTGGGCCAGGATTTTGTACATCGTAGTACGTCACCTTTTTGTAGCCCAGTATTGTTTGTGAAGAACAGAGGTGGTCTTTATGCTTGTGTGTGGGTTACTTAAAGCTGAATAAAGTCACGATATGGAATAAGTATCTGTTGCCCCAAATCGATGACTTATTCGATCAGTTGAGAGGATTTGCCAACATCTCTAAGATAGATTTGAGATCCGAATATCACCAGTTGAGTCTCCGGGAGCAGTACGTGTCTAAGACTGCCTTCTTGATGAGATATGGGTCCTATAAGTTTCAGGTTATGCCATTAAGGCTAACCTATGCACCAGCTGTATTTATGGACTAGATGAATAGGGTGTTCAGAGAGTTCTTGTATAAGTTTGTTATCATCTTCATTGATGACATTCTAATTTATTCTTGAATCGAGGAGGAGCATGCCGATCATTTACGTTGGGTCTTACATACACTATGTGAGCATCAGTTGTATGCAAAGTTTGAGAAATGTGGGTTCTAGATACATAAGGTGAAGTTTATTAGGGCATATCATTTTAGAGTTGGCGATATCGGTGGAACCCAGTAATATGTCAATGGTGAAGGAGTGGAGACAACCCACAACACTGACTGAGGTGTGTAGTTTCTTAGGGTTATTTGAGTACTACATATGGTTTATTAGTGGATTCTCAAAGCTTGCGGGTCCATTGACTAATTTAACTCATAAAGGTGCACCATTTATTTTGGATGATGCTTGTCAGTTAGCTTTTGATGAGCTCAAAGATAAGTTCACTTCAGAACCCGTACTCACACTTCCCAGAGTAGAAGTAGAGTATCTTGTTTTCATGAATGCGTCCCTACAGGGACTTGAGGGTGTGTTACAGCAGAAGGATCGGGTTATAGCGTATAATTCTCGCAAGCTTAAGCCTCATGATGGGAATTACCCCACCCACGACTTGGAGTCAGCGGTAGTCATGTTTGCATTGCAGATTTGGAGACACTATTAGCTGCGAGAGAGATTTTATCTGTTTATAGATCATAAATCACTACAGTATTTGTTCACTCAGAGAGAGCTAAATATGCGTCAGCGTAGGTGGCTTGAATTTGGGAAAGATTATTAGTTTGACATTCATTATCACCCTGGAAAGGCAAATGTGGTGGAAGACGCATTGAGTCGCAGACAGTAGGGGATGTAGCTAAAGAGTGGAAGGAGAAATGGAAGGAGTTGGGACATCAGGATTTAATGGCCCAATTATTTATGTCAGTTATGACCATCACCCCTCAGATTGTCACGAGAGTGGTACAGGCACAAGCAGTGGATCCGTTTTACCAGGATTGGATTAGACAGCTATTAATTAGTGAAGCCGAGTCATACTCCGTTAGTTCAGAGGGAGGTTTATGATTTAATGGGAGATTGATTGTCCCTGAGGGGGAAGATTTATGTCACATAGTGGTGTCAACGACACATGGTGGAGGGGATAAAATGTACTAAGACACGAGTACTGGTGGAGTGGGATGAAGAGAGACATCGCCAATTTTATTTCGAGGTGTACCATGTGTCAGTTGATAAAAGTGGATCATCAGAAGCCGGTAGGGGTTCTAAAGTTGTTAGATATCCCTATGTGGAAATTTAAGAGCATTAACCTGGATTTTATTATTAGGTTACCTACTTCACAGAGGGCTCGTGATTCCTTATTGGTTATAGTAGATCGGTTAACTAAGGTATCTCACTTCCTGGCAGTTTGAATTAATTATACCATGGGATAGTATGCCCAAATTTTCATTACAAATATCATGATATTGCATAAGGTGCCATTAGATATTGTGTCTGACAGGAATAAGATTTTTGTGTCTCAATTTTGGGAGAGTTTCTAGGAGGCTATGGGTACCTAGCTGTGGTTGAGTACGGATTATCACCTACAGAAGAACGGGAAGACGGAGAGGACTAAACAGATGTTGGAACATATACTATGGATGTGTATCCTCAATTTTGGGGGACGTTGGGAGCATTATCTTCCACTGGTGGAGTTCATGTATAATAACTCATACCAGTTTACGATTGGCATGACACTGTTCGAGGAATTGTACGGTAGACCTTATCATTATCCCACTTATTGGTTAAAGGTGGGTCATAATAAGCTTCTCGACCCAGAGTTCATTCAATATACGTCAGCCAATATTGAGTTAAATCCGATTTGTATACGGATAGCGCAGGATTGGCAGAAGAGTTATGTAGATGCTAAGAGGTACTTCTTGGAGTTTAATGTGGGGGATCAAATGCTACTACGTGTATCTCCTATAAAGGGGATAATGAGGTTCGGGAAGAAAGGGAAGTTGGTCTCGAGATACGTGGGTCCATTCCCTATTATTGAGCAAATTAGTCCAGTTGCATATAGACTTGTGTTATCGAAGCATTTCCATCGGATTTAGGATGTATTATAAATTTTTTCGCTAATACGATATCATCGGGATGAGTTAGCTCAAACTCACATTGATTTTGAGGAAATCGATTTGAAGCCCGACATTTCATATGAGGAGAGGTCGGTTGCTATCTGTAATACCCCGTAATTTTATTGATTTTTATTTAAGGGATTAATTAAATTAAATGAGAATTAATTGGGAATTAATCTGAATGTAAATACTAACGAGACGTGAGTTGGTATTTGTTTATGATGTTAAAATTAAATATTATGGAGTATACATGGTATCATATGAATATTGAAAATATTAAAATTGTCGCGAGGCAGAAATACGACAATTTGGGAAATTTAGTTGGGCTGCGCGTGTCGGTCGCGTCAAGATTGAATTTATTTAAATTAAAAAAAATTATATTTTATCAACCGAATGGTCGTTTTGAGTGCGCCAATGTGTCTGGAAGGGCCGAAATAATCATAAAACACTAGCCGGGGGTTTAGTTTGGGTCTCGTGGCATTTTTAGGCCAAACCGGCAACCTAGAAGGGTATTTTGGTAATTTTAAAAATTGAGGAATTAAAACCCACGAATTTTAGAGTTTATTTTTATATTTTTAAAGAGGCCACTAAGGACATTACCAGCAAAAGGCAAGAGAGTGGGTTACGGGAGTTTTGAGAGGAGTTAGAGAGAAGTTAAAAGAGGTTCCACTAAACCATCTTCCTTCACCAACATTTTGAAAGGAAATTGTGACCGGAAAGAAGAGAGAGAGCCAACCTTGATCATCAACAACGAATCATAACATCAGATTTAAGGCAAGTGATTTGATGTCATTAATTGCAATGAATATTTCCTCCATGTTTAGTGTAGAAACCTTTTTCTTTGAAAGTTTTGGTGAAAACCCAATGGGATTGTTGCAGAAACTCTTAATTTTGGTTAGGAATTGCATGGAGAATGATTTTGGACGAAATTGGTACCCTAAAACTTAACTAGGATGATTTAAAGATGGATTTATGATGAGTATTTAGGTACAATAAAATTATGTGTTCATGTTCATAGGGTTTGGGGTAAAATTTGGGGATTTATGATAATTGCATGTTGATTAGGAGGATTTGACCCCAAAAATATGGTAAGAAGCGACCTAGGAGTACTTAGAGTAGTTTAAAAACATTAAAACGTTATTGGGATGATTTTAGAATGGAATTAGAGAAGAGAAAAATGAAGAAAATGAGTTGGAAAATTTCTCAGCGTATTCTGACATCTCGTTAAAAGACCTGCCCAGGTCGTTCGAACGAGCTTCTAACGAGATGACAATATCACTTCTAAAAATTTCGTTTGAATACTTCGTTTGAACGAGATTTCTAACGAGTTGACATAATGGACTTTTTAGGCCTAATTTTATTTCGAACTTCGAGTAGACTTATTTAATTGAGTGTTAACCTCCCATGTTGACTAGTGGGTATAGTTGTTAGATTTGAGTACGTTGAGGATTAAAACTTAGATTTTTTTACTAAACCCGATGACATTTATGGGTTAGGAAATAAGTACCTAAAATTACGACATGAGAAGGGTTGACAAGTTTTAATGTATATTATTCGAGGATTTGTAATCGTGTAACATTTAATGACGGTATAGGAATGTAAAATATACCTCTATTGATATTATAAGATGTCTAAGATGTGTGAATGCTTAGTATATTTGGTTATCTGTGTATAACATACCTACAATACTTCCTATCACGGGAGGTTGGCGTATGATCAGGGCATCTAATATTTGTGTGCCTACGGGGGGGGGGGGGGGGGGATTTAGATTGGTACCTCGAGAACATAGGTCAGAGAATGGCTTATTGGAGAGTTAATAAGTCAGTTGATCATGGGAGCGTAGGTATGTGCATGACCCATGTGATGTGAGCTATGTTCGCCTCCATTGTGTTTGATTGTTACTTATTCAGACGGTTCCTGGGTGATTTGGAATATGTGATCCTAATGTACGTGATGTACTGGGATTTGATAGCAGAGTATGTGTGCACCGCAGCTTAGTCTCGGGATGCCAGTATTGTATATTTATGATGGGATTAATATACTGATAATATTAATGAAATGTTGTTATAAATGTAAGTGTGAATGATCGTAACATTTTTAGTAGAGTTAAAGATGGAACATTTTAGTAAGTATTATGATAAATTCTGAGAAATAAAAAGTAAACTTTCTATTTATATTAAGATGTCGAGAATTCAACCTCAATAGTTTACCGAAATTGGGTGGTGAATTGGACTAGTTAGATAGTGAAATGACTAGAACGGGTACGGGTACGTTAGGCGTGCACTATTAGTTGAGAGGTGAAGAACTTATGTGAGCGCACGCACTATCATGTATTTTATATTCAATGTTAAATGATATTAAACACTTGCTATATTTTAAACTGTTTTCACACTCGGGCTGTGACCCGTTTACTTTCAAATCTACTTTCTTGTAAAAACCTTTTAGGTGCCCAACCACAAGGACACCAAGCTTAGGAGTTCCATTCCACTGATGTGTTGTAGCTGTTGTGGAAGTTACAGGCCCTCGATTATAGATGCCTCCACTTTCTATCTTGATTTCAGTTCAGAGTTGTTTATCTGTAGGGCATGTCGCCCCTTTTCTTAGAGACAATTTACTTATGCAGTTTTATTTCAGTTTTGGATGTAACTAATTAATGATTCAGGCTTTGTATTTGGTTTATGTCAGTATTCGGATTGTTGTGAGGAGTATTCCTCCAGATTCAGTTTATTATATTGTTTTATATTGTGACTGTATTGTAGTTGTGGTACTAATATTTCATAATTTAATTTGGTTGTATGTTAATTTAATTCAGTTAAGATTGACAACTCACTTTTTAAATATTAGGTGGCTAGTTATTGTTAAAATATTTTTCGACAGTGATGATATGAACTGAACCAACTTGACATTTTGTATTAAATTGAATAAAGGAGTAGCTACCCGGTATTTAATTAGTCGGGGTTTCACAGGTGGTATCAGAGCATCAGGTTCTAGTGTCCTTAGGATTTGTACGGCTTGTTATGTTTCCGCTGAGCGATCTTTGATGTAGAGCCCTATATTTTAGGATTGTTGTACTCTTTTGTGTATCATGCGCTCTTCAACTATTTTGAGATAATGACTACGAACTTATAAGACTTTTCTCCCATTTCAGATGCCTCTACGATGTGCACAACGAGTTCCAGGGATGCTTCGCCCGAGCCACAGCCTGCACTAGTTCAGGGCACCATGAATGCCACAGTGGTTGCCGCTATTGTAGCCCAAGAAGTAAATGCCGCCCTAGCAGTTATGCAACAGGAACCACCCCAGGTGCCGGTAGTAGTGCCAGTACAGGCTCATGCATTCCCATCTGCTTGGGAACGCGTTCATGATGCTTTTTAGAAAGCACACCCTCCGGAGTTTGCAGGTAGCTCCGACGTTGTTATGTCCAGTCAATAGAAGAAGGACATCCAAAGGCACTTGAGGATGTACGAGTGTATAGATGTACAGAGACAGATACTGGATACTTTTAAGCTAGTAGGGTCAACATTGCAGTGGTGGGAGTCCATTACCACCGCGGAGGAAAGAGATGTCCTTTCTATTCAGGAGTTCTGGGTGCGGTTTAATCGAAAGTATTTTCCATCAGCCGTTCACACCGAGATGAGGAGGAAGTTAATGAACCTCAAGCATAAGGGGAAGACCGTGGCAGAGTATGAGGCCGAGTTCACTAATCTCTTGAATATCGTTCCCGATGAGATTCCAGCCGAGGAGAAAAAGATTCAGAAGTTCATGGATGGGTTGACTTGGAGGATCCGTTAACATCTATTGGGAAATCTCTCGTTGGCCACTAATTCTGATGTGGTTAACGTTGCACTGCTTCACTGTCAGGACCATCGCTTTCACTTGTCAGAGATTAAGCAATTAGGAGAGTCCAGCCAGCAGGGCAGGACAGGGGGAAATGGTGTCAGCGGGGCATAATCTGCTCAGGGTCAGCATAGGCAGGTTGATCAGGGTTCCCAGCAGGGGGATCCTAAGAGATTTAGATCTGGGGGTTTCAGAAATGGTTAGGGAGGTTTTCGTCATGGCCAACAGGGTCAGCAGGGCCAACAGCAGCAGTTTCATCAGGGCCAGCATGGCCAGGGAAGGAATGGCAACGACCACTAGGGCCGTGGGAAGCAAGGTCAGAGAGGGGGAAAATTTCTAGGGAAATGTTTTACTTGTGGCAAGATTGGACACAAACACCAAGAGTGTCCTAAAAAGGGAAGGGCCCCACAGCAGCAGCAGAGTGCTCGACATGATCCCCAGAGACCTATGTTTCCCGCTGCCCTCCCAGCACCACCGCAGATGCCAACTTTACCACCCATTCCAGCAGTCCTAGTCCAGCAGGGACAACTTCAGTACGAGCGATTTTATCAGCTCCAATAGGCCGCAGTCCCACAGGATCCACCTGCCATTGAGGGTATGTTCTCTATTCAGGGGACTATGGGGTGTATTTTATTTAATACGGGAGCCACACATTTCTTTATTGCCATGAGATTTGTACGCATTATAGGGTTGTTAGACACTGCAGAGAGCACGATTACTTGCGTAGATTCACCGTTGAGTAGGGGTTTTGTGATTTCTCTTATTTATAGAGGTGTGGGTATAGAGATCGGGAGGTTTACTTTACATGCTGATATGCTAGTATTAGAGATGACTGAGTACGATGCGATTATTGATATGGATTAGCTAGTCGCGTACCGAGCCATGATTGATTGTTTCAGTAGGAGTATTATTTTTGCCATTCCCGGGCAAGAGATGTTCTTAGTGGCGATGCCTCGTTCTGAGGGAGGATCATCCACTCACTTGTATTATATAGAGGAGGAGACCTCTAAGGAAGTGGTGATACCACTCGATTCGATTCCAGTTGTTAGGGAATTTGCTGATGTATTCCAGGATATACCTTGATTACCTCCTAGTAGAGAGATAGATTTTGTTATCGATTTGACGCCGGGCACTCGACCAATAGCCCGCGCACCTTACCGTATGGCTCCAACAGAGATGAGGGAGTTACAGGATCAGATAAAAGAATTATTGGGTCAGGCATTTTTTCGTAGGAGTATTTCACTGTGGGGTGCCCCTGTGCTATTCATGAAGAATAAAGATGGGTCGTTGAGATTGTGTGTAGATTACCGGGAGTTAAATAAAGTCACGATACAGAATAAGTATCCGTTCCCCGAATCGATGACTTATTCGACTAGTTGAGAGGAGCGGATTTCTTCTCAAAGATTGACTTGCGATCGGGATACAATCAGTTGCGTATCAGGGAATAGGACGTCTCGAAGACTGCCTTCTTGACGAGATATGGTTCCTATGAGTTTCGGGTTATGCCTTTTGGCTTAACCAATGCCCCAGTCGTGTTTATGGACTTGATGAATAGGGTGTTCAGAGAATTCCTAGACCAGTTTGTCATCGTCTTTATTGATGACATTCTAGTTTACTCCCAGATAGAGGAGGAGCATGCCGAACACTTAAGATAGGTTTTTCAGACGCTGCGTCAGAACGAGCTATATGCAAAGTACGAAAAATATGGGTTTTGGCTGAAGGAGGTACAGTTTTTGGGGCATATCATTTCAGACCGGGGGATGTCTGTTGATCCGAGGAAGGTATCCGCGGTGAGGGAGTGGGGACATCCCACGACACCGACTGAGATTCGTAGTTTCTTGGGCTTAACAGGATACTACAGGAGGTTTATTAGGGGGTTTTCAAAGATAGCAGGTCCTTTGACACATCTGACTCGTAAAGGTGTGCTATTCATCTAGAGCGATGCCTGTCAGTTGGTATTCGATGAGTTGAAGGATAAGTTGACCTCAGTGCCTATGTTAGCACTGCCCAGACCGGGAGTTGAGTATCTAGTTACAAGGACTTGGAGGTGTACTGCAACAGGAGAGTCAGGCCATAGCTTATGCTTCCCGTAAGCTTAAGCCTCACGAGAAGAATTACTCCACCCACGACTTGGAGTTAGCGGAAGTTGTATTCGCTTTTCGGATTTGGAGACACTATCTCTTGGGGGAGAAATTTTGGTTGTTCACAGACCACAAGTCTCTACAATACCTCTTCATGCAGAAGGAACTGAATATGCGTCAATGTCGGTGGCTTGATTTTGTGAAGGATTATCAGTTTGATATCCAATATCACCCAGGGAAGACTAACGTGATAGCAGACGCGTTGAGTCGTAGGCCAGTAGATAAGGTGGCCGAGGTGTGGAAAGCTAAGTGGAAGGAGTTGGGACACCAGGATGCAGTGGCCCGATCATTCATGTCTGTGATGACTGTTACACCTCAGATTGTTACGAGAGTGATAAAGGCCCAGACAAATGACTCGTTTTGTCAGGAACGGATAGTTCGATTACTAGCAGAGGGAGCCGAGTCCTATACCGTTAGTTCAGATGGGGGATTATGCTTCAATGGGAGACTGGTTGTTCCGGAAGGGGAAGACTTGCGGCACGAGGTAATGACAGAGTTGCATGGTTCGCGGTTCGTGGTACACCCTGGTGGGGATAAGATGTACCAAGATATGAGACGACAGTACTGGTGGAGCGGGATTAAGAGAGATATTGCGGAGTTCATTTCAAAATGTTCCACTTGTCAACTGGTAAAGGTGGATCATCAGAGACCAGCAGGACTTCTACAACCGTTAGAGGTTCCGATGTGGAAATGGGAGAGCATATCCATGGACTTTATCACGGGGTTACCTACTTCGCAGAGGGATCACGACTCCATATGGTTAATCATGGATAGACTGACCAAAGTTGTTCATTTTCTGCCAGCACGGACATATTACACTATGGGACAGTATGCGCAAATTTTCATAGCGAAGATAGTGAGACTTCACGGGGTGCCTCTCAATATCGTGTCTGACCGAGAAAAGACATTTATTTCACGATTTTGGGAGAGCTTCTAGGAGGCATTGGGTACGGAATTGCGGCTGAGTACGGCATATCACTCGCAGACAGATGGGCAAATCGAGCGGACGAATCAGATGTTGGAGGACATGTTGCGTATGTGCATCCTAGACTTTGGAGGTGGTTGAGAGCAGTACCTTCCACTGGTGGAGTTCGCTTATAATAACTCCTACTAGTTCACCATTGGCACGGCTCCATTCGATGCATTATATGGGAGACCTTGTCGTTCCTCGACATGTTGGTTAGAGGTGGGGGATAACAAACTCCTTGGGCTGGAAGTGATTCAAGATACTTCGACAAGGATAGAGATAATACGGAGCCGTATTCAGGTAGCTCAAGATCGACAAAAGAGTTATGCCGATGCCAAGCGGTTCTTCAGAGAGTTCAAGGTAGGGGACCAGGTACTACTTAGAGTATCTCCGATGAAGGGGATTATACATTTTAGGAAGAAGGGGAAACTGTCACCAAGATATGTGGGGCCATTTCCTATTATCGAGCGGATTGGTCCAGTAGCATATAGATTTGGACTACCGGAGCACTTGCATAAGATTCATGATGTGTTCCATACTTCCTCGCTAAGGAGATATCTTAGGGACGATTTGGCTCATACCCACATTGCTTTGGAAAACATCGATCTTCAGCCTGATAGTTCCTATAAGGAGGGGCCGATTTCTATTCTGGACCACAGTGAGAGGAAACTGAGGTCTAAGATAGTACCATTAGTACGTGTTCAGTGGCGGTATCATAATGCCGAGGAGTCCACATGGGAGCGCGAGGATGAGATACGCGAGCATTATCCAGACTTGTTTTTACCAGGTATTCTTTAATTCTGAATTTAGGGATGAAATTCTGTTATTAGGGGGGAAGTATGTAATACCCCGTAATTTTATTGATATTTATTTATGGGATTAATTAAATTAAATGAGTATTAATTAGATTAATTAAATTAAATGAGTATTAATTGGAAATTAATCTGGATATAAAGTTTAGAGAGATGTGAGTTGGTATTTGATTATGATGCGTAAATATGGTAATATAAGAATATTGAAAATATTAATATTGTTGCGAGACTGAAATATGGCAATTTGGGAAATTTAGTTGGGACGCGCGTGTCAGTCACGTCAGGAATGTAATTATTTGAATTAAAAAGTGAATTTTATTTTTATTAACCGAATGGTCATTTTGAGTGTGCCAACGTGTCCGGAAGGGTCGAAATAGTCAAAAAATACTAGCCGTGAATTTAGTTTGGGTCCCGGAGCATTTTTGGGCCATACCGGCAACCTAGAGGGGTATTTTGGTAATTTTAAAAATATGGGAATTAAAACCCATGAATTTAAAGGTTTATTTTATATTATTTATGAACCCACTAAGCCCATTATCAGCATTAGATTAGTTAGAGGGCTACGGGAGTTATAGGAGAGTTTGAAGAGTTCCAAAAGAAACCTCCAACCGCTATCTTCAACCTTGGGAGAAAATCTGTAGAGAAAGGGGAAGAAATCAACCTTCATCCACCAACATCAATTCCGAAGATCAATCTAAGGCAAGTGATTTGATATTTTCAGTGCATTGAATATGTCTTCCATGTTTAGTGTAGGAATTATCTTATATTGAAATTTTTAAAGAAAACCCATGAAATTGTTGGAGAAACTTTGAATTTGGGTTAGGATTTGCATGTAGATTGATGATGGACTAATTTAGTATTTGAAGAGTTATATATGATGATTTAAAAACGGATTTATGATGAGTAATTGGGCATAATAAAATTTTGGGTTCATGTTCATAGGGGTTGGGATATACTTGGAGATTTATGTAAATTCCATGTTGATTTGTAAGATTTGACCCCTAAAATATGTTAAGGGATGATATAGGATGATTAGAAATGGTGTATAAACGTTAAAACATAAATTGGATAGTCTTAGGGTGGATTTAGAGAAGATAAGAATGAAGAAAAATGGACTTGGGAATTTCTGGGTCGAAACTGCCATCTCGTTAGAAGACCTGCCCAGGTCGTTCGAACGACCTCGTTCGAACGAACTTCTAACGAGATGATAGTATGACTTCTAACGAGTTGGTAGTTCGTTTGAAGCCTTTCATTCGAACGACACTCGTTCGAACGAGATTTCTAATGAGTTGACAGAATGGCCTTTTTGGCCTGAATTTATTTCTAGTATCCCGTAGGCTTATTTAAATGGTGAGATAACCTTCCCTTATTAACTAGTGGGTATAGTTGGGAGATTGGGGTACATTGAAGAGTAAAACTTAGAATCTTGTAGTAAACCGGATGACATTTGTGGATTGGGAAGTGTATAACTAATCACGACGTGAGAAGAGTTGATAACTTAAATACATATAAACCGGGGACTTGTGAGTTGTATAATACTAAATGTTGGTACAAGAACGAGAAGTATACCACTAATAAAATATTGTGATATCTAAGATGTGCGAAGGCTTAGTATATGTAGTTATCTGTGTATAACATACCTACCGTACTTGCTATCATGGGAGGTCGGCGTTCAATCAGGGCCATCTAATCTTTGTGTGCCTACGGGGGGATTTAGATTGGTATCTCAAGGACATAGGTCAGAGAAGGACTTATTGAGAAGTTAATAAGTTTGTTGGTCATGGGAGCGTAGGTATGTGCATGACCCATGTGATGTGAACTATTTTCGCCTCCATTGTTTGTGATTGTTGTTTAATGAAACAATTCCTGAGAGATTCGGAATGTGTGGTCCTTATGTACGTGATGGACCGGGATTGGATAGCAGAGTATATGTGCACCGCAGCTTCACCTCGGGGTTCCAGTATTGTATATTTATGATGAGAATAATATACTGTTAATTGAAATGTATTGTCTTGAATAATTGTGAGTATAAATAATAGCAACGGTTTGTAAAGTGAAAATGAAAGATCTCTAGTAATTAGTAGTACTAACATGGGAAACTATGTAGCAAGGCATAACACTCTGAAATAGAAGATGTTGGGAATTTAAATTGGATATCGTATAGTAATGTTAGATTTTATAACGGACTAGTTAGATATGGAAATAACTAGAATGGGTACGGGTACGATAGGAGTGCACAATTAGTTGAGAGGTGAGGAACTCATGTGAGTGCACACACTATCATGTACTTTATATTCACTGTTTAATGATATTAAACACTTGTAAATTTTTAAATTGTTTTCACAATCGGGCTCTGACCCGTTTTCTTTCAAATCTATTTTTGTAAAAACCTTTTAGGTGCCCAGCCACAAGGACACCATGCATAGGAGTTCTATCCAGGTAACGTGTTGTAGCCGTTGTGGAAGTTACATGACCTTGACAGTAGACGCCTCCATTTTCGATCTTGACTCTGTTATTAGATTTTTCTCATTTGTTGAGCATGTCGCCCCATTCCTATTAGAGACATCTTACTTTTTCAGTTATTTCAGACTTTGGGTTGTAATTAATTTAGTGATGCAGACTTGGTATTTATTTATTTATTTCAGAATGGCCTTTTTAGGCCTGATTTTATTTCGAACTTCCAGTAGACTTATTTAATTGAGTGTTAACCTCCCTTATTGACTACTGGGTATAGTTGTGAGATTTGAGTACGTTGAGGATTAAAACTTAGAATTTTGTACTAAACCGGATGACATTTATGGGTTAGGAAATAAGTACCTAAAATTACGACGTGAGAAGGGTTGACAACTTTTAATGTATATTATTCGGGGATTTGTAATCGTGTAACATTTAACGATGGTATAGGAATGTAAAATATACCTCTATTGATATTACAAGATATCTAAGATGTGTGAATGCTTAGTATATGTGGTCATCTGTGTATAATATACCTACCATACTTCCTATCACGGGAGGTTGGTGTACGATCAGATCCATCTAATCTTTGTGTGACTACGAGGGGGATTTAGATTGATACCTCGATAACATAAATCAGAGAATGGATTATTGGAGAGTTAATAAGTCAGCTTATCATGGGAGCATAGGTATGTGCGTGACCCATGTGATGTGAGCTATGTTCGCCTCCATTGTGTGTGATTGTTACTTATTGAGACGGTTCCTGAGTGATTTGGAATACGTGATCCTAATGTATGTGATGTACCGGGATTTGATAGCAGAGTATGTGTGCACGTAGCTTAGTCTCGGGGTGCCAGTATTGTATATTTATGATGGGATTAATATACTGATAATTGTAATGAAATGTTATTATAAATGTACGTGTGAATGATCGTTACATTTTTAGCAGAGTTAAAGATGGAACATTTTAGTAAGTATTATGATAAATTATGAGAAATAAAAAGTAAAACTTTATATTTATATTAAGATGTCGAGAATTGAACCTCAATAGTTTACCGAAATTGGGTGGTGAATTGGGCTAGTTCGATAGTGAAATGACTAGAACGGGTGCGGGTACGTTAGGCGTGCACTATTAGTTGAGAGGTGAGGAACTCATGTGAGCGCACGCTTTATCATGTATTTTATATTCAATGTTAAATGATATTAAACACTTGCTATATTTTAAATTATTTTCACACTCGGGCTGTGACTCGTTTGCTTTCAAATCTACTTTCTTGTAAAAACCTTTTAGGTGCCCAGCCACAAGGACACGAGGCTTAGGAGTTCCATTCCACTGATGTGTTGTAGCTGTTGTGGAAGTTACAGGCCCTCGATTATAGACGCCTCCACTTTCTATCTTGATTCCAGTTCAGAGTTGTTTATCTGTAGGGCATGTCGCCCCTTTTCTTAGAGACAATTTACTTATGCAGTTTTATTTTAGTTTTGGATGTAACTAATTAATAATTCAGGCTTTGTATTTGGTTTATGTCAGTATTCGGATTGTTGTGAGGAGTATTCCTCCAGATTCAGTTTATTATATTGTTTTATATTGCGAATGTATTGTAGTTGTGGTACTAATATTTCATAATTTAATTTGGTTGTATGTTAATTTAATTCAGTTAAAATTGACAACTCACTTTTTAAATATTAGGTGGCTAGTAATTGTTAAAATATTTTTCGACAGTGATGCTATGAACTGAACCAACTTGACATTTTGTATTAAATTGAATAAAGGAGTAGCTACCCGGTATTTAATTAGTCGGGGTGTCACACTATCTTAGACCAGAGCGAGAGGAAACTCGAGTCGAAGGTGGTCCCACTTGTATGGGTTCAGTCGGGGAATCATAATGCCGACGACTCCACTTGGGAGTGCGAGGATGAGATATGCTAAAAGTATCCAGAGTTATTGATATCAAGTATTTCCTTCTTTCGAATTTCGGGTTAAATTCCATTATTAGGGGGAAGTATGTAACATCCCGTAATTTAGTGATTTTTAAATTAGGATTTAATTGGAATTAATTGGGGATTAATTAAATTATATTTGGGAAAATTAATCCGGTGAAATAAATATTAATTAGGGAGATAAGGGTTAATATTTATTTATGTAGAATATTACCTAGTGAATGCATAATAATAATGATAAGGAAATATTATAATAGTCATGAGTGAGAAATACAATAATTGCATTAATTTAGTCGGGGCGCATACGTTAGTCGTGTCGGGACATGATATTATGAGATAAAAAGAAAACTATTTATGGGTTTTCCAAATGGTCATTTCTAGTGCGCTAAAGTGTCCATAGGGGTAAAAATAGTCAGAAAAGTACACTCGAGGGTTTAGTTTTGGTTCTGCGATAATTTTAGGCCAAACGGACACCCCGGGGGGATAATTTGGTCATTTGTATTTTTGAGGAAGGAAGACCCACAAAAATTCTAAGTGTATAACTTCTAGTGGAGTGAGGAAACTAGGTTTAGAAACTTCAAACCCACAGATTGGCCATATGAGGAAGAATAAAGGAGGTTCCAAAGCCATTATACATCATTGTTGCACCACAAGCACCACCGTTGCATAGACCAGGAGGGGAGGAACGCAACCATACCAATTTTTTTATAGAGAATCAGACCTCCATACCAAGGAAAGTATTTATCTTGTTAAATTTATGAAAGATATACCATCCATGTTAGAGTAGGATGAATTATATCGCATATACATGAATGTTGATGTTTCTTTGGGAGACTTTAATCCTATTCTTAGGTAGAATTTATGCTAAGTGTAATTCCTTATGTAAGTAGAATGAAACTGATGATTTGGCATGTTAAATTATGAAGAAATCTGGGTATATGGGGAAGTTCGTAAGCAAGATAATATTCTAGGGGTTTCTGAAATTTAATGTTGGTTAATTTCTATTTAAAGGATTTTATTGATGATTTAGGGTTGTATTTACGTTACAAATCATTGGCATGTGTAGGAATAATTTTTAGCAAACTTTTTTGGGAGTTTGGGTTTAACTCATGGAGCTTTTGAGGGATAGCAATGGTGTAAAAATTGTAACAGTGAAGAAGATGAACCCAGGTATAGCGAATCGGTTTGCATGTACCCCAAAACCGGTTCGACTGTACCTTCGAACCGATTCGCATGTTCCCTTGAACCGATGCAGGGAACTTGGCATTTCTAAAATTCATTTTTGTTGGATTTTGATAGACTTTATTTGATAATTTCGTTCCACATGACAAGAGTTTGGAGTAGCATTGTAGGTAAGATATTTCATAAGCGATTTCACCAGTTATGATGGATACGAATGAACCACGGGGCTTAGTTTAACATTTAAATATTTGTTAGTAAAATAGAATCGATCATGACAAGTGTAAGTAAATATACGATGGGACCAACGATGGACGAATATTTTCATTACTGAAATAACTTAATGTAACGAGTAGATTATTCGAGTAGTGGTTAAAATACTTGGGAAGAATACTGTGAATAATTTAAAATGCATCAAATATTCAGGTTTACATAAACTTCGTACGAGATATATGTTATAGGTTGAGGGTATATATATATATGATGTGTGAATGCCTATTGTGTGACTTATTATGTGTGTGAAATACCTATGCTTCTTGTTATCGCGGGAGGTTTGAAAAAGGGACAGTCTTATCCTGATGATCCATCTTGGGGGATTTTAGACTTGTACCTCAGAACATAGAACATAGGTATGACCACCACTTGTGTGAATGAGGGTGTGCCTGGTCATTTGGGTGCGTAGGTATGTGCGGTGCCCAAAGGCCTTGAATAATTCGCGTCCAATTATGTGTGAATTGTATAGTGTGGTTCGGGAGTGATTCTGAACCGATAGTCCTTATTTAGTACGTGATGTACCAGGACTTGATAGCAGAGTATGCATATACCGCATGTCTCATCCTGAGGGTGTCGTATTAGTATATATATATATATATATATATATATATGTGTGTGTGTGTGTGTGTGTGTGTGTGTGTGTGTAAATAAAGTGATAAAAATATATATACTTTGATTTATCCTACTATGCGTACTTAGTAGATGAGAAAGATAATGATACCTAAAATAACCTAAGTATGTGGGAACTTAACATTTATTTAGTGAATTCTCAACTGATTTAAGAGATACTAGAAAATAAATCAGTGACGTGTTGTATGGGAAATATGGGTGGACACCACGAGTTAGTTTGTGTAGTAAGATAATTGACTTGAACTAATGAGGTAGGGTATCATAACTAGGACGGGTTTGTAGAATACGTTAGCAGTGCACAATAGTTGAGGGGTGAGGACCTCAAGTGAAAGCATGTGAAACTGACATGTATATAATATCTATAGATTCTTCATTTTCAATACTTGCAAATATTTTTAAACTATTTCACTCGGGCTCTGGCCCATTTTCCAAATCTATTTTGTAAAAACCATTTTAGGTGCGCAGCCACAGTGATGCCACATTGACGCCACGCCTAGGAGTTCACATCATTTGACGTGTTGCAGTTGTTGTGGAAGTTGAAGGACCTCGGTAGTAGACGCCTCCATATTTATCATTCACTCCTTATAAGTAATATATTTCGGCCGGGCATCTCTCCCACTCTTATTCAGATAGTATTTGAGAGATAGTGGATTTCTATCTTTACCTTTCAGATGTTGGACTAATTTTCATTTATGTATTACTGTATTAGAGTTTAGGCTGGAGTGTTCATTTCATTCCTATTTATTTTATTCAGTCATTTCGCTATTTATTATGTTAATTGATGGTGATGATGATGGTTCAATTATTTATTTATTTATTTATGTTGTCGTATGTAAAATATAAAAATAAAAAGATTAAAATTTGGCACCGACTATAACACCCCGCGCACCCCAAAAAGAGACACACGGCGTGCTACTACGATAAAACTAAACTAAATCCATCAATCAATAAGTATAGAGCATCTAAATGTCCATAGTTAAATGAAATAAATCCACAATTTCCATTCCCAAAAAAAGATTACAATAAAGTCTCTCGAATATAAAATTCTCCAACTAAAAGTACACCACTAATTATCTATACATCAAAAAAATACAAATCTTCCAATCCAAGCTCTAAAATAATTCTCCAAAATAGTCACCCACGATCCGTTTTTATAAGTTAAAAATACAAGAGTTGGAAACAAAATAAAAATCCTTGAGAAATCTGTTGTGCACGAAAACTAAAGGGATCAATCGATCTATCCCTGGCGTCGATCGATCGATCGCCCAGTTTTCTCGACAATCCCCCTTAAAAATGATATAAGGGATAATTATTTAAAAATCAATATAAAATCCGTTTTAACTCCGATTTCGAAACCGTTTGAAATCCTCGCCTTTAAAAATAATTCTCAACATAATTGAGCAATAAAAATAATTTTGTAAAAAACTTTATTTTTCCTCTATTTTTGAAAATATCCCCAAAATAATGCGGGTTGTTACACTTCCCCACTAACAATGGAAATTTTCCTCGAAATTCACCGGAAGCCTACGCTCAAAAATGAAATGCTACTCGATTATATTTCTCAAAAATCACAACATTAAATTCCTCAAATAAATTCTACACATCCTCACCACGATGCCTAACACGTTCTCAACAAAATTTCTATCTCCAAAGAAAACATGTTTAATCGCATACTAGACCCAAAACTCAAGACCCAAGGATTGTCGTATATCTAAGCTCTGATACCATCTATAACACACCGCGTGTCTTTTTCGGGTTAGCGGGGTGTTATAGATGGTATAAGAGCTTAGGTATACAACAATCCTCGGGTCTTGAGTTTTGGGTCTAGCATGCGATTAGACATGTTTTCTTTGGAGATAAAATTTTGTTGAGAATGTGTTAGGCTTCATGGTGAGGATGTGTAGAGTTTATTTGAGGACTTTAGCGTTGTGATTTTTGAGAAATAGAATCAAGTAGCATTTTATTTTTGAGCGTAGGCTTCCGGAAAATTTCGAGGGCGAAATTCCATTGTTAGTGGGGAAGTGTAACAACCCGCGTAATTTTTGAAGTATTTTCAAAAATAGGAGAAAATAAAGTTTTTTTATAAAATTATTTTTATTGCTCAATTATGTTGAGAATTATTTTTAAAGGAGAGAATTTCAAACGGTTTCGAAATCGGAGTTAAAACGTATTTTATATTGATTTTTAAATAATCATCCCTTATATCACTTTTAAGGGGAACTGTCGAGAAAATTGGGTGATCGATCGATCGATGCCAGGGATCGATCGATCGATGCCAGGGATCGATCGATCGATCCCTTCAGTTTTTGTGCACAACAGGTTTCTCAAGGATTTTTAGTTTGTTTCCAACTCTTGTATTTTTATCTTATAAAAAGGGTTCGTGGGAGATTATTTTGGAACAGACTTTTGGCACAAAAATACCCAGAAAACTTATTTTCTTTTCCTCTCCTTTTTATATACAAAAAGCTCCTTTGATTTATGCATTCAATCTTAGGTTTTTGGACGTGTTCTTGGGCTGTTTTGAGGTTGATATTAGAGGAATTTTGTGGATCTTTGTGGACTGGTTTTGATGTCTTATTCTGTGATTTCTGGGCAGATTCTTGTTGGTTCCTTTTGGTGGTTTAATGTATGGGGTTTTACACAATATGCTCCTTAATCTCATGAGTGTTATTTCCTTTAAATTCATGTGATTATTGAACTGATATTTGAATTGCAAAATTCTTTTGAAAATATGGAAATTATTGTTGGAATCTGATTTTGATTCATGTGGTATTATTATTGTGTTGGGCATGTTGTCATGAGATTTTAATATGGCACTGATGATGGGCACCCGCCAAGACTCCAATTTCTGGATACTTGATAAAGTATGGGCATGGTATGGCGTGGCCTGGTGACTCTGATTAATGTGTTGTTGAGAAATTATATTGATTAAAATGCTATTGATATTCGCATTTGATTTCAATATTCGTACTCGTGTTGTTACGTTTTATTCACCGCTAATATTTGTTGAGCATCTTTCTTGTCGTATTATGTACTTCCCCATATTTTCTCTTAGTGGCAGGTTAGCGCGGATTTGGGCGCTATGGACTAATTTGGAGATGGATTTTTCTAGCTTGGTATATTGGGAAGAATATTCTAGAATACAAATGAGGAGATTGTATTTATTTTTATTATATAGAGCCTTTTATTTTGAGATAGATAGTTGTATTATTTAGAGAGATTATTTATTGTATTTAATTTGAAGAGATTGAGATTAGTGGATTCTTTTTTTTATATTGCGGGATTGGTTTTAGATGCTCTATACCCTTTTTTGTGGATTTGATTAGTTTTATCGTTGTAGTGCTCCACTCTCCCCGGGCGTGGGTGGGGTGTTACACCGACTTAAATAACTAATAGGTGGTTATTAATTAATAGTTTTTTATAGTGATGCTAAGAATGAACCAACTGTATATTCTATTTTAATTTAATAACGGACTGATCACTCGGTATGTAATTGGGCGGGATGTCACACGCCCATTCTTATAAAATACCTTTTTAAGGTAATTGCAAAGGCCTAATCCTAGCCATGGGTGAACGTGGCTTCCTTGGTCTTCGTTGCGTTATCCAAGGCTTCCTCATCTTTGGACTTAGCTTCAGTTGCTTGTGTCTTGGCGAGGTCGGTCTCAACCTTTGCATATCTGGTGTCCCTTTTGGCCTGCTGGACCGTAACTACAAGGGTAGTGAAATCATCAATCGAATTTTGAAGAATGACCTTCTCAACCTCTAAGTTATTATACTTCTCGTCGATCTTTTTTTTACCACCTAATTCTCGCTAACCCACCGAGAAGCTAAAAGAGATTTTCGTAACTCTTAAAATGCGACCTTTACATTAATAGAAGACTCCTTCATCTATTCATTCCTATTTAATAATTGATCTTAATTAATCAAGAACTTTAAAATAAAAGGACGCATGGATATGAGAAAAATATAAATGAAAGACATAAAGGAATAATATAAAGGTGATTAACTTATAATCGAAGGGTTGTGGTTGGCACTCTCTAATAACCTTGAATGGGGCAAGGCAGAAGCAGTTTCCCTATTCGTAAGAAAAAACCCAGATCTAATCAAGTCCCTGGATAGATCGGGATGAGTAAGGACATAATCGGTATAACCTTTTCCCTTATCAGTAGCTTTTTTATCCACAATTTTCAGTAGGGAAAATGATCCTTCTTTTGCCTCTTTGAAAAAGGCATGTGCTTCTTAGAATGGGAGCCATAAAGGTTCATGGGGTTGGTAAAACCCATAACATCACTTTTCTTAATCATTAGTTGAGAAATTTCTTTCTCCCTATCGATGGATGAGCGGGACAAGGAAATCTGGTACCAGCATACGTAGCACCAACATTGGTTGCGATCAAGTTGGTAAATTTCCTCTTCGCCATAACATTGGGATAAACGGTGGAAGGTACTGAAGAAATGTCAATTGGATCAAAAGTCTAAAAATAAATTATTTGGGGGGAAGGTGACCACGCACTTGGCAATAAATATTGAATGCAACGAGTGGCCTTTAAGAAAATCGCAAAGCTCACAAGGACCATTGGTTAATTCTACTAATACCAATGACAGGATTCGATGACTAAGTTTAAATTCTTCCAAGGTGTTTTCATTAATAATGTACACCATATTTAAAGATCACAAGCTTAATGAAAGAACTAAATAGAGAAAGCGGAGAAGATTGAAATGAAGAAAGGGGTTCAAAGAAATTCTTATAGTGAAAGTTGAAAGTGAGGACAATGAAAAGCTATCCTTTGAAAGATTAAAGATCGCAATTTTTTCAAATGAACAAGAAAATGATAAAATTTGTGGGAATCATCACCTTGTAGTTGGAAGTACCCTCACGATTCCCCCAGAAAAAATGATGATTATAAATGCATGCGACGATTGATGAAGCGGAGGTTCATTGCCAAAAAGGAAAAAAGTGTAATAATACTAGCATACCCATGGAGCACTCAATGATCAAAATACATTTCAATTTTAGGGGTATTTGCAAGAATTCCCTTAGATCTAGAAAATACTCTAGCACGAAGACTTGTCAAATTTGTCAGTCGACCAAGGCATAACAAAGCCCAATGAGCTCAAAGTGACACTGAGCATTAGGGGTAATCTTGGGGACTAGAGTTGCGATGGCACATAACCTGCATGTGTTCAACATGGGCCCATAAGCTTCTTGCGTACCAAATCAATTGAGAATCCATGTCACACAAGACTTCTACATGTATATTCCTTGGGGCGGCTTAAACTTATAAGAGATAGGTTCGAACTTCTAAGGATAGTTGTTAATAGAGCTTATGATTTTCCTAAGCTCCTCTATAAATGTAATCCTGCCCCTCTTGGAGATGGGCATGTGATATTATAATGTCATTCAGTACTACAACTTGTCTATATGTTCTCTATGTTGATAAAAGACAAACCCCAAACCCCATGGACGTAGGCACATTGTCGAACCACGTATATTCCTATGTTTTTTGCCTTTTCCTCCTCACCCTTGAGCATTTTTCCTTTTTTATCTTTTTGCGCATTAAATACAAACATTGTAGGAAATTACCACCTACAAATGTTATATTATTAATTTAACTGCAACCCATGTTTAATGTGAGCACTATGCACTGTTTAAATTATTTTTGTGGTACTCTAGAGTGATGGTGATGTATATAGTTTTTTTTTGTTTTTATAGTATTCAAGTAACATATTGAATATGTTTGAGCGATAACAATTTTAAGTTTTATTTCATGTTTTTTAATATATTATATCGTGTTACATAAACTAAGAGGTGGTCATTGAGAAACGTCTTTACTAAGGCAAAATTATGTATAAAATGGCATGGTAAATTCTCATACAATGAAATCCGACTCCAACATAATTTTAGGTAATGATATTTTTAACAAAATAAAATATGTTTACTATTCACACTATCATTATCCATGTAATTCGGAAAAAGTACTGGAAGGCATGGTATTTATAGTTGAATATGAGACAGCCGCAACGTAATTTGAGTATTATTTTGTAAAAAATATGACATTGTGCGTGTGCGTAAATTATAAAAAAAAATGCGAGCAACATCAGTTCATCTACAAAATGACATACAAACGAGATATAAAAATATCAACAAAATAATAATGGTTGTAATGATATATCTAGAAAGTGTTGGAAACAAGACTACTTATCCAAAGCACCAGTGGTAGGATATATCCTCATTCCAACCTAAAAATGACTGAAATTATCAAATGATTATGGTAGGATATAGGATCATTGTTGCCTAAAAGTAATGTTGCAAAGTGCGTATTTGAAAACCATGATAGTACAACAATCGTAAATTGACCTATGCGTAACATTACAAGACTGCATAACATATCTAATAGTATAAAATTACTTAGAGTTTTACAATTCAGTTTCAAATCCCTATAACTATTTTGAAGAATAACAACAAAACCAATATATCAATTTACAACAAAATATGTCTTGATGTTATGACCACTTCGACCACACCTAGTACATTTTTCCTTTAGAAAAAAAAACTTCCCCAACTAGTTTGATGTGTTGGTTTTTAAATGTAACAACCCAGGCATTTGAGCGGCTATTTTATATTATTTTTCCCGATGGGCAAATTTTATAAAATAGGGGAAGTTGGAGTAAATATTGTTTCCCGTTATATTAAGGGATAATATTTACTATTTTTTGTCTATTTACCGAATGAGAAGGTAAATGGCATTATATTGTGATATGTTGCGTCATTATATGTAAAACGACGGTTATGATTCATATTTAAATTGTGGTACAATTAATGTAATAAAATAAAATTGGAACATAAAATTTGTACACACTTTCCCGAATGCCAAAATAAGGGGTGGGGTTGTTTTAAGAATGGTCGAGATAGTCGAAATAAGTGCCAAGTTGTATTTTGGAGTTTCGGAAACTTTTAACGCGTTATGACTCAATTAAGTGGATACGAGTCATTTTAATGGTGTATTAGCAATTAAAAGAGGGCATTTGTGTTTTAAGACCCGTTTAAGTTCCCCCACCCCTTTTTCTTTCTTCATTTGTGTTAGAAGCCAAAGGAGAGAGAGAAAGAAGAGAGAGTTGGGAGAAAATGAGAGAAAAGAGAGAAAATGGAGATTTGGGTCGGATTTTCATTGCTACCGGAGGTGGATCAGAGACTACGAACCTCGAGGCAAGTTTCTTACTTTCTATACGTGATTTAATGTGATAATATGCATGTGTAGTTAAGTTTTGGAGATTTAAACCCTAAATGGGTATTTATTGATTTTGGTGATTAAACCCTTAAATCTTAGTTTTAATTTGAATTGAGGATAAACTATTAGTTATTAATGGTGTAGAAATGATTTGGGAGAATTATATGTTGTTGATGTTGGACAAAATCAAAGATTTGAGGTTTTGGGAATCTTAGGGTTTTTCAACCCGTAGCCCAAACTGGGAAAGATTTCAGGACCGAATCGATTCGGCCCTAGGGGTGAATCGATTCAGATAAGGGGTAGGCTACAGGTCTGGCAGACCAAATCGATTCAGGTTAAGACCGAATCGATTCAGACAATTATAGATAGTCAGTTTTTCTCATCGAATCAATTCGGCTGTTTAGCAAATCGATTCGCAAGGGCGAATCGATTCGGTTCCCCTATTTTTTATGGGAGTTTTCCTAGTTTGATTTTTAGCCCTTTTTCTTTTAGGTCCAAGGTTTAGGGACCTTTCTTTGGGTATTAATGGGGAGTTCTAGAGGGTGGTTTTGGGTAGACTAATGCCCTAGGATTTAACGGGATGTTTGGGCTTACCCCGAGGGCTAGTTTGCGTAGGTTGATATCCGAATGAAATAGGAGATTAACCGAAAGATAAATTGAAGATAAAATATCAATGTTGAGACATTTGGGAGACACTCCTTGAGGTAGATTCATTTTTAAATGGTTTATGATATTATATTGAAGTCTTGGGGACTAGTTGAGGTTAATGGCACTTCGGGTCTTAAGTCATTAATAAAAGATGACTCTAAGAATAAGAAATGTATATTATTAAATGTTGTACTAATAAATAAGTACAAATGATTTTGAGAATATAAAAATGGATGTTTTCAAATGAAAAGGAAGATTACTTTTATAAATGTTAAAAGGTATGGATACACACCCTCTCTAAATCTCTATCTTAAGGGAAGTTCGCGCGTTGTGGTGCTGCCCCCTGACAAATTAACGCAGGGTGGATATAGTCCCTAGGCCATGTGAGAGTTTGTGATTGTATATTTTCTGTGATGGGTAGGAGATTTCGGGTGTGGTCTTGACTATCCCGCAGACACATGGCCGCTTCCCGACGTTTGGTAGGATCCCAGGTTGTCTAAATAACAGGCCCTCGAAGATGATAGCAATTTAGGGCCACGCATAGTGGGGAAACCCAAACGGGCGGTCTTAGAATTGTTATATATATATGTAATTATAACTATTCAAAATCAAGTTGGACTTGATGTATATGGGTACCATAAAGAGCACAATGAAATGACATAAAGAGCATGATGAAGTGCCATAAAGAGCACAATGAAAATGCCACAAAGAGCATATGATGATGACTATATTCCTGATAAGGAAGAGATTTTTACAAAATGTATAATGGAGATAAAATTCCATAAAGAGCATAAAAACTATAGTTATATTTTCCTGATAAGGAATGGAACTATAAAATGAATTAGTAAACGATGAAATTGATTGGTAAACATTTGATAAAATGTTGTACCATTTATATATCCCTAAAGAAAGAAAGGGGAATTATGTTTTGATGATGAATGGATATAGTTATGTATCCTTGAGTAACAGTAGTTGAGACCTCTCACATAAATATATATACATAATATTGCGCTAAGGGTCTAATGTATCTCGATGATCAACCTTGCCTAGTAGTAGTGTATCGGGGGGGTTCCTTGTTTAGATTTAGCTTTGCGAGACACCCCACGCACGAATAAGGGCATAGTGTTGTGACTGGGGAGAAGTTAGCCTTTAGTACTTAGATTAATTAGGACAGGTTCTAATGTATCTCAACGATCAACCTTGCCTAGTAGTAGTGTATCGGGGGGGTTCCTTGTTTGGATTTCTCTTTGCGAGACACCCCACGCACGAATAAGGGCATAGTGTTGAGACTGGAGAGAAGTTAGCCTTCTGTTCTTTGTTTAAATAGAACATCATCATTGATATTGCGCTAGGTTGCTTTTAGACTGAGAGGTGAGAAATATTACTGTTAACTGCGAGAGAATTACGCAGTTAATTGTCATGCATTTTATTCACATGGGAATCATATCAAACCGAGCCTTGACCCGTATCTATATGTCTTTGTTTCTGCACATAATATTGCCGTTACAGGTGCTCTACTGCATGGACACCCGTATTTACATTTCCATTCCGGTTGTCATGGAGCTACAGCATATTACGGATGTTGTATATTATGGGTATTAGATGCTTCTTTCCATTGTACTTTAGTTAAGTTCAGTTTATTTATTCGGGCGTGTTTGCCCAAGCATTGCACTCATTTACTATATTGTAAATATTTAAATGTAATACTCGGTGTAACTATTTGTATTAGTATGTGCACCGACATCTTATTCGGTGATTGTTTATGAAATTGTCGTTCTTCATTATCGATTTTTGATATCCACCGTTTTCGCAAATGGGATTGTCTAAGTGTTTTCTTTTATTTAAAAAATTTTCTTTTATTGACAATCCGTTTTCTAAAATGATTGGTGGTTATCTCGTACTATTATTTTAATCGACAGTGATGCTGAGAATGGACCATCTATGATTCCTATGATTATTAGAGTATTGGGTTGGCCACCTATTATTTTAGTTGGCGGGTTGTCACATTAAACCTCCCAAGTTTCTTTTTAATCAATGGTGCTATACTAGCTAATGGACACACTAGGGAAGTATATGACTTTCTAAAAACACTCCAATCTGAAATAACTTTCAACTGTTCTAATGGATAGCAAAAATTGTGTGTGAACATGGAAATCCCTTAACACCCCATGCACCACAAGAGCAACTCCAACTTGACAAATCAGTCATAAAATTATGATTCTCTATCCCCTCAAAAACATTTTGAGTCACACGACTCAAATATAATGTCGCCCATGCTCGAAAATTGCAGCTAACACCTCTTCCATTTTGGAACATAACATCAAAGTCTGTTTCATATATGTAACTCTTGGACCACACATCATTTCCATTAACTTTAAATGTATATCATCAATTAACTACGTAATTGGCACGTGTCTCTTCTCTTATATACAATTATTAAATGACTCAGAGATATTCAAACACATCTTACCATATCTATCACCTTTGAAATATGCATTTTCCTATCTATCAAATGGAATACCCTTTAAAAAGTTCCCAACATGTTTCATACCTTCAATTTTTTAAATATATCAACAAGTGTGAAAAAGTGATGAAGTTAGAGCATATGCAAAAAATTTAAACAAGTGCTCAATCCTTTTTTGGAAAAACTGGCCATAATTACTAAGGTACCTATGCAGTAGGTTCTTCTTACAGTGGTGTAGACAATAACCGTGTGCATACATGGGAAATATATGTACCACACCATCGGGAATATTTTATGTCGATCATAAATGAACGTGATGTTTCTCTCATCCACATACAGAATGACATTCAAAATCTCCAACAACCACCTCCAATTGTCATGATTCTCCGCATCCACCATGACAAATGCAAAGGGGAAAATACCTATGTAAGAATTTAGTGTATGAGAACATAAAATGGCATTCAAACTGTAAGGTAGTCACTAAAGATATAAACGGTTTGACAGTGCACTATCTCGATCTTAATGGAACACACATACACACGTATATATATATATATATACAGCACACACAATTCTAATTTTTATCTTTTTTTATCCTAAACATGCATCGAGGTGATAAAACATATAAATTAAAACAAGCATTCAACAAAGGCAAAGTTTCAGGAAAAAAAACTTCCAAGTAAAACCTTTTATTCAGTTTATAAAATTGCAACGTACAATTTATAAATGAATTTACTATGATCCTCGTCAGAACCACAAAGTCGCAGTTTTCCTTCAACAATTATCCTCATAAGAATAACAACCACCACAGTCCTCCTTCCGCCTCAACCTTTGTCTTCAGTAGTGATCCCTTGGGTTTCATAAGTAAGCCATGGAGATGCCTTCTCCACAAAGGTGTATACACGGGTACAAAACTTTCTAGGGTTTAAACAAATTGACAAGGGTAAGTTTTAGGATGTACTGTTGTGAATTAAAAAGTGTTTTAGAATACTAAACAAAGAAGAACTTTTGCAAAATATATACAAAAAGAGATCTAGCAAAAGTCTTAAAGAATCTGAATACGAAATATGTATTTATAGAGCATTCACAATTTTTGAGGTGGTGGACTCATTTGAACAAAATTCAAGGCTCGTTCGAATGACAAAGGTAACTCGTTTGAACAAAATGAAATCTCATTTCAATGAATAAGAAATCTCGTTTGAACATGATTTAAATGACCTTCTAATGAGTCAAAACGATACACCCTCGATCGATGCTCGTTAGATCAAACTTTAAATGACCCTTATAATGGAAACCTAATCTCGCTTGAACGAGATTCTCATCTTATTTGAATGAGGTTAAAAATAAAACATTTTTCTTTTATAAAAATAAAAAATTCCGGTTTGATTTTGATAAAAATAAGCATCCCAGAAATAAAGTCTATGAATTAATTTAAACTGTAAATTTCTATATACCTATATGGGATGTCCGAGAGTCCTCAAACATTGAGAAACACAAGTTCGGTTTGTCGTGATGGTTCGAACGATTTGTAGCGGCATATGCCAAACAAGCCTAAACTATAAAAAGGCCTATATTATTAACAATATTAGAAAAGTTAGTTTTACAAATCTCCCCCTTTGGCTATGTCTTGATTTCCACTCTAAGCACCTACACACATGAGACAAAGAAATATACCTTGACGCATCATCAAGTTTGAAATAAAATAAAACTCCTAAATAAATTCTCCCCCATAACTCAAACTCATAAAAACTCACTTTTTAATTTTCTCTCCCCCTTTATTTTTATCTGAAATAGACAAAGAAGCAAAAACATAGGCATGAAATACGAAGCATAACATAGAAGATAAGATATTATCACGAAAGATAAAAATCAACCATGTGTAATGATAATCTCAAAGGCCATGAAAACCAGCTATGTTTGAAATTTTTCATTTTTTCCAAAAAAAATCAAATTTCACAAATACAACATACAATACCATATATAATATATGCTAAATATATCAAAGAAAATACGACACACATATATAGGTATAAATGATCGCAAAATATGACACAAAACACATAAGTTGTATGCACTAGAATAGTATCGATGTGTCTAAACATATCAGATGGAATGAATGGGTGTGAACTAGATACAAATGAATTATGACCCAAATACACAGATATGTTCACGACGTTGTAATTAACCTTAAAACTTTATCAAACTAAGATTTAGCCTCATATGAAAAAACAAAATTGAACTTAATGAATAAAATAAGCACAATGCACACAAGCCTAGAATACTAATTATTCTATACATCAATAGCGTCATGACAAAATAAACATACTAGGATTCATTGTGCAAACCCTTTGATCTTCAATGAAATTTCTAAAAAGATAAACATATATCTATTTTCATTCTTTTCTTTTCTTTTGAAGATATTTCTTTTTAATGATCAAACATACTAAACTATATTGGCTAGTTTTTGGCAATTTCTCTATTTTATTGCCTTTATATTTCCTTGGGCTTTTTTCAATGGTGGCTTTTATGTAAAATCAACCTATCTTTCCGAGCCCTTTTTCGTGTTGATTCATATTTTTTTCAACACTAAATAATATCTCTCAACTATTCCTGCATACACAATTCCCCCATAGTCACAAAAATATGTAGATGAAAAAATTGATGGAAGAACATCTCACCAAGCTTAAATATACATGTGAAGTCAAAATCCAACAAGCTCATCAAAGTGTGTTCGGAGACATATATAAAGTTGATTTCATAAAGCAAATAAAATTCGAAACAACTCCTTAAAAATTGATTAGATCAATATAAATATCTAAAGTCATAACCCAATGTCCTAGCCAGATGAAAATTAAGGGGTGAATTGGATTCAAACACACCAATATGCCACACCAAATGTGTAATACTAAAATACACGAAAATCAAAAATCTTTTTGTATTTTTCAAAAAAATTATCAAAATAAAATTATTTTGCATTTTTCAAATATGACTTAATGAAAGAAAAATATAATATAAAAATACACACTTCATAACACTAGGAAATATATATCATGAAGCGTAACTAGAGTATTACAAAGAAAATTATGCAAGCAATCATCTATAAGATATAGAATAAGAAGCATCATGTGCAAGCATGAGATAATAAATTAGTCTAACATCTAGCTCCTCCAAAATGAATTTTCTAACCCAAATGAATGTATACTTAACGAGCCAAGTTGGAGAACCAAGAAAACCCTAGACTCTAACTTCTTAGGACCTCTTCCAAGATCATAACAAAATGACTTAAGGCAACTTTTCCTACTATGATGGGAACATTTTTAAACACAAGGAATGTTACCTAAGGTTTGACCTTAACTAACATCCTTGGATTTAGTCGACACTTTAAAACAAGTAATGGTCTTGGCTTTAACATTGGAAGCATTAAAAATATGGGAGCTAGTACCATCACTACTAAAACAACTCGAGTTTTTTAAATCATTTTTAACTTCAAAATTTTACACTCAAGCAAAGAATTAGGCTCTTCCAATTTTCGGGACTCCTTCTTCATATGTTCAATCATTCTTAAAAGGTTACCTCGCTCCCCCTCAATAAAAGAAAACTTATCCCTAAGAGTATTCTCTTGTTCCTTAAAACCATTAATCAAAACACTAACCTCAAAGGTACAAACACTAACCCTAGAGTTTTGTAAGTCCTCTAATTATTTCTCTAAAAATGGACTCTATCATCACTCTCTTTCTTGGAAAATTCTAAAATTTTAAAATCACGTTTCATGTCCACAAGTTTCTCAAGAAAGAAATCTCTTTGACTTTGAACAGTTGGCAAAAGATCTATAGGGGATTTAAAATGAGTATTTTCTTTTTCAAGAATTTCACTTCTTGTATCAAACTTCAAATTCAAATGATATAAGTCGTTAAAACTATGGGAATTCATCAAGAGAAAAATAAATAAATCAATACAAGAAGCACTAAACAAGGATCTAACATGATAAATTTGTGCAACCTGCTATCATACCAATTTAAGAAATGGTATTAGTGGGAAAAACTCTTTGAAATAAAATCAGGTTCACACGATAACTTGTGCAACCTGCTCTGATACCAATTGGAGAGAATCGGTATCACTAAAACAAATTCTTTGAAAAATAAGGATCACACTATAACTTCGTGCAATCGGCTCTGATACCAATTTGAGAGTGCGTTATCTCGATCTTAATGGAATATTTATATAATTAATTGTCCAGCACACACAGGTCCAATTTTTATCTTTTTTTTATCCTAAACATCCATGTAGGTGATAAAATAGATAATGAAAACAAGCATTCAACAAAGGCAAAGTTTCTGGAAAAAAAGTCCCTTTCAGGTTAAACCTTTTATTCACTATATAAAATTCACAAATTGCAACTTATAAATTTTATAAATGAATCTACTATGATCCTTTCAAGAACCAGAAAGTCACATCTTTCCTTCAACAATAATTCTCACAAGAATTACAAGAATCACAGTTTTCCTTCAGTCTTAGCCTTTGTCTTCAGCAATGATCCCCTCAAGTTTCACAAGTTAGCCATGGAGATGCCTTATCCATAAAGGTGTATACAAGGAGACAAAAATTCTAGGGTTTAAACAAATTCAGAAGAACGGTTTTCAGGATGTATTGTAGTGAATTAAAAAGTGTTTTAGAACACTAAACAAAAAAGGACTTTTGCAAAATATATGCAAAAACGGATCTGGTAATAGTCTTAAAAAATCTGAATACGAAACAGGTATTTATACGGCGTCCACAGTTTTCGAGGCAACGGCTCGCTTGAACAAAATTCAAGGCTTATTCGAATGACAAATCCAACTCGTTTGAATGAAATGAAATCTCATTTGAATGAAGAAGCAATCTCATTTAAACAGGATTCAAATGACCTTCTGACTAGTCAAAGTAGTACAGCCTTGATCGATGCTCGTTAGAAAAAACTTTAATGACCCTTCTAACGTAAACCTAATCCCGTTTGAACAACATTCTCATCCCATTTGAACGAGGTTGAAAATAAAACATTTTTCTTTTTTAAAAATAAAAAGCCCTGCTCGATTTTTATAAACAAAAACATCCCATAAATAAAGTCCATGGATTAATTTAAACTCTAAATTAATTTATACCTTTATGGAATGTCGGGAAGTCTTCAAACTTAGATAAAGACAAGTTCGGCTTATCACGACGGTGCGTGACGATTTGTAGCGGGATACGCCAACCTAGCCTAAACTAAAAAAAGGCCTATAATATGAACAATATTAGAAAAATTATTATTACAAACATCATCCTTTGGCTATTCCGTTACAAAACAAACAAACGTAACCAAACACCAAATTAAAATAAAAAAATCTCCTATGACAAACATCCTACAACCATCCTAAAATCCTAGAAATGGAATGGCGTAAGACATTGTCTTCAAATCTCCACTTGTTCTTCCCTTTGGCAAACTTTATCTTCATCCGGTGTGTCTTGATTTCCTCTTTAAGTACCTACACATATGAGACAAATAAATATACCATGACGCAGCATCGAGTTTGAAATTAAGTAAAACTCTAAATAAATTCTAACCCATAAGTGAAACTCATCATAACTCAATTTTTAATTTGCTCTCCCTCTTTGTTTTTATCCGAAATAGACAAAGAAGTAGAAACATGGGCATGAAATATGAAGCATCATGTAGAAGATAATATATCATCACGAAAGATATAAATCAAGCACGTGTAATGATAATCTCAAATGCCATTAAAACCAACGATTTTTGAAAATTTTCATTTTTTCACCAAATTTTTTTTTCACAAATACAACATACAATACCATATATAGTATATCCTATATAAATCAAATACGGCACACGTATATAGGTATAAATGACCACAAAATATGATAAAAAACACATAAGTTGTACACACTAGCATAGTATCGATGTTCCTAAACATGTGGGATGGAATGAATGGGTGTGAACTAGATGCAAATGAATTATTACCCACACACCCAGATATGTTCAAGGCGTTCTAGTTGATCACAAAATTTTATCAACCTAAGCTTTAGCCTCAAGTGACAAGATGAAGTTGAACTTAATGAACAAAATAAGCACAATGCACACTAGACTATAATATTAATTATTCTACATATCAATAGTATCATGACAAAATAAGCATACTATGATTCATTATGCAAACCCATTGATCTTCAACGAAACTCCCTCAATAGATAAACATATATCATTTTTCGTTCTTTTCTTTTCTTTTGAAGTTATTTCTTTTCAATGATCAAACAAACTAAACTATATTGGCCCCTTGTTGGCATCTTTTTTGTTTTTATTGCCTTTATTTTTCCTTGGGCTATTTTCAACGACGAATTTAATGAAAAGTCAACCTATTTTTTGCAGTCCTATATCGTGTTCACTCATACTTTTTTCATTACAAAATAAAATCATACAACGGTTATTACGTGCACGGATCCCTCATAGTAACAAGCAAATGTAGATGACAAAATTGATGGGAGAACATCTCACCAAGCTCAAATATACAAGTGAAGTCTAAATCCAACAAGCTCGTGCATGTGTGTGTGGATACATATACAAAGTCGAATCTGTAAAGCAAATCAAGTTCGAAACAACTCCATAAATATGGTTGAGATAAATCTAAGTATCTAAAGTCATAACCAAATGTCCTAGCCATATGAAAATTGCAGAGTGAATTGGATTCAAATACACCAATATGTCACAAAAAATGTGTACTACTAAAATACACAAAAATCGAAAAAAAAAATTCAAAAAAATTATCCAAATAAAATTAATATTGTATTTTCCAAATATGACTCAATAAAAGAAAAATATAATCTAAAAAATATACACATGTCATAACACTAGTAGATTTATATCATGAACCACAACTAGAGTATGACAAAAAAATCGTGAAAGCAATCATCCATAAGATATAGCTTGAGAAGCATCATGTGCAAGCATGTGATAATCAACCTGTCTAACATCTAGATCCTCCAAAATGAATTTACTAACCCAAATAGATGTATACTCAACACGTCCAGTTTCTAGAACCAAGGAATCATTAGAATTCAACTTCCTATGACCTCTTCTAAGATCATAACAAAATGGCCTAAGGTGACATTTCCTACTATAATGCGAACATTTGTAAACACAAGGAATGCTACCTGATGTTTGATATTTTCTAACGTCCTTGTATTTAGTTGATCCTCTACAACAAACAATGGTCTTGGATTTAACACTTGAAGCATTAAAAACATGGGAACCAGTACCATCACTACTAAAACTACTCGAGTCTTTTTAATCATTTTTTAACATCAAAATTTTAGACTCAAGTAAAGAATTAGACTCTTCCAATTTTAGAAACTCCTTCTTCATATGTTCAATCATTCCTAGAAGGTTATCTCGCTCCCCCTCAATGAAAGAAAATATATCCCTCAGAATCTTCTCTCGTGCCTTAAAATCATTAATAAAAAAATACGATATTCAATGGCACAAACATTAACGTTAGAATATTTAAAGTCCTTTAATTCTTTCTCCGAAAATCGAACTCTATTATCACTCTCTTTCTTGGATAATTATAATTTTCATAGATCACGATCCATGTCCACAAGTTTCTCATAAAAGAAATCTCTTTGACTTTGAACAGTTGGCAAAAGATCCATAGAGGATTTAAAATGAGAATTTTCTTTTTCAAGAATTTCAATTCTTTCAGCAAATTGCAAATTCAAATGATTTAAGTGGTCAAAACTATGGGAATCCATTGAGAGAAAAACAAATAAATCAACATAAGAAGCACTAAATAAGGATATAACATGATAAATTAGTACAACCCACTATGATACCAATTTAAGAGATGGTATCAAAGGGAAAAACTCTTTAAAAAAAATCAGGATCAAATAATAACTTGGTGCAACTTGCTTAGATACCAATTTGAGAGAATTAGTATCACTAAGAAAAATTCTTTGAAAAATTAGAATCAAAAGATAACTTGGTGCAACTGGCTCTGATAGCAATGTGAGAGTGAAATATCTCGATCTTAATGGAATATTTATATAATTAAATGTCCAACACATATAAATCCAATTTTTATCCTAAACAAGCATCTAGGTGATAAAACAAATAAATTGAAACAAGCATTAAACAAAGGCAAAGTTTTAGGGGGGAAAAGGCCCTTCCGGGTAAATTTTTTTATTCATTTTATAAAATTCACAAATCACAACTTACAAATTTTATAAATGAACCTACTATGATCCTCTCAAGAACCACAAAGTCCCATCTTTCCTTCAGCAGTGATCCTCACAAGAATTACAAGTACTACAGTCCTCCTTCAGCCTCATCCTTTGTCTTTAGACATGATCCCCTCGGGTTTTACAAGTTATCCATGGAGATGACTTCTCCACAAAGGTGTGTACAAGGATACAAAATTTTCTAGGGTTTAAAGAAATTCACAAGATAAAATTTCAGGATGTATTGTTGTGAATTAAAAAGTGTTTTAGAATAATACATAAAGAAGAATTTTTGCAAAAATGTAAGAATAAATAGATTTAGCAAAAGTCTTACAAAATCTGAACACGAAATATGCATTTATAAGGCGTTTAAAATCTTAGAGGCGGCGACACATTTTAACGAAATTCAAGGCTCATTCGAATGACAAAGGCAAGTCGTTTGAATAAAATAAAATCTAGTTTGAACTAAGAAGCAATATCATTTGAACATGCTTAAAACGACCTTCTAACGAGTCAAAACAACACACCATCGATCGAGGTTAGATAAAAACTTCAAATGACCCTTCTAACGAAAACCTGATCTTATTTTAAGGACATTCTCATCTCACTTGAATGAGGTTTAAAATAAATAAATAAATTGTTTTTAAAAATAAAAAGATCAGCCCGGTTTTTATAAAAATAAACATCCCAGAAATAAAGTTTGTGTAATAATTTAAACTTTAAATTGCTTTATACCTTTATAGGATGTTCGAAAGACTTGAAACTTGGAGAAACACGAGTTCGGTTCGTCGTGACGGTACGTGACGATTTGTAATGAGATACCCCTAAACTATAAAAAGGCCTATACTACGAATAATATTAGAAAAATTGTTTTACCCAGTTATATATATTACGTTGGTCAACGTTTCTCCCCGTTGCCACCAATAGAGTCCCACAAAACTTGCTTATCTCAAAGGTACCATATAAGAGAAATAATGGACTACGGTCCCTAAAAACATCTATAAAATGACCTAAAGCGAATAAATACTCTTTAAATGAAGAGAACCAAGCTCAAACCCCATTAGAATATATGAACCGGGATTTGATCATTTTAATGGTGCCAAATAACTTTCTAAATGCATATACGAACCGAAATTATCCCCGTGTACATTCTTTTTTCGCCAATTATTTTCCATACCATGCCTTTCACACGAAACATCAAATTTGTAAGATCTTTTAATATACCTATAAATTTCTTTAGGGGATATTATTAGCTTGTCATGTACCTTCTCATGAAGAATTTAAGCAACCATCTTAGACTTCACCATACTGCTCTTACCTTCCCTTATACGTGCTTTACATGTATTAACATTCCTCAATGGCCTAATGTAAAAGAAACCATTTTCATGACACACATGGGAATGAAAATAAAATTCAAAACCATCTACAAACCTCCTCATACACACAGTTATCAACCTAACCTTGTTATTATTTACATATGCAAATGAAAACCCACACTCTACGACACACTTAGTTTATCATAAATAATTTTAATTGATTAAAAGTATTCCCTAAATGTGCAATATAACTTCTCTAGGTTGCAGAAAAGTACGTACGCATCGTCTCCAACTTTAACATATCACCATGTGGGATCAAGAATTGTTCTGCCACTTTCTTAGCCATGTGCATCCAGGCCACATGCGCCTATAATTAATGAAGACTCTGAGTCCAATTAGAATCCTTTAACTCAATCACTTTTAATTGATGATCCTGATAAATGATGGTTACGGACTCTTAAGGATAGCTATAAACGGGGCTTAAGACTCTCCAAAGATTTTTTATAAATGTAATCCCACCCCACATGAGAGTGGCATGTATCATTCTAATGTCGAACGATACTATTACTTTTCCAACCTAAGTTTTTAAGCAATAAAGAACAAATCCTAACACCCTGTGAATGTAGGCACGTTATCGAGCCATGTACATCTTGTGTTGTGTGTGTGATATCATTATTTACAATCATTATTTGTCTTTCTTGGCTTATACGCATTGAATACCATCACCTGTAGAAAATTACCCTTATAATTGGCATCGTCTGTGGGAACGATTTATTTTTTTTGCTACTAGCCAATTTTATGAGATGTCTCGCTCACACAACTAGAATCATCAAAATCACGATGACCTAGATGGTCATCAGTAGCATAGTCATGATGTCCACAAGGGTCACCATCTGGACCATGATAATTATGATAACGAGGATAGTTTTTAGCTATCTCCGTCATCCTAGAAGGTCAGATCTGAGATGCTAAACTATTACTAATATCATGATCCAGGTTATCGTTATCATGATAGGAGAAAATTAGAGAGTGATGAGCCCTAATAATCTAATCAGATCTCAAGGCTCATTGATAATTATGAAAGGCTCATTAGAGATAAGAAGGGTTTTATCAAGTATTAGTAGAAATAGTTATTTGCGCTCCAATTACGCTTGGATAGACTGGAGAGGGAAACCTAGAACTAAATGTCCAATCATTTCGACTGGTCGCACACTCCTCATGTGAGTAGAGGTAGCAGCTAAGGATGAGTGCACAATGATGAAAGGAAGATTCTACTTGCATGAAGTCATCAGCACAAAAATCTCACTTCAATAAGAGGCGAAGAGAGAAGGATATTTGTTATCTGATCAGAAGAAAGGTGGATAAACACCCTACCCATGAGGGGGAACAAACAACCAAAGAACTCACTAGACGAGCCATTGTTGACCAGATGAAGTCATTATTTAGTCTCGTTGTTCAACATTTATAATAGGAAGATGGACCCCACCAACCATGCTAGGCAGTATATCCAGGCCATGACGCTATGGAAAAATGAGAGTTTAATGTGTCGTATATTTCCCTCCAATCTGGGAGATGTTGCTCAGAAGTGGTTTGATAATTTACTACAGCGATCGATCACTTAATTCAAACAATTCACAGAGGCCTCCACATCCAAGTTTATCACAAGAAGTACTTATCCTAAATGGATGGACTAACTTTTTATGATGAAAAAGAAGTCTCGGGAAACACTTCCAGAGTACGCCAGGAGATACTGGTAGGTGTATAACAAAGTGAAGATTACATCTAATGGGCCGTGGTGGCTTCTTTCAAGATTAGGCTATCGAACAGATCCATGCTTCATTAAACCCTCACCAAGAGGGAGGTAATCAAGATTAATGACCTATTAGCAAGGATTGAGAAGTATGTCAAGGTTGAAGATATAGTTAATGGAGTCCATGAAGGTGATCGACAGTTCAATAACAATGACAAATAGGGGATGAGTGAGAAAGGAAGAAAAACAAAATGTGAAGTTTAAGGGAACTAAGAAGAAAGATCCCAAAAAGGTGCTCAAGGCCATAAATATGGTCTTTTCTGAACTGATCTATAAGATCTTTTACAAGTTCAGAGGTCGATAATATTTCAAATGGCCAGAGAAGATGATAAACAATCAAAAGAAGATGAAAACAACACCTTATGTGCATACTAAAAGGGTCACAGACACAAGACTACAATATGTAAGGATCTAAAACCCCATCTTGACTAAGTGGCCCAAGACAGGTACATAAACGAGTTTGTTAGTAAGTGTGGCCATCCCGGGGCTTCCCCCTATTTTCCTTTTAAGATTCCCTTCAGTGCACATGCAAAATTTTGCTATTTCTTGGGGCACTCAATCATCGTCAATATGGGATAATGTATATATATAGAGAGAGTCGCCAGCTTATTTAGAAAAAAATAGACAAAATAAATGTCTTCACCTCGAGAGAACGGAATCAAAGGCAATATTGATTCTTGTGAAACTAAGTAATTCAAAGGTCCAAGGACAAAGTTATAGTATGGGAATGTGTTAGGCACATATCCTTCCCCTTTGGTATCTTATGGGCACATGTTATTTTCTCTTATTAGACTTCATGAAGTGTGTGCTTATGTGCATGATATAGAGGAAGAATGGAATCATTCAACTCACATCATAGAAAAGGACGGAGTGAATTCATCCTTTAGAGTGTTACTAAAAATTAGAATTCAAAATATAATGAGTGTTTACCGAATCATGGGTCATTATGAAAGAATGAATGTAGATATTGGATAAAACACAAGCATGCAAGAATAAGACATTCATTAAGAACACATATATAAAATACAGAAACAATATTATAAACACGCATAAGAGAGGACTCAAGTTTTCGATTTTACCTAAGATGCCTATATGGCCCAAGGGGCATCAAAGTGCACGTAGTTAGAATATAACATGGGGTGGGTTTCAATCCATACATCTAAGTGGTTTATTTCTCTTATGTATGTGTATGGAGAAAATTGTTCTTTAGAAGTGAGAATGTGAGATGAGAATCTCTCTTTTGGAATTTATAAACAAACCCTGTTTTTCTTATTTTGGGGTTTTTTGTATAAAAATAAACTAAGTGAAAATACTGCTAATAAAGGTTTGATATTAATATGTATGATGTAATGCAATTAAGTGCTAAAGTAGAAATAAAGCAACTAATAATAAAATAAGAGAATTAAAGAAAATGATGGAGAATTGGACCTCTTTATGAATGCTTAATGTTGATCTTAAGCGTAGATATGTTGATCTTGTAATGAGATGAAAGCGGTATAAGGGGATGGACGGAATTTACTATCAAAGTAAGAAATTGATGGAATGGAATGTGAGAAATGGGTTTTTTAAGAAGGGAACAACTCTGAATTCGAGATAATATTCTAGAATGTACATAAAGGGATGTTTAGAGGGGCCTTTCAATGTGAGATCATGGCCTATATTTATACATCCAATGGGAATGTCGATCAGTAGGGGCCTAGACCTTCCTATCATCAGAGCATTTCAGGCACATGCCCGATAGGCAGGTCCTGGGGGTGCCATTCGACAGTCTGGGATAGATATTCTAAAAACATGGTCGTACAACGTAATTCGTAAGTCAGAATTATGCACGGGGTAGAATGTTGGAATGAATATTCAAATACCTTCAAGAATACATTGATCCACTCCCGATTCCAAGAGTATACCAAGGTCAAATAGGGCCAGGAAGCGCCTGTTGGTCTTTAGACTAGAAATCCTCATAAGAAAACAGATCGTTCATCTATATTGTATTATTGATTTTCACATGAGATGGACATTTGAAATGGTCATTCAGTTCCCTTCGATATTTCATTCATTTCATGCATTTTGGAGAGTTGGCCAAGGTCAAACGAGACTCAAAAGCGCTCGGTGACCCTTCGGGGTAAAATGGGTTTTCATCTGTATCATGAGGTTATTTTTCACACGGGACAGATAATTGGAAAGGGTATTCAGTTCCTTTCAAAGATTCATTCATATTCACTTAATCTGAGGAGTTGATCAGAGCCAAATAAGGCTCAAGAGCACTCGGTGGCCTTAAGATCAATTATTAAGCTAATACGTATCATTGGTTTGGACCTTAAGTTCGATTCGCGCATGGGAAAACCATTGGAAAGGGGATTCAGAGTCATTAGAAGATTCATTGAGGTTTGCCTTGATTGGCAAAGTTGACCAGAGTTAAATGGGGCTCAGGAGTTCCCGGTGGCCTCTAGATCGGTACTCGGAGTATGACCTAGGATTTATAGTGAACAATTAAGTGCTAAAGATCTAAGGAGGTGCTTAGCTAATCATAGGATGGGGTGTCTATAGAGAGCCCTCGACGGGCAAGCTTGGAACAAGTAAAGGACGTCGAATAATAGACACCACATCAATGTTACGAAAGAGGTTTTTAGGTTAATTCTGGAGACCTATAGGATGAGGGTGACCGATTCAGAGGATTAAAGTCAGTTTTGAGAACCTAAGGAGACGAGGATGATCGATTCAGCGGGTCAAGGTCAATTCAGAGGACTTGGGAGGGCAAAGATGACCAGTATAGCGGGTCGAGGAGTTGTTAAGTTAATTCTAAGGGGTTGGGGTGACCAATTCACTAGGTATAGGTCAACTTTTAGTACCAAAGGAGACGAGGACAACCGATTCAGTGGGTGAAGTCCAATTCTAAGGACTTAAAGTAATGACGACCAATTATACAGGATGAGCTTATAACGACCAATGCTAAGGGTCGAGGTCAATTTGGAGGACCTAAATTTGAGTCGACCAGTTCTTCATGCCGAGGTCTACAAATGCAAATATATGCAGGAGTGGTTCTAAACAAAAAACGCAACACCAATTTTAAATACGAAAGCCAATTTTAAAACATATTTTATTTTTCATCCTAAACATGTATCTATGTATGATTAAACAAATGAATCAAACCAAGCAATCAACAAAAGCCAAGTTTTAGGAAAAAAAATACCTTTCTAGTAAAAATCTTTTATTCGCTTAGAAATCTACAAGATAGTTGAATTACAACCTAATTGATATCCGCCACAGGTATAAGGCTCTAATCTTCATACATCTCTAATGAACAATTATGATCCTCGCAAGAATCACATGATCGTAGTCCTTCGTCAGCCTCAGCCTTCGTCTTCAGTGGTGAGTCCCCCTAGGTTTCATAAGTCAACAATGGAGATCCTCTCCATACAAGGTGATATAGAAAACTTTCTCGGGTTTAAATAATTTATAAGGACAATATTGTTGGATGTGTTATTGTGAATTAAACAAGTGTTTTTCAACACTAAACTTGAAGAACTTATGCAAAAGTTATGCAGAAATGGAGTTGGCAAAAGTATTAAACGTTCTGAACACAAAACAAGTATTTACACAAAATCTATGGTGGCGCGTCGTTCGAACAATTATGCAGAGTCGTTCAAACGAGATATTGATCTCGTTCAAACGAGATCTGATCTCACTAATAACGATATAAAAAAATCAAAATAGTATGCTTCGTTGAAGCTCGTTTCAAAGAAGTCATCAAGAAACCTAAGCATGACATTTGAAGGACATGGGAATGTCGTTAGAACGAATGAAACGAAAATTAAAATTCTACCTATATTAAACTCAGAAAACATGTTTTCAAAAATAAAAAGCCCTGCTCATTTAATGAAAAAAATAAATACCCTAAAATATAATTTCGTAAATTAATTCAGACTCTAAATTATTTTATACCTTAACGGGATGTCGGGTAGTCTTCAAATTTGGAGATGACTGGGTTCGGTTCTTCTTGATGGTGTGTGACGATTTGTAACGAAATATGCCATAATAGCCTAAAGCTACGCTATGAACAATCCTAGAAAACAAAAATCTTACAAATCTCCCCCTTTGTCTATTCTAGTATAAAACAAAAAAACTTTTCAGAACACATTAAAATCACAATCTCCAATAACAAAAAATACTATTATCCTTACCAACCCTAGAACAGAATGGCATAATTCTCTTTGTCTTCAAACTTCTTCTTCTTCTTCTTCCCAAACTTTGTCATCATCTGTATATCTTGAATTTTGCAAAAGGGAACCTACACACATGAGAAAAAACATATACCCTTGTGACGCATCGAGTTTGAAACAAGATAAAACTTGATAAATAAACTCTCCCCCGAAAATCAAACTCGTTAAAACTCATTTTAATTTGCTCCCCCCCCCCCCCCCCCCTTTGTTTTTATCTGAAATAGAAATATAAACAAAGAAGTAAAAACATAAATATGAAATACGAAGCACCACGTAGAAGACAAGATATCATCACAAAAATATGTAATTCAAGCACATGTAATGATCATCTCAAAGGCAAACAACTAACTATTTTTAAAAAATAAAAAAGAAAAAAAGAAAATTTCACAATTACAACATAATACTATATATAATATATGAAAAATATATCAAATCGAATCCGGCACACATTTATAAAAAAACCACAAAATATAACACAAAACACATAAGCTTTACACACTAGCATAGTATCGATATGTTGAAACGTCTGGGATGGAATGAAAGGGTGTGAACTAGCGACGAACAATTATAACCCAAACATTCAAATATGTTCATGAAGTTATAATTGGCCACAAAACTTTATCAAACTAAGCTTTGGCCTCAAATGACAAATAAATTTGAACTTAATGAACAAAACAAGCACAATGCACACAAGCCTATAATATTGATGATTATATAAATCAATAGGATCATGACAAAAGAAGCATAACTAGGTATCATTGTGCAAACCCGTTGATCTTCAACTAAAAACTCTCAAAAGATAAACATGATCATATATTTTATCCTTTTATTTTCTTTTGAAGATATTTCTTTTGAATGATTAAGCAAACTAAAATATTTGGCCTCTTTTTGGCCTAATTTTCTTTTTCTTGCCTTAATTATTTTTTCTTGGGCTCTTTTCAAATGATGGTTTTCACGCAGAGTTCACTTGCCTCTCAAAGCTTTTTCCCGTGTACACTCATCATTTTTTCAGTATTAAACAAATCCTCACGGCCAACAGTTCTTACATGCACAAATTCTCCATTGTCAAATAAACATGTAAATGACAAAATTGATAGGAGAACATATCACTAACCTCAAATATACTTCATGAAGTCAAAATTCAATAAGCTCGTGCATGTGTGTGTGGAGGCATATACAAAGTCGAATCCATAAAGCAAGTCAATTTCGAAACAACTCCATAAACATGGTTAAGATCAATCTAAGCATCTAAAGTCATAATCAAATGTCCTGGCCACATGGAATCGCGGAGTGAATTGGATTCAAATACACTATTATGCCATACCAAATGTGTTAAACTAAAATACATAAAAATCATTTTTTTTTTAATTTTTCAAAAATTTATGAAAATAAAATCTTTGTCATTTTCAAATATGATTCAATAAAATAAAAATACAATTGAAAAAGTAAACATGTCATAACACTAGAAATCATATATCATGAAGCAGAACTAGAGTATGACAAACAAAATCATGCAAGAAATCAACCATAAGAAATAGCATGTGAAGCATTATGTGCAAGCGTGTAAGAATCAACCAACCTAACATTTAGCATCTCCAAAATAAATTTACTAACCCAAATGGGTGTGTACATAACTCGAGGGGTTATGGGAGCCGACGGGACACTATCCCTACATTTCCTAGGACCTCTTCCAAGATCAAAACAAAAATGCCTAAGGTGACCTTTGCCAACACAATGTGAACATGTGTAAAAGTGAGGAATGTTACCAATGGGTTGACCGTTTCCAATGTATTGGGTTTTGTTTGACCGATTAAAACTAATAATTATTTTAGCTTTAACACTGGAAGTAGTAGAATGAGATGAGCCATTACCATCACTACTCAAACTACTCAAGTCTTTTAAAACATCTTTTAACTTCAAAATATTAGACTCAAGCAAATAATTTGACTCCTCTAATTTTAGGGACTCCTTTTTCATATTTTTAATCATTCCTAGAAGGTTATCTTGCTCCCTTTCAATGAAAGCAAACTTATCCCTAAGAGTCTTCTCACGTGCCTTAAAATCATTAATTAAAACATTTTTATCCTCATTGGCATAAACACAAACCCTAAAAAATTTAAACACTCTAATTCTTTTTGGATAATAAGAACTCTATTGTCACTCTCCTTTTTGGACACTTTTAGGATCATAAAGTCATGGTGCAAGATAGAAAACTTCTCACAAATGATTTTTTTTTATTTTGAACAATTTGCAAAAGTTCCAAAATATTTTTAAAATGATTTTTCAAAAATTCAATTATTTTGGCAAACTTCAAATTCAAATGAAAATCCATTGAGAGAGAATAAAACAAGGGAGAGATGAATAAACAACTACCCAAAATGCAGGTAAACATAATAAAACACAATAACTTGGTGCAACTTGCTCTGATACCAATTTGAAAAGGCAAATATATTCTCGAGTGATTTTAAACAAAAATTATAACACCAATTTTAAATGCGGAAGCCAATTTTAAAACATATTTTATCTTTTAACCCTAAAAATGCATCTACGTGTGATAAAATAGATGAATCAAACCAAGCAATCAACAAAGACCAAGTTTTAGGAAAAAAACATTTCGGGTAAAAACTTTTTATTCCCTTAGAAATCTACAAGATAATCGACTTACAAAATACTTGATATCCTCCATAAGTATAACGCTCTAATCTTCGCAGATATCTAATGAATAACTATGGTCCTCGTAAGAATCACATGACTGCATTCCTCCATCAGCCTCAGCCTTCATCTTTAGTAGTGAATCCCTACAGGTATCACACGCAATGGAGATCCTCTCCACACAAGGTGTATGCAAAGATATAAAAATTTCTAGTGTTTAAACAATTCACAAGGACAATATTGCAGGATATTTTGTTGTGAATTAAACAAGTATTTTTCAACATAAAACTTGATGAACTTTCACAAATTTTATGCAGAAATGGAGTTGGAAAAATTCTTAAACATTATGAATAAAAAATAAGTATTTATACAAAATCGAAGGCGGCGCGTTGTTCGAATGGTAATGAAGAGTCATTCAAATGAGATGTTGATCTCGTTCGAATGAGATCTGATATTGCTTCTAACAACCTAAAAAATTAAAACAATACGCTTCATTTGAAGCTCTTTTGAAATCATGCATCAAATAACCTAAGCATGTCGTTTGAACGACATATGGGTGTCGTTTGAACGACATAAGGATGTCGTTTGAAGGACTAAAATGAAATTTAAAATTCTGCCTACATTAAATTCAGAAAACATATTTTCGAAAATCGAAAGCCCTGTTCTTTTTATGAAAAAAATAAATACCCCAAAATATAATTCCGTAAATTAATTCAAACTCTAAATTATTTTATACCTTTACGGTATATCGATAAGTGTTCAAACTTGGAGATGCTTGAGTTCAATTCTTCTTGATCGTTCATGACAATTTGTAACCAGATACGCCAAACTAGCCTAAAGCTATGCTATGAACAGTCCTAGAAAAATTATTCTTACAATGTCAATTCTGAGTACCTAAAGTTGTGATGAAAAATTTTGCGAGTCGAGGTCAATTTTGAGGACCTCAAGTTGTAGTTTGGAGGGGGATAACTCCGCTAGAGAAGACGTGAAGGCAGTCAATTCTGAGACCTTGAAGTAGGCTCACCTTTGATTTCGTTGGGGATGGTATTTTCTGGAAATTTTGCTACAGAATGTGTTGTCTTAAAACTTTAGTGGGGAATGTTTAATTTTAAGGTTCCGAATGGGAATTGTAGTAGACTTGGATACGATCACGTCATTGGTCTCGTTTTGGAGTATGCTAGGGATAAGAGTGTAATAATAATCCATCTGGGGATTTCGAGAGTTTGTAAGGGGTTTAGTGCCCTAAAAATATTGTTATATATTTTTCACAAATTTTTGAGATTTTTTCGGGCAATTTTTGGATTTTTCTAGCATTTTCTTATATTTGCGTGTACAAAATCTTAAGGGACTTCCAATAGGAAGGCTTGAGGGGGTGCCAATAGACAATGGCACGGACTCATGGGCATCCTTGGAAAGAGGAAAATGTGGCTGCCAATCGGTATAGGCTTGGGGATGTCGATCAGTAGGCCCTATAGCCTTCTATAAAAAGGGGTGATCCCTCCCTATTTTTCACACCTTCAAGTGTTTGAATATTCTACTTTATCTAACTTAAAACCCTTCTTAATCTCTTTCTTCTTTAAGACTTCAAATGTTCGGCTCTTCAAGTAAGTTGTATAACAATGAGTGACTGGCCATTAATGATTGGGCTAGCCTGGAGTGGCGGTCTAGGGTGCCTCTTGCATTGGGCAATGAGAATGCTTTCCATTTGTTTGAGCCTGTTACTAATGAGTGTGTCTTATTTCATGATCCCGCATATCATCATTCGCCTAGGGTGAATAACACTAATGGCTATGTAAGTATGGTGACTTTTAGTCTTTCCATTTATTTTTCTCTTTATTCCTTGTAACTAATGAAGTTTTTTTCATTTCTTGTAGACTGACATAGCTCCTTTGAGCATTCTGTCCTGGGGATGAGTGGGTTGATGTAGGTTTGGGATAATCTCCCTCTTGTTGTGCATTGGATGGTATCGTATGTTGGGTTGGTCCCATTGGCAAATACAGTAGATGAAACACCGCGTTTCACTACAATGTTTTGTACTTTTGGGGAGAGATGGTCGGATACTACCCACACATTCAATCTTGGATTTAAGGATATGACTGTTATTCCCATTGATGTCTAGCAGAAGACGAGGTTGGATTGTAAGGGGATCCAAATTATGGTCGATCATGCTTTAAGGGTTACGCCTGAGGTGATTCAAGCAGTTTTGTGGGACGTAGGTAGAATCATGTTGGGGATTATATCCAAATTTTTGTATTGAAGAATGTTTTGCTGAAGAGAATGATGGACGTGACGGATGGGAGGCAAGTAAGGTATATGGCCCGTTTGTTTATTTTTCTTTTATTTGGTGGTTTGTTAGTGGCGTCGTTATCCATCTTTGGTTCTTGTTGTATATGAGAAAGAATTCTAACTTCCAGTTGTATGATTGGGGGATCCTGACTTTAACATCCCTTCATTCTTCTTTGGATGCTTTCAGCTGGTGCTACCAGTAAACTTTTACAGGAGCCACGTATCTTCTGGAAGTAACATTGAATTTTTTTCCTACTTATGTCCTTATATTCTTCCTTTAATCATTTTGTTGATTCCTGCCTTTTGCAGACGTTGTTGTATGACGTGATAGGGAATTATGAGGGGTTGATGTCCCTAAAGGATGACGATATGGGGGGATTCTATCGAATGTTCCGATGGAATAAGTCCAACTAGCATTCGAAATAGTCCTTATCTTTAGCAGACGTGCGGCGGGTCCTGAATGCCCTCACAAGCGACCAGGTTATCTTTTCATCTTTTTTGAGTTTTTTGGCATCTTTATTTCTTGAGTATGTATTGATTCTCTATTGGGATTTAAGGTGACTTTCTACCCCTGGGGGTGAATCCACGGGATATAAGGGTTACGGGCATGCATGCGCAGATGCACGGTTGATTGCAGATGAGTTCGGGTACGTCTGGAACCTGGAAGAGAGGGTGGTGAGGCATATTGTGGAGTAAGAGGTAGTTATTCCACCACCATCTCCCTTAAGTATATGAAGCGGGTAAGGGATATGTCAAATGATGTTGGGGGCAATGATGATAGGCAATCCCTATATGCACTACACAGATACAATAGCGAGCTATGATTATTTGGACTTTGAGACGAGCTAGTTGAATCCCTCCTGTATCTATAACATAGAGAACATGCATACACCCACCATGGCTTCGGGTGGGGTTGATTAACAGCTTGGAGGGTGATACGTCGACAGCTACGGAGGAAGAGGAGGCTCTGCTTATTCAGGTTACTCCCCCTTCTTACAATTTTTTATTGGACAATGGGGAGTCACTGAGTGTGTTGCACCAACCTTATGCAGTGGTGTTGGTGTTGACGAGGCTTACCGATGAGGCCTTTCGGCCTGAGGTATATTCCTTATCTTTCTCTTTTCTATTTAAATTTATTCTTTCTTTGTTTTTTATTGATTGGATCGTTTTTTGTTTCTCTTTTTACTTGCAGTATGTACAAGTGCCGATCAATTGGCTGCGGGATATCAAGGATTGGGTGTCCTCCATGTCTGATTCTATCAAGAAGTCATCTCCTTCTTGCTTTGTGACACCTGCCACTTTAGATGAGGATTCTGGTTCGGGGAGTGGAGGATCCATCGCTCGTCATTGAGAGAAGCGTGCGTGTCACGGGGGTTGAGGGTTTTTGGGATGGTTGAGGGTTCGGGCGAAGTTTCATTGTATTTTTTGCTTTTTCTTTCTTTTTGTACCTACAAAATATGTAATATAAAGACATATGTGGAATGCAATTTCTTTTTTGATATTTTTCTCCTTTATTAGGTGACTTATCCTATATGCACTTTTCTTATTTTCTGTTGAGATTGTTTATTTTATGCAAAGATAGATATAAATATGAAGAAACGGAAATATTTATTCTATAAAGAGGGAGAGTGAAAATAATTAATTCGTCGTTAGTATATTTCATAGTAAGAATATTTTAATTTAGGGCAAAAAGGAAAAGATTTTTTTCAAAGTAAAGGGGTTGCGGACTGGCATATCCCTTGACCTGCCTATCAGCATGGGGGTAAAGTCAAATCACTCCTAGTCTTTTATTGCACTTTCTTATATAATTGTGTACTTTTTGGGGGCTAAGAATTAAACGAGTATCCAGAAATTTTGTTTTTTTTACCAAGGATTTTGGGTATAAAAGGAGGGGTATGGGATGTGTTTTCTTCATCAACACCCACATTTATTTTCTTGCTTCTCATTTCCTATGCCCCAAATGGCTCTTCCCATGTATGAAGAATTTCCGTCTTATCTTGAAGATTTAGAGGCCATGTTCCTTTATAATGTTGACTATGATACTTTTAGCTTGCGTCAGGTTTCTTTGTGGCGTAATTGAGCCATAGACTAGAACTTGCTAGCAGCGACGATAAAGTTCTAGTACCCCAAAGATCACATTTTTCATTTTGACCGGGACGAGGTCTGTCCTACTTGCAAGGAATTCTCAGTAATGTTGGGGGTTAGACCAAGTGTCATGGTGGCCATGCCTGATTTTTCTCATTCTCTTCGGGCATTTCTAGCAGAGTTGCTCCATATTTCTCCTTCAGCGTCTCGATTATTTGTTAATGGAGGGACTATTTCTCTTCAAGCGGTTATGTATTTAGTGCATCACATGGGCTTTGATGATGTTGGATTTTCCAGAGATTTTTCTTTAGGCCTTACTGTGAGGCATTTACTGGTGATCATCTCCAATTGACTGCGAGAGTGACATGGATGTCTTGTCGCTATAATCCTGTGGCGATGGTTCTAGCAAAGACCATGAATGGTTTAGATTATTGGAAGGAAGGTCATTCTAATTTTCTAATGGGATACCGGTGATGTTGTTCATGTTCCTTACAGAAAGGTTTCATTTGGCGGCTCCTCCTGAGTATCCCTTGGTGAGTGTGCCTAATTTCTTCGTCCAGCCTTTCATCAGTTTTGACCCATTGGCTAAAAACTGGGTCAACTGATTTGTGGTGCATGGAGAACGGTGTCTTCATTGGTTGGTGCCATAGCGGGGAGATTTTTTAACCTATTTTATAGCTAGGAGAGTACCACTATGTGCAGTTATTTGGCCTTTATCTGACTTCCTTTTATTTCCCCTGGCGACTTTTGCTCCAAGTTGGACGGGAACAAATTATGCCCCCTCACATAATGAACTTCTTCCCGGTAAAGGACATGACTAAATTAGTGTGGATGATTTTGGGTCCCTTGTGGTAGTGTCTCCAGCTATTTGCTCATCCGTCATAATCTGTAGGAGGGGTTTGGCATATGTCGGAGGACTACTTGAATTCATCTTGGAAGCAGGTATTGGAGAAGGCTATGGAGGAAAATACTGGTTAAAGGTGGCTTGTTGCTTTTGATACCATGGAGGAAGGTGTTGTGGTTTCGTCCAAGCTTGTGAGGGTGTATCCTTCCATAGAATGCATAGAGAGTCTTAACCAAGAGTGGGAGACTTAAGGACCTCCAGGGGTAGGGAATGATGACGAAGTACCATAAGGAAGTTGAAAACATCATAAGTGAAGTTGGGGTAACATTTTGTGAAGTTGGGTTAATATGTATTCTGGATTTTGGGGGGTTTGTGTTTTTCTATGGGGTTAGGGAAATTTTTTATGAAGCTGGTGGGGTTAAGTTTGCTTAAGATGGTTTTTGTCAGTGGAAGGGGTAGTCTATTTTAGCTCCCTTCACTGATACTTCATGCAATGGGTGATGTATTCCCTTATTAGAAATAAAAATGATGTTTATTATATCTTGTTGTGCCTCTTGATGAGTTTTTAATTTTTATCTATCTATGCCAATCCTTTTTATTCATGCAAATGATAAGATGGACCGTTATTCTCGGAGGTTAGAAAAGAAAATCATTTTTCGAAAAATAAGGGGATTGTTCCCATGTATGGCATATGGTCTGCCTACGTACCTCTGGGGGTTTTGAAAATTTTCATGAGTTTAATTTTGAAAATAATATATTTTGAGACTATCACGTCCAACGTAGTTCTAGGTAGGAGGAAATGAAGATTTTTTATAACCAAATGGGGATGAGAAGAGGCATAGCGCACCGAGATTTCGGACTAAGGTTAAAATTTCTTGAGATAATCCAGGTTGATTGGACGTGCCATCTCCTCTCTATCGAGATCTGTGAGCATAGTGGCACTGCCTGACAGAATTTTCTTCACAATGTAGGCGTCGCTCTAATAATATTTGAATTTCCCTCCCCCAGATGGGTTTTAAGATCTCCTTAAGGGCAAGGTCTCCTTCTTTTACACCGCAGTTCTTAAATCTTCGATTTAACGATCACATTATCCATTGATGATACCCTTTATATGGTATAGAGGGTTAAGTCTCTTTTCATCGAAAAATGATAACTTGTCATAGCGACTTTGATGCCAATCTTCTTCTCTAACTTTTCTTTCGAGAATGGCAAGTAGGGAAGGTATTTTCAGCTCAACGGGTAGGACTATTTCCATATCGTATACCAAAGAATAATAGGTAGCCCAAGTATATAATCTGATTGAAGTGCGATAGCCTCAGAGGAAGAATGGGATCCATTCGGCACAATCTCTTCAACTCTCAATCATCTTGCTTGTAATAGTTTTGAGGTTTTTATTGATGGCTTCGACAGCACCATTGGTTTGGGATCGATGAGGAGAATATTTGTGTCTTTGAATCCCATACTCATTGACCAACTCGGCTTCGAATTGGAGTCCATTATCTGACACTAAATCGTGGGGAATTACGTATCAACAATTGATGTTCTTTCTGGTAAATTTGGCCACTTTCTTAGCATTCAGCGCAATGTATAGCACGAATTTGACCCATTTAGTGAAGTACTCAATGGTAGCCAAGATAAAATTATGGCCACTAGAATCTTTGGGAGTGACCTTCCCTATAATGTCAATGCCCCATGTGGAGAAAGTCCAGGGAGAGGTCATGTTGTATAGTTCTGGAGGAGGCAAGTGCTGGATATTAGCAAACCGTTAGCACTTGAGGCATCTTCGAACATAGGCAATGCAGTCTTGAACTATGGTGGTGTAATAGTATCCTTGATGAATGATCTTCTTAGTAAGAATATGACCGTTCATGTGGGGCCTGCATTTTGCACTATGGATTTTCTACATCATTTCTTCAATATCATTCCCGACTATCCAGTGCAAATGGATTTCATCGAAGTTTCTAATGAAAAGCGCTCTGTCGTAGATGATCTAATGGGTATCCAATTTCCGAAGGGTCGCACGGTCTTTCATGTCTTCATTTTGGGGATGTATACAATATTTGAGGAGGATCCAAATATCATAGTACCATAACCCGACTATGTCAGAATATTCTTTGGTGATGAGCTCAATGTGGTAGCAGTGAGTAAGCATAGCTTATTGTTTAATCAAAAAAAGGGACGTGGTTATTCCCTGGGGTATGTTGACCATAGAGGCTAAGGTTTCAAGGGCGTCATCTAAACTATTCTTTCTACGGACAGGTAGTGGAATTTATCATCTTAGAACTAAGAGGTTAGCTCTTCTAGGTGGGCTTAAAGGGTAGGGTTTTCTCATCTTTGACTTTCCTTTCTTTAAGAATTTGGTCGATTATGAGGGTAGAGTCCTCGTAGACATCTAGGTGCCTGATACCTTTCATGAGTTTGATTTTTAGGCCTACAGTTCATGCCTCATACTGAGTCATATTATTAGTGCAAAGGAAATCTAGTTTGATGGCAATGGGGTGTGGGAGTCATCTGGAGCGATCAAGAGTATCCCAATGTCATATCCTTTCTTATTTGCATCTCCATAAAAGAAAATTTACCATCTAAGTTCTTCCTAAGAGGTACAGAAAATGTCTTCATCTAGGAATTTGTAGACATAGACATCGGTTCCTTCCATGGGATAATCAGTAAGGTAGTCGGAGATGGCTCTCCCTTTCATAGTTTTCTGCACGACGTACACAATGTCGACCTCAGATAGTAATATCAACCAACGAGCCATTCGACTAGACAGAGCAGGTTTCTCTAGAAATTATTTTATGGGATCCATTCGGGATACTAGTATGATGGGGAAAGCAATCATGTAGTGCCGTAACTTCTGTGTGACCCAGATCAGGACAACACATGATTTTTCTAACAAAGTATAGTTAACTTATTACTCAACCAATTTTCGATTGGCATAGCAGATGGATCTTTCCTTGTGGTATTGCTCAATGTAATGGGCTAGAAAATCTCCTACTGTGGTATATGTGATGGTCAAGTATAATATAAGAGGTAAACCTGGTTGCGGATGCATGAGCACCGAAAGGTCGGGTGAGGTATTCCCTGATTTGGTCAAAGGCTTCTTGGCAGGCCTCATTTCATTTTTTCATTGAGTCTTTTTAGAGAAGTTTGAAAATGGGTTCACAGATAGAGGTCAGCTAGCTGATGAACCAATGATGTACTGCAATTTACCCAAGAATCCTTGGACTTCCTTTTTCCATCCGTGATGGTGGAATCTGAAGTATATCTTTCAACTTAGCAGGGTCTGCTTCGATTCCCTTTTCACTAACCATGAATCCAAAAAGTTTTCCTTTAATGATGCTAAAAACACACTTTTATGGATTTAACCACATTTGGTATTATCACAGTCGCTCGAACAACTTTCAGAGGGTAGAAATATGACCTTCTCGAGTTTTAGACTTAATGAACATATTATCTACATAAGCGTCGACCTCCTTTGAATAAGGTCACATAGTATAGTTTTGGAAACCCTTTGGTAGGTAGCTCTAACATTCTTGAGTCCGAACGACATGATAGTGTAGTAGAAGGTTCCTTATGGGGTGATGAAGGGGTTTTTCTCCTGATGGTTGGGGTTCATCTTGATCTAGTTATATCGTGAATCCGTCGATAAATAATTTGAGGATGTGGCTAGCTGTGTTGTCCACGATCATTTCGATATTTGGTGACAGGTAATCATCCTTTGGGGATGCTTTATTCAAATCCTAGTAGTGGACTCACACGTGGACTTTTCTTCTCGACTTGGGCACGGGGATGATGTTGGCGAGTCATATTGGGTATTTGAAAATGCAAATTAAACCCACATTCAATTATTTGTCCACTTCCTCTTTGACCTTGAGCACACATTTGATACGGAGTTTCCTTAGCTTGTCTTTGACCAGCTTGCATTATGGAAATGTTGGAATCTCATGCTAAGTTATATATGGATCAATATTGGGTATGTCATCGTAGTAGTAAATGAAGACGTCCATGAATTCTTTTAGTAACTCCTCAAGTTGTGCACGCTCATGCACATTAAGGGTGGACTCTATCCTAATCTTGTCCTGATGGATATTAGAATCGAGATTAATAACAACAGTCTCATCATCATTAGTTTGAAGCAATTATGTTGTTTGTTATTCTCTTTATTAAGATCAACCAAGAATTATTCATTTATAAAATCATCATCAATAGTTTGATTAGAATCAAGACAATTAATGTAAGGCATAGCAAGATATTCAAAACCCTCATTTATTTCATTTTCGAGAAAAACAGCATTGAGAACCTTATCTAAAGAGGTCTCGATTATATTTATATCAGGAAAAGGAAAAGTATGAATAAGTGAAGAGACTTGAATATGGTAAATAGAAGGTTTGTGTTGAATTTGAGCGGGTTGAACTGGTATGGCATTCTAGTTGAGGAAAGTCATGTCACCAGCTTTTATTTGAATGGACGGGTCCGACGGTGCAGTATCTTAGCGGATCATGCAGAGACTCAGCCCTAGTGTCTGCAAGTCAAAGGATTCTTTGAAGTCACTTTCCTTAGAGTCTTTGATAATTTCCATTGTTTGCTCGATGAGATGTTACACTTCATATTTGCAGTCTTTGATCCAAGAGTTACACTCTTAAAAGAAGATTCCCATCCTTAGTTTCATCTTCTTGTCAACATGGTTATACCACGATTCGAGGAATCCATAAAAAGGTAAGTCTTTACCCTCCTTGACAAACCTTCCATTCAAAGAGTCTCTCGAAATAGTCTTTTTATCTTACAATCTTCTTTTCGATCTCGATCGATGGAGTGCTTCGAGTTCAACCGGTGAAGGTTAGTAACCCAGGACACATTAGGGAACTGCCTTTTTCAGGACTATTGGCTTAAGGATTCCTTTCTGATGTCATCCTAACCCTATCCCAGAAATGATGTGCATGTTCTTGAACAACCGGATCACATTTATATTTCCATGAGGATTGTGCTTTGGACAGAACCAGTCTTTGAAGTTATCCCTTACTGGGACAAGGAGTGGGTCAATCTTAAAATCGGATAAAATATATCATTGGTCCCATAATAGATCTCCAATACTAAATCGCTAGTGTTGGAATTGTATGTACAGTTGTTATCTCCCAAAATGGTGATAGCCTGACCTTTGGTGAAGAACTTCAGTTTCTGATGAAGAGAAGAGGATACTTCTCGGATGCTGTGGAGCCATGGATGACCAAGGAGTAGCTTGAAGTTTACATGTATGTCAATAACATGGAAATCGATGGCAGTATTGATAGGGCCAACCCCTAGTATGATTTTTATGGACCCCATTACATCTCGGCGAGTATTATCATAAGCTCGAATGACGGCAGAGGTGGAAATGGGATCACTAACATTCAGTCCCAAATAGTTGAAGGTTCTCAGTGGACAGACATTGAGAGAAGATTCGTTATCAACTAGTGATAGTGGGACGATCTTTCCTAAGACTTCAATAGAGATTTTAAGGGCTTAATTGTGATCAGGTCCGAACTTCGGTATCTCTTCTTCAAAAAGGAGAGGAGTTTGGAAGAGGACAGGGACCCAACCATATTACGACTTCTTTGAGAGTAGTGGACAGAGGGATTGTAAGTTCCGTGAGTAATTTTATCAAGGCATTCTGGTGTATCTATAAGGACATGAAAATCCCCCATAGGGTGATATTTTCTTGGATCTTCTTAATCTGATCAAGGACTTTGCTCTCTTTAATGGTTATTTTTGGCATTAGAAGTTCTTCGGTAACTCCCTTTCTCTTATCTACCCCTGGTGATTGGGGATTCAGATCTTTATAATGTCTCCCTGACTTTTGATGCAAAAAACTAGACTAAGCCTAAGTAATTGATCACAAATAAAGTAAGTAAAACAAACAAGACACAATAAATTTTTAAAGTGGGTTGGCTCAATGGAATAGCCTACGTCCACTGTTATGTATTGGCTGCTTTGAGTTATTTTTCGATCCCTTTGCAATGAGGATGATACAATGTATTTATAGCCCAATAGGGGTCTCCATCATTGTCATGTGAAAGGATGGAATGCCTTTATTTGTTAGGCATTCACATCAATACATAATGAGAATTAAATATATGAACGTTGTTAGGCAATATAGGTTGTAAGACTGCTGGCACTTGGTTGGAGGTACATAATGGATTTTTGGCTATTGTTCGGGCTTTCTAGTTGGTCGGACTTCCAAGTTGGGGAAGCTAACCATGTTGGTCGGACTTCTTTATTGGACGGGCTTCCTTGTTGGTTGGGTTTTTCTATCATGTTGACTTGGACTTGTGCCACATAGGATTACATGTGCTGACTGGTAATTAGTCCACGCAGGCTGGTGAATTTTAGTATCAACAAAACCCCCAATTATTCATACTTGGAGTTAATGCAAAAGTGTGGAATATTATGCTTTGGAAATAGCTTGGGCTCTTTGGTTTTGTTGCAGACCTTCCATACTTGTGAATTCTATACACTCGATTGATGATTTTTGGGCGTGAATGGCAATTTTGCAAATATTTCAAATTTTAGCGAACTTTTATGGGGTACCTTCGTTTTTTCCTTTATTATCCGTTGTAAACCCAAACGTCGTTCTCTTGAATCATTACTTTTCTCAGTTTTTTATGCGTGTTATAAAAAGGGCGGTAAAACTTCGATCATCTTCTACATCTTTCTTCTGATTCTGTCGCTGTGTTTTTTTCTTTTTTTGTGTGATCGCTTTCTTTTCTATTCTTAAGTTCTTGTTGAATCCTTAAATCATTATAAGAATATTTTTTCTCTTCTTCCTTGTTTTCTTCATCATGGTTTATTCTATTGAGTCACTCGATCAATTAAGAATCGATTTTAATATTCCATTTTGGGTCGTATTAGAAAATCCCACTTTTCCTTCTGAATTTTTCACTCTTGCTGTCATTGGTTTTCCTCCATCTTTATTGTTGAACGTGGTTTACATTTCCTCCCAATCCCCTGTGTTTGTAGTTCTATCAATATTTTGAGATTATACCTCTAAGAGTGGCTCCCAACACATGGAGAGTTGTAAATGGAGTTTATAAATTAAATCAAATTTATGGAACCCGTCTAGGGATTTTAGAAATCATGTTTTGTTATAAATGGGTAACCAGTGATACCACCTTTTATTTAAAAACTAGGGCTGTTAATAAAGCTTTGGTTGTTAATATCCCTGATTCTAAAAGGAATTATTTTTATCATGGGGTAGTTGTAAAAAATTGGCAACATTCCCCTTTAATTGGAGGTGCCAAATACCAAGGACCTAGATGTCCTCTCTTTGATAATGAAATAGGTTATTTTATGTTTTAGTAAATTTGCCCTGCTTATGTTTGTTAAAATGTCATGCTAACTATTGTATTATAAATTGATTTTCAGTTGAGCAAAAAAGAAAGTGGCTCAAAGAGAGTGAAGTAAATTTGAAAGAGTTAAAGTTTATCTAGGGTATTTACAAGGTAGTTGCTGAAGAGCACGTTAGGTCTGCTTCCTATCTGCTCCAGTACAAAAACAATGTTTCTTCTTTTATATCCAGACATGCTAACTCTCATGTTCTGTAATTGATCTTGAATAAGAGGTTTCTATTGATTCTGATACTCCTCTGTTTAAAATTATGAAGAAGAAGAGGTTTCCTCACCTTTACAGCGGTAGTGCTTTTGGTTCCCAATCATTTGTTGAAGGGGCCAAGAATTAAATAGGGGATGTTATGAATCTCCAACTCCCAAGTGTCCAGCCCTTAAGGATCCAGCCCCCAAAGAAGTGGCTCTTAAGGATGTTGATCCCAAAGAGGTTGAAGTTCCTCTGAGGAGACTTGGGAGAGGGCTTGCAGCGAAGCAAGTCGACCAAGTGACCGATTAACTATCCTTGGTTGATTTACCCTCCCCTGATGTTGTTCCTCCAATAACTATTACTCCAAGTTTGGCTAGGAGATTAATCAAGTCTGGTACTCTTCCAAACCACAGGGGGCTAGATGTCAAGCTCCCTAGAATGAGGGTCTCTGAATTGGCTGCTCAGAACCTTACATCAGTAAGTAATTTCCATTATCTTGATTTAGTTGTTATTTATATTCCTCATATGCTCACTTTGATCTTCATATTTTGTAGTTCATGGTACACTTTAATAACATGCTGGAGAAAGATGATGCAATTCAGGCTTCTTCTTCTTCAAATGAAGTGGAGGAAGCCTTGTCTGGTTTAAAAAAGTCTCTTCTTGAGTCTCAGTAGGCCTTGGATATTGAGAAAATCACTTGGGCAAAGAAATTGAAGACAACTAAAAATATTCGTTAAACATCTGATACAAATTCCCTTGAAGCTGAGAGTAGGGCTAAGGAAGCTGGGCACCAGAAAGAGGAAGCTAAGCATAAAAAAGAGGAAGCTGAGCGCCAAAAAGAGGAAGATAAGTACAAGGCAGAGGAAGTTGAGCATAGGGCAAAGGCTATTGAAGATCTCGTATCCTCTGCCAGAGCTAAGAGAAAATCGGATGTGAAGGATTCCTTCAGTGCTTGTTGGGACAAGGGATGGAACAAATCCATTTCTGTTGCTTCTGCTCAGATTGAGTATGTGAAGCAAAAATGTTTCAGAGATGATTGGGTTGTCACCCTTCAAGAGTTGAACACAAATGGAGACTCTGAACTTTTTCAGAGGTATATTCATGGTCCTCCTCCAGTCATAGAGGATGAGGTTGAAGATGAAGCTACTTTTGAAGAGTTTTCATTTGTCGTTGAGTCTGTTGCCAAATAACCTGAAGTTCATGAGTCTTCTATTCCTTTAGCCGAGCAAACCGAGCAACTCCAGCCTATATCCCCTTCTTTCAAGTAGATCAAGAAGGTTGAAAATGATAAGGAGAAGGTGTAAAGTTGTTCGATAATTTTCCCTTTTTCTTTTATTTTTTATTTTTCCTCTGTTTTTATTGTACTTGAACTCTTTGTTATCAATAAATGAACCTTTTGTTGTTCCTTTTTTGTCTCCTGTTGATTATACCTATTCTCCATATTTGTTGTTGATTTGTAGTTATTTCTTCTTTGCTAGTTTATTGCTAAGATGGAATAGTTGTCTTCTCATGATACTGAGATACTAAAGAAATGCAATGCTTTTTTTCAAACTGGTCATATGGACTTGTTCGAAGAAGAAATCACTCAGTTGCTCGGTGCTGATGCTTCAGAGTAGGTTAGAGAATCCTATAAATATTTGAAGTACTTACTTGATCGGGCGGTAGCAAATAATGTTGCTAATTATGAAATGATAAAAGAACTTCAAGAACAGTATAAGGAATCCACTGTGCTGCTGCACCAGAGCTATGAGAAGAAATATCAAAGCTTAAGTGTAGGTCGGGGCTTTGATAAATTTGTCTCTATCTATAATAAAAAGGAAGCTTTACTTAAGGTTGAAGTTGAAGAAACTAGGACTATTGCCAAAATCCTTGAAGAGGAGAATAATAAACTGAGGGATGAAGTGAATCTTCTGAAGTCTTCCTCTGGAGCTATTGTTAATACTATAGATGAAGGTTACTCCTTTTTAGAAAATGAGAATGCCACATTGAGAGATGAATGGAGGCCTTAAAAAACATTAAGTCCGCTTCTTCTTCTCGATCTAGAAATAGTCCTGGCCGAGGAACTGCAGAGGAAGTTAGGATCCAACAGGCTCTTGCCAACCAAGCTACATAGTTAAAAGAAAAAGACCAAGCTATTGCAGAGATGTACCAAAATTTACAGACCCTATCTGAAGAACTGTCCACTAAATCTTCCCAATTGGAGGTTAAGGATGGGTACTGAAGAAGATGCAATCACAAGTTGATAAATTAACCTTTCAATTCCATAAACAAACCAGGGAATTTTGGTTGGGTGGGTATAATGAATCTTTGGGACATTATGATGATAGACTTCAACAAGCCCACAACGAATCCTATAAATGGGGTTCGATAAACACTTTAACTATGTTGAAGGTGGATGGTAATGACTCTCTATGGTATTGGTATGATCCAGGATTGCTGCAGGTTGACAATCCTCCATTTAATTTGGATGTTAATTGGGTACCTATTCACCGTATTCCCCAATGCTTGATTTCTACATACTAAGGGGATTACGAACTGCATGATGAACTACAGATCGTATGTCCTCCTCATTTACTTGACCATCCTAGTAGCAGCAATACCAGGATGCTTCACAACCTTACCTTCATCAACTCTCCTTTTACTTTGGATGGTTCTCCAACTGGCATGGATCCTATCTCTAAGGCTTAAGGAAAGCGTCCTGTAGAATTAACTTTTATATTTTTTTTTTCTATATTTAATCAATAATATGTAATATTTTATGAATGGATCAACTTTAAGTTAATCTCTGAATGTCTGTGAATGTTTTCTTAGTCGTTGACTATGAAAGGATCAACTTTAGTTAATCTTTAGTTTTTCATCGGTTCTATTGATATCCTTAGGAATATCCTAAATTTTATACCAATTACTAATATTTCACCATGGTTCTACTAATGTACCTAAATTTTATGGTAATTTCATTAGTTACCTTGGTTCCCACGCGTGAGCGAAACATTTATCCATCTTTTAGCGCAGTTTAGATGAAAACTATTCATCTGGGTCTTTGTTAACCAAGCATTAGGACTTATGATTTTGCCTTGTATGGTTTTATATGTTTGACAACCAACTTTGTTGGTGCCTTAATTGATGGCGACCAACTTTGTTGGTGGCCTACATTGATGCCGACCAACTTTGTCGGTGGCTTAGTTTTTACCGACCAACTTTGTTGGTGGCCTTCTTTGTGTTTGTAAGTGCATTATTACTCCGAAAAAGAAAACAAAAATAATAATTTTGGTAAAGTCATGTTCACATTAAATTTGAAGTGAATTGAGTACAATATAACTACATTTACTAATAATAATTCTTCAGGTTCTCTGCATTCCATGGATTCTTGAATTCTTCCCCTTCCAAAGTCTTAATCCGATATGTGCCTAGTCGGAAAACTGCAGTAATACGATAAGGCCCATAGCAATTGGCTTTCGGCTTATTTTTTTCTGAATCACTTTCTTCAAAACATAATCGCCTTCTTTTAAGTTGTTCGGCATAACCCTTTGCTTGTAGAAACGTACAGTCGTTTATTGATAAGTTGCATTCCTTAGAGCTATATCTTTATGAACTTCTTCCAGCATGTCTAAGTCTAGCCTTCTTATCAAATCACTGACTGGTCTATTAAAGTTAAGGACTCTATGTGTAGGTAAACCTAGTTAGATAGGAATTACGGCCTCAGTACCAAATGCCAATAAGTAGGGAGTTTCTTCAGTAGCTGTTCTGGAGGTTGTTCGGTAAGCCCATAGGACAGAATGCAATTCATTGATCTAATTTCCTTTTGCATTTTCCAATCTTTTTTTCATCCCATTCAGCAAGTTTCTGTTAGTTACCTCTGTTTGGCCATTTTTTTTAGGGTGACCAGGGGCAGAGTGTATTTTTTGGACGTTAGAATGGACGCAATAAGTAGTGAATTCGTTATTGTCAAATTGTGTACCATAATCAGTTTAAAAGGCATAAGGTAATCCATATCTGCATATAATACTCTTCCAGGTGAACAGATAAACCTTTTCATAGGATATATCGATCAGTGGCTCAGCTTCCACCCACTTTGTAAAATAATTAACAGCTACATCCAAGTACTTGAACCTTCCTCGGGTGGTTGGTAGGGGCGCGACCAAGTCAATTATCCACATATAAAAAGGCCAGGGTGAAGTGATTGGTGTTAAGATATCTTGTGGGGGATTACATATACTGGAAAACCTCTGGCACTTATCACATTTCTTGGAAAAATTTGCACAATCTGCTCGCATGGTTGGATAGTAGTACCCTTACGTATGTATTCTTCGTAACAATGTTCTTCCTGCTACATGGGCTCCACAAGACCCTTCATGGACTTCTTTAATCAAATCATTTACCTCAGCTGGATGCATACACCGTTGTAGACCAGCAGTTAATCCTATTTTTTATAACACACCACTATCTAACACATATCTTGCAGCTTTATATTTTAGCCTCTTAGCTTCAAGTAGATCGGCTGAAAGAATACCATCTTTGATGTATGCCCTTATGAGGTCCATCCAAGACGGCCCCTATCAACTGTAATAAAGTTAACCATCATATCTTCATCAATGCTCCTATTAGCAAGTAGCTCAATAGGAATAGTTCTTCGTATCTCTATTCTGGTTGCTAAAGCAAACCGAGCAAGTGCATCTGCTCTGGCATTTTCTAATATTGGAATCCTGACCATCTGGATAGCTAATAAAGTGGAAATTATTTCCAAAGTTTTGGACAAATACTGGTCATTAACTCTCTTTTTGCTGCATATAAGCTCAACATCCGATTTACCACCAATTGTGAGTCACTATACACTATAACTTGCTCGGCATTCAGTGATTTAGTAAGATTTAGACCAACAAGCATAGCTTCATACTCTGCCTCGTTATTGGGGGTTTGAAATTAGAATCGTAGAGCGTATTCTATGTCTAGCTCGTCTGGAGTATTGAGAATGATTCCAGCTCCACATCCGATTGCACAAGATAACCCGTTAATATACAGACTACATATGAGGATATCGTTGTCAAACGCTTTGTTTGTCAGAGTCCCTTGATGGAAGATTTTATCTTTTGCCTCCTCATATTTCCTCTTCATCTCCTTTACTCCGTTGGATGGTTCTGGTTGTTATTTTTCTATAATTTCCCTTATTTGGAGTTGGTCATACATATCTTCAGTTGGACTGCTGACTCCTGGGTGTTGCTCGACTAGAGTCCCTTGTTGCTTGGGGACCTCTAGGTAAGTGAATTCTGTAATAAAATCAGCCATAACTTGACCTTTTAAAGCAGTCCTTGGTTCGTATACAAGATCATATTCTCCCAACACATCCTAATACATCAATCTTCCAAATTTTTCTAATTTATGCAAAGTCTACCTTAGTGGCATGTCAGTGTATACCACTATGGTTTAGGCCTGGAAGTATGGCTTTATTTGTCTACTAGCCTCAATTAAGGCTAGTGCTAATTTCTTTATTCTGGGATATCTCACTTATGCTTCTCGAAAAGCTTTGATGGTGTAATGAACTGGCTTTTGAACTCCATTTTCCTCCCTGATCAAGGTTGAACTAACTGTTGACTCAGATACAGCCATATATAAATACATTTTTTCTCCTAACACTAGTTGGGAGAGAAATCGTGGTACTCTTAAGTACTTCTTCAACTCTAGGAAGGCTTATTCACATCCATTATTCCATTCAAAGGTTTTTCTGAGTACCTTGAAGAATGGCAAACACTTGTCCGTTGCTCGTGACACAAACATGTTGAGTGTTTCTACGCGCCCATCTTTTTTACAGGCGGGGACTTCATTTCGATCATAACTTTAATCTTATTGGGATTAGCTTCAATTCCCCTTTGATTCACTATATACTAGAGGAACATTCCCTCCTGCACTCCGAAGACGCATTTGGTGGGGTTTAACTTCATTTGGTGCTTTTTCAATTGGTCAAATGTCGAGCTGAGGTCGGCAATATGATCGATAGATTTTTTTCTCTTAGTGAGCATATCATCAACATACACCTTCATATTCTTGCCTATCTGCTCCGCAAATACTTTGTTCACCAATCTCTAATAAGTAGCACCTGCATTTTTCAAACCAAACGGCATGACATTATAGTAACAAATTTCCTCGGGGAGTGATAAAGGAAGTATTTTCTTTATCTTCTGGCTTCATTTTAATCTAGTTATAACTAGAATATGCATCCATGAAACTCAGCAGCTCATGACCTGAAGTAGCATCCACTAATTGCTCAATTTGTGACAAAGGAAAGTGATCCTTCAGGCATGCTTTGTTCAGTCAATAAAATCCACACACATCCTCCACTTACTGTTCTTCTAATTCGGGTACTTCACATCTTTAATAAAGGAAGCTTTTTGAAGCTTCTTCACCTCTTCCTTTATAGCCTGGTTCTTCTTCGGGCTAAAAACTCTTCTTCGCTGCTTCATAGGTTTAACCTCGTTATTCACATTAAGCTCATGTCATAGGAAATTTGGGTCTATGGCAGGCATATCTTCATAACTCCACGTGAATATCTGTTTACTTTGTCTCTGGAAAGCCACTAACTCCTGTTTAAGAACTGGTTCCAATGACGCTCCTATTTAAGTTATCCGTTCTGGTTTATCATCGTCCAGAATAATGCGCTTCGTTACCTCCATCACTTGGCCTTTTACAAGCTCAGATTCGTCTCGTGGATCTAAGGTTTCAACCTCAGAATCACTATTCGGCTCATATATATCCACTTGATAAGTTGTTGTTTTCCTCTTTGTCTCCAACATATCTTCTTCCTCGACCGAGGAATAGTAGCACTCCCGAGCTACTTTTTGATCTCATTTCATTACTCCAACTCCAAAGTTGATCCAAAATTTCAAGCATTGATGAACAGTTGAGGGCATAGTTTCGAATTTCTTCAGACCAACTCTTCCCATAATCATATTATAAGCAGAATGAACATTTTTGTCCATTAAGAAGAATTTCACCTTCTCTGTCCTGCTCACCGTCCATGTCCCTATTAACGCATCTAGCTTGATAGTCCCTAAAGGAAACACTTTATCGCATGAGAATCCAATGAGTGGCTTGTGATAAGGCTCTAGTTGACTGAGTCTTAAACCCAAACTATCAAAATAGGGATAGAACATGATGTTTATCGAACTGTCGTTATCCACTAATGTTCTTGCTACCAATACATCTTTCATCGTGACTCTGATCACTAAAGGATCATCATGAGGATACAACACTCCTGATAAATCATTTTTGGAAAATCCAGCTACGAGCTTATCCTTGTTAACTTTTCTTGGTCGATCTTCCTTGGAGAGGGCGATTCGCTGGATATAATAATAAGATTGAGGCTCATTGAGGTAAGCTTTCCTTTCAGTTATATGATCTCCTCCTCTAGCATCTCCACCTGTTATCATGTGATAATCAAAAGATCCAAAACTGAGTGTGAATACCTGACGTTCCAATTATCTAGGCTTATTAGGAAGATCGTCATCATCTTCTAGATCATCATCATGGTTCCTCTTCTTCTCTCCCTGGGCTTAACTAGCGATTTAGATCTCTATCGACCTCTTCCTCAATTTCTTCCACCATTCTGATAATCAACAAACATGTCCAACTTTCCTCTTTGGATGAGTGCTTTTATCTCATTCTGGAGATCAATACAACGTTTGGTAGTATGACCATGATCTTTGTGAAACTCACAATACTTGGACTTATCCCTCTTATCAGCAGGTGACCTTAAATTTTCAGGCAAACTCAAATCATTATTGTGCTTGATTTCCTCCAACACATGATGTATATCCACCGTTAAGGGAGTGTAATTAGTAAATTTTTGAAGCCTATCTAGGCCTTCCTTTACCTTCGAACTCCTGCGCTTATTATAATTCTTGTGCTCCTTATTATCTAACTTACCTTCTATTTTTACTTTTGCCTTTGCGTCTGAATTCTTTTTAGCATCCATCGCTTCCTCGGCATTCATAATCTTCGCTACTTTGGCCATCAATTTTGTCATCGTCTTTTATGGACCTTTTGCCAAAGTATAATATAGTTTATCACGGAGCAAAACACTTATAAGGGTAGTGATTGCGGTCTTCTCTTCATAATCAATGACTTCCAGTTTCTCATTGTTGAAATGAGTGATATAATCCCTGGTTCCTTCTCCCTCCTTCTGTCTTACACTAAGCAAATGAGCTACTCGTTTCACTGGTTTTGGTCCAAAGAAAAAATTACTAATGAATAGCTCGGCGAGTTGTTAAAAGCAAGAAATCTGCCCTCGAGGAAGGTTGTTGTACCATATTTGAGCAGATCCAGTGATTGTTCCCGAGAATGCCCTACATCTCATCTCATCAGGAACAACATAGATGTCAGCAGCTGCTTGGTTGTTCTATATGAAGAACTGGATCAGTCTTCCCATCATATTTGGGAGTCACCACTGGAGCTTTGAACTTGGTTGGGGTAGGAAAATATACGGTGGTTTTCACAAAGGGGGATCCCTTAATAAAACTTCTTTGGAGGGGATTTTTAGCCTTGTCCATATATCCCTAATTTATCTTTCAAACGTTGAATGGCACCTTTCCACGCATCACTGCTAGAAACATGGATGGAAGATTTTTTATATCGACCAACAGATCATGGTGAGCTTTCTTACTGTGAACCTTCTCTCTGACTGGATCTATCAGTTCGTCGGGTATTTAATCTGGATTGGGTTGAACCTTCCCTTAAATTTCTTGGTCGTCGAGTATTTCTCGATGCAACCCGTAAGGCATTTCCCTAGGGTCCAAAATGATCAAAAGGAGAGGCCCTACTTAGCCTTTCTGAGGCACTCAATCTTTCTGGGAAGTGGTATTTTCCATCAATGGAATTAGTGATCCTAATAGAAGAAGTTACTCCAGGCAGGTATGAAGGATCCCTAGAAGTTCTAGAACGGCTATGACCAATAATCCTTGGTGGTGGTGGTGGCGGTGGCACACTCCTTTGATTAACTTGTGCTGGAACTCCATCTTTTAGAGTTTGAGCCAATTGTCGCATAGTATCCTACATAGCTTCTTGACCCTTACCCAATATAGCTAAAATTCCTGCTAAATCATTATTATTTGGATGGATAGAGAGAGTGGGAAGAATTCATTCATTTCTGGTACTTAATTCTGGAATATCAGCCACAGATGATGAATGATGAATGAGTGAAAATGTTTTGAAATACGTTCCCATAGACGGCGCCAATGTGTTGATGCAAAAAACTAGACTAAGCCTAATTAATTGATCACAGATAAAGTAAGTAAAACAAACAAGACATGAGAAATTTTTAAAGTGGTTCGGCTTAATGGAATAGCCTACATCCGCTGTTATGTATTTGTTGCCTTGAGTTTTTTGTCAGTCCATTTGTACTGAGGATGATACAATGTATTTATAGCTAAAGAGGGGTCTTCATCGTTGTCATGTGAAAGGATGGAATGCCTTTATTTGTTAGGCATTTACATCAACAGAGAATGAGAATTAATTATATGCACATTGTCTCTTCATAGGCAATACAGGTTGTAAGATTTTTGGCGCTTGGTTAGCTGTACATAATGGATTTTTGACTGTTGGCCGGACATCCCAGTTGGTCAGATAACCATATTGGGAGGGCTTCCTTATTGGTCGGGCTTTTCTATCATACTGACTTGGACTTGTGCCACATAGGATGACACGTGTTGGCTGGTAATTATTCTACGTAGGATGGTGAATTTTAGTATCAACACTGACCTAGTCATGTGGTTCACAGAAGAAGGAACGAATAAGAACCCCGTGGCTTCATCTACCTCATGCTGAATGGACATCTTAATTATTTCCCTCATTAAATTTTCAAAGGATATCATTTCACACAGCTGGCTACTTGATTGATTTTTTCCTGACTTGGTTCATTATCTAAGATGTGAAAATCATCCCAGCATATGGTGGCGACTATGTCCTCTTGCTAAGAGTAATTAATATATTTGATCACCTCAACGGCTTCATCGTATAAATCTTTCCACTCAATGGGGAAATGTAAGAGTGAAGAGGCCAACCGTTCCTAAATCTTAAAAATAGTGAGCATCTTAAAGATGTTACAGATTTCACTTGTCTGTCGAAACATAATGGCAATGGTTCATTCCACATTATCTAGACTGGCTTCTTCAATAGGTACTACTCATTAGTTTAATTCTCGAGCGCACTTATGGGCTTCTAAGAACAAGCTACTGAATTTTTTATAGTCGATGGAAATCTTGATGAGAAAATTTAGCCCAAACTCTAAGAGTTGGCCTAACATAGTAGGCAATTCCACTCCTCCCTCCTCGGATCGGGTAGGGACGGTAATTCAAACCCTTATAAGAAATGATAAATCTTGATCGATGAAGCATATAGGGTGTAGGAGAAAGTATGGACAAACCTTGAGAGGTTTAGGTGAGACTGTGGGGATGAAGGGTGCTTTATTGGGCACAATTTGAGTAGATGGGTCAAACTCTAGGTTACTTTCTAGAGAGATGGCATTCTTATGTACTAGAAGTGGGTTGTGAAAGGTTTTGGGTCCTAAATGGGGAAATAATACCCCCGGTCAATTAGGCCTTGGATGACATTTCTAAGGTGGAAGCACTAGTTAGTGGTATGACCTGCGGATTGGTGGAAATCACAACGAACATCGGGTTTGAAGTTTATAGGGAGTGGATTTGGTAATGGATGGGGGTCCAAGGGTTTAACGAGATTTTGGCTTAACAATCCTGGTAGGCTTTGGATAGGGTAGAATATAGATCGATGTATTATTTCTTGGTAGAATTAGGGTGACTTTATGGTGCCCAAAAGGTAGCAGGTTGTGAAATATTATTGATGGTTGAGACTGTAGCACTAATAGGCTTTTCATACTTTCGGGGAGTGAACTGTCCATTCACTTTATTCATTTCAGATACCACTTTGGTGTCACCTTCTTCGATTTCCACACCATCCTCTTAAAGATCTTGAGAGTGTGGGTAATATTATCCTACCACGGATGCTCGGATATGACGCAAGACGTTCTTCTTTATAATACTTGTTCCTCGTCAGAGGGCCTGCTGGTCATGGTGGAAGCTTTCTCTCTCCACCTTCCTATGAAGCTACTAATATTTCCAAAGGTTTTTTCTTAAGAAGCTATATATCTCGGTGCCTAAACTCTATATCCTCATTATACTTGTACTGAGACATGAATTCCCGAGCGACATCCTCCCAAGTACAGATCTTGGATTTTGCAAGGGACAGAAACCATCGGAGGGCACTTTCTTTGAAGTTCTGCTGAAACATCTGGGACACTATCTCTTTCGAGGAACCAAATAGGGTTATGGCTCGATGATAGCTTCGAAGGTAAATAATTGGGTCTTCACCTCACCTGAACTTCTCTATATCTGGCTCTTGAATTTCTCTGGCAGTCTAACTTTAGGATAGGGAGACATATGGGTATGGTCCATGTATTTTCTAGATATCTTGACTTAGTTAAACTTCTTTTACAATAGTTTAAGGTCTTCCTTGACCTTGTTCAGTTCCTCCTCTTTGGAATCCACGGGTATTGGCATATTAGCCCCTAGATGGGTAAGATTCAGAATCGAGAGTTGGGTTGGTGGTGGCCCGTTAGCAGGTGGGGCACGAAGAGCATAATGATACTTTTTGGGACCCAAATAGGCTTGGGAGTCACAAAGAAAGAGAACCTCGAGTTCTTTGAGAATTTAGGCCCGATGTCGCTGCATTTCAAGGACCTCAATTTGAAGGTTATCAATCTTGGCACTGAGTTGGGATAAGATGGACATTAGATTAGGCTGAACATTTGGTGATCAATTAGTCTTTTCCATGAAGAGATCATAAAGGTAGATCTCAAACTCAAATGAAGTAGCAGAAGAAGCGACAAAGCATCGACGAGATTTGATAGAAGACCGAAGCCAATAAGGAGTCGAGCCAAAATGAAGTATGTGAGCGACCTGAGAAGGAAAAAGATTCGAAATTATTTTTGGAGGTACTCGAGAGAAAGTTTTTGGTATTTTGGTTTTGAAAAGATAGGGAAGAAGGAGAGGAATCTCAGCATGATTATTATTATTATTAGTGTTATTATTAGGTTTTCATTTGTATTAGGTTTGCTAAAATGCAAGAAAATACGAGAGAGGATCGAGCCTGAGAAAATAGGGTTTGAAAATATATAAGGCATGGTTTGACTTGTTTCCAGGCTCGCGGACGGGGTCTTATTTTGAAAAAAGGGTGAAATAGTGCAAAAATTTAGGTGGTATGCCAAACCAAATTTTTGATACAGTTTCGCATGGTAACCATCAGACTAAATATAAGTGCCCTAGGTTTGATGCCTATATGAGGTTTATGCAATTGTTATGTTAGTGGAAGGGTTCCCCCTTTGGCATGACTTCCACAATATACCTCTTGCCTATAAAGGAAATCATTCATCGGTACATGTGGACAAGCCATTTGATATACGTGAGTGTACATGAATTGACTCACGATATACCTCATGGGATGGTGCGTGTGAGAATGAATTCGATATACTCGACATACATGAATGAGTTCCCTATTATATACCTCCCATCATGAGTTTGATCAAATGGTACGATGCGGGGGGAAGCGTTCGTTATACGTCGAAAGTATGGGGACAATGGAAGGTGAGAGTTATATTGCTTAGGCTAAATGTGCCCCGTAGGACTAGAACCTATCACAAAGTGACCCCTAAGTATGGGACAAAATGCAGGTAGATTTCCATCCTCTTAGTGATTTATTGTTCAAAAATGCATGAGTCTTAATTAGTATATTATGGAGAGAGAGTATTTTTTATTTTTATTTGCATGATGATTAAAAGGAGTACTATACTAGCGAGGGAATATATACAAGTATCATGAAAACTAAATCTAGCATAAAGCATGGAGATTATACTATGCATGATGATGGGGATATATACATGTGAGTGAGTGACATGTGAGTATTTACAAGTGTTTGGTAGTGAGCCTATACATAAATCAACTAAAAGTGGTGTGTGATATCTGTAAGTGAGCATGGAGATATATACAAGTGTGAGAGATGTGGGTGTGTGCTAGTGAAACCTACACTTGGATAATCTAAGTAGTGTGTGGAGAATGTGAGTAGAAGTAAAACTATATACAAGTGTAAGTGTGTGAAGTGAACACAGAGAGTATATACAAGTGTGTGAAGTGTATAAGTGAGTTAAAGGTGAAATATACATGAGGAGGGAGCATGATAGATATAAGTATGAGGTAGATATACACAAAATGTAAATAGAGAAGTAAAGGGAACATATAAGAAGAGTATATGCACACAAGTAGAAAAGAATAACACCCATATAGAATTAGAATCTAGTCCTCTTAAAATAAATCCACAGAGGAGTCGCCACTGTGGCCATACTCCCTTTTTTCCTTATGGGTTTCTCTTCGGTGCGCATGCGGGATTGCGCCCTTTATTAGGGCACTCGACCATCGCCAATGTGGGATAATGTATGGAGATAGAGTCACCAAGCTATTTTCCACAAAACATGGAAAATAAATGTCTCCGACTCAAGACAACAGCATCAAAGAGAATATTAATGCTTGCAAAACCAAGTAGTTTAAAGGTCCGAGGACTAAGTTATGAAATAGGAATGTGTTAGGAATGCATCCCGCCCTTTCGGTCTCATATGCGAATGTGTTAATCTTCTTTTGTTACACTCCATGAAGTGTGTACTTATATTCATAATATAGAGGAAAAATAAAATCATTCAGCTCGCATCATGGAAAAGGACGGAGTTAATTCATCCTTAGGAGTGTTCCCGAAAATGAGAACTCAAAATATAATATGAGTGTTTACAGAATCACAAGACGTTATGGAAGAACGAATGTATATATCGGACGAAACAAAAGCATGCAAGAATAAGACATTCATTAAAAACACATAAATATAATATTAAAACAATACTATAAACGTGTAGAAGGGAGGACTCGAGTCTTGAGTTTTACCTAAGATGCCTACGTAGCCCAAGAGGCACCAAAGTCCACGTAGATCGAATATAACATGGGGTAGGGTTCAATCCATAAATCCAAAAAGGGGATTTATCTTATGTATGTGTTAGAGAAAAATATGCTTTAGAAGTGAAAATGTGAGATAAGAATCCCTCTTTTGAAATTTATAGATAAACCCTCTTTTTCTTATTTTTGGGTTTTTCGTATGAATATAGAGTAAGTGAAAAAACTGCTAATAAAGGTTTGAGATTAATATGTGTGATGTAATGAAATAAAGTGCTAAAGTAGAAATAAAGCAACTAATAATAAAATAAGAGAATAAGAGGAAGGGATGGAGAATTAGACCTTCTTGTGAATGCTTGATGTTGATCTTGAGTGTAAACATGTTGATCTTGACATGAGATGAAAGCGGTGTGAGGGGAAAGTAGGAATTTACTAAAGAAGTAATAAGGTGATGGAATGGAATGTGGGAAATGGTTTTTTTAGGAAGGGAACAACTATGAATTTGAGAGAATGTTCTCTGATTTGCTGAGAGGGATGTTCAGGGGTGACTTTCAGTATGAGGTCATGGCCTCTATTTATAGTTCCAAGGGGGATGCCAATTAGTAGGGGCCTGGACCTACCTATCGACAGATCATCTCAGGCACACTATCAATAAGTAGGTCCTGAGGGTGATATTCGATAGTCTGGAATAGATTTTTTGAAAAAAGATCATAAAACACAATTCGTAAGTCAAAATTGCGCACGGGGTGGACCGTTGGAAAGGGAATTCAGAGCCTTTCAATAATCCTTGAGTCACTCTCGAGTCTGGAAGTTAACCAAGCTTAAATAGGGGCCTGTAAGTGCCCACTGGTCTTTGGAAAGGAAATCCTTGAAGGAAAACAGATAGTTAGTTAGTACCGTAAGGTCGATTCACGCACGGAACTAGTTGTTGGCAAGGGTATTTAGTGCCCTTTGATATTTCATTCAGCTTCATACAATTTAAAGAGTTAACCAAGGTCAAACGGTTCTTAGAAGTGCTCGGTGACCTTCATGGTAAAATGGGTCGTTCATCCATATCGTGAGACTGATTCGCGCATGGAGAAGACCATTGGAAAGAATATTTAGTGCCCTTCGAGATTTTATTGATCTTCATTCAAGATTGATAGTTTAACAAGGTCAAACGGGGCCCAAGAGCACTTGGTGGCCTCTAGATCGGTACTCGAAGTATGGCCTAGTATCTATGGTGGACGAGTAAGGGCTAGGCACCTAAGGAAATGCTTAGGGAGGTCCTAAGATGGGGTGTCTATAGTTTAAAAGAAATATAGACAAAACCTATGTACGACTATGGTATAGGCAATGTATTGGAAGAAGAATTAAGGCATGAGTTCATATTAATTCATAGGGATTCAAATCCATTACGCAACCAGAGGCCAGATAATGTCTTGGATAAAGATGTGGTTATGAGTTCATAGTAATTCATAATGCCTCAAATCCAAGTCAAATTAAAGGGAATGCCCTCATAATATAGATCACAAAGCTTACATCAGTGATTGAGGCATTCCAAATTGACCTAGCCAAGCCCATTGTGGGTAAATATTGACGACCTGAGGAGATTGATTATTCCAAGCATATAATATTAACGGATGACAATTTGGTCGGAGTGAGGACTCCTCATCATGATTCCATGGTAATTACTCTTAGAGTTACTAACTAGGATGTGGACAAGAAACTGATGAATCAAGGGAGTTCCTCATAGGTGATGTACCTCAAGATGTTTATTAAATTAAATCTGAAGGCAAAAGACCTACAGGAAACTAAGTTCTCTTGGTTGGTTTTTGCATGAATGATAACCTTGCCACTCAGGACGGTTTTTCTCATTATTCAAACAAAATGGATCTCCAAGCTCGTCAGGTTCCTCGTAATGGACTTAGACTCTCCCCCTACAATGCTATACTTGGTAGAGGATTAGTGTATGTAATGAGGGCAGTGACTTTCACCTACCATTAAAAGTTGAGGTGCATCACTGATAAGAGGATAATGGATATTAGTGGGAACCAGGACCTAGATTGATAATGCTTTATAGTTTCCATATAACCAAAATAGGAGAAGAAGAAAGAGAAGGTTGTGGAACCAGTAGAGGTATTTGTGCCCTTTAAGTAGAAACTAAAGTAAGGGCAGCTTGAAGTTGAGAAAACCAAGGTTGCCCCTATCGATCAAGCCATGAAAATTCTTCAAGAAATGATATTTGAAAAAATAAGTTCTTGATTAGAAGCACACTCACTAGAGGAGAGAGAGAGAGAGAGAAAGAGAGAGAGGAACTTATTTTTTTCCTCAAAATAATTTAAGATATTTTTGCCTATAAACCAAATGACATGTAAGGGATTGATCTTAAGTTTATGTGTTATAAGCTCGATTGGACCCATCACATCTATCAGTGGCTAAAAATGTATGATGAACTGCCCTCGAGAGGACAAAGGCAGTTAAAGAGAAAGTGAGGAAACTTTTGGAGGAACAGTCCATCAAGAAATTTTAATTTCCTAGGTGTCTATCGAATCTAGTGAGCATGAAGAAGAGAAATGAAAAGTGGAGAGTCTGAATAGAATTCACTAATCTGAACCAAACATGCCCAAATGATAATTTTTCTTTACCCGTGATAAATTAGTCGACGCGACAGCCAACTATGAATATATGAGCTTCCTCAATGCCTACTCAGGGTATTATCGGATCCCACTGTTCGCCCCTGATCAATAGAAGACCTCATTCATAACCATGTTCGGATTGTACTATTATAAGGTGATGTCGCTCAGATTAAATAATATCGGGGAAACTTATCATAGACTTGTGATGAATATGTTCAAGCAGTGGTTGGGAGAAATAATGGAAGTATATCTAGATGACATTCTTATGAAGAGAAGGAAAAAGAATGATCACCTTATAGATATGGCAAGGACTTTTAAAGGTCTTCGCAATTACAGAATGAAGCTGGATGCAAATAAGTACTCCATTGGGATAGTCGGGGAAGTTCCTCGAATATCGGATTAGTTAAAGGGGGATTGAGGATAACCCCGACCAGATCGAAGTTATTAGAAAGGAGCAACATCCAATAACTATGCATGAGGTGCAAAAGCTGACTGGAATGATCTTTGCACTCAATAGGTTCATATTAAGGTCTTCAAAAAAGTGCCGATATTTTTTCTAGATACTGAGGAAGGAAAGGGAGAAGACATGGAACGACGAGTGCACCCAGACACTTAAAGAAGTAAAGAAGTACATAAGCCGATAACCATTGTTGGTGATCCATGATGAAGAGGGACCCTTATACTTGTACCAGGCAGTATCCATCGATGAAGCTCAGCCTTGATTTATGAGAAGAATGGGAGTCATATTCCCATCTACTATGCGAGCAAGACCTTGGTTAACATTGAAAATAGATACCTCCCATTCTAAAATCTTTCATACGCACTGGTGATAGTCTTTCGCAAGTTAAAATATTGCTTTGAGGTATAAACAATCATTGTTCTCAACGCTTTCCCTCTGAAGGAGATGCTCAGGAAGACCGAATTGTCTGGATAAATATCCAAGCGGTCGGTAGAATTATGAAGGTTTGACATCCTGTTCCATCCTAAGACCTCAATCAAAGGGCTGATTCTAAATGACTTTATAACTTAATTATCCAAAAATCAGGAACTGGTGGAGGTTGGCCCTAGGAATGAAGAGAATGCTAAACAACTGATTAAATAAGGCGATATTTGGACCCTTTATGTCAATAAGGCCTCCAATTCCAAGGGGAAGGAGTGGGGATAGTACTAGTATCTCTGAATAAAGTCATTCTCGAGCAAGAAATACGCTTGATATTTGAAGCCTTCAGCAACGAAGTTGAGTATGACGCATTCATCGACAGTTTGAAGAAGACACTATCCCTCGACACTCATTACCTTTATGTATTTTCTTAAGGTTAGTATCAAATCAGATATAAGAAGACTATAATGCTAGGGATGAAAGCATAATTGATTAACTTGTAGAAGATCAACATTCGGTCGCTCATTTCAAACATCTATACGTGCAAAAATTCCTAAAAGGTAACAAAAGTCATGATAACGCATTAGTCACACTTGCTTCAGGTGTAAAAGGAGATATGAAGTGAACGATTCAAGTAGAATGCCTTTTCTAGCCCAGTATCAATAAAGGGAGGCATGTTAAGCAAGTTATGGTTATTGATAGGTAACCAAGTTGGATAGATCCAATAGTGCCCTATTAGAAAGAAGATCTCCTACCGGATGATAATAAGGAAGCACACAAGGTCCAGGTGAAATTTGTTCGCTCCACCTATCGACAAATCAAAATATTTATTAACGCTCCTTTTCAGGTCCATATTTTAGTGCGTTCACCCAGATGATATCAAGTGGGCCATTTACTAGTTGCACAAAGGAATATGTAGTGGCCATGCATGGGCTTATTTCTAACATTCAAGGCTATGAAAGAGGGATACTGGTGGTCGTATGTGCAGCCGGATATGGTTTCCTATGTCTGAAACTGAAAAAACTGTGAACTCTTCTCACCAGCGACCTCAAGTCCCTCACGAATCCTTGGAATTTTGCATAATGGTGGATGGACATCGTTAGTTCACCGCCCCTCGCATTTAGTAGTAGGAAGTGTTATACCATAAATATGGTATGACTCATGGACCAATCAGAAAGAGAACATTTGGACTCACATACACACACGAAAATGAGATCGTCCTTACCTAATAATCTGGTCGGCCTCAATAGTCTTGACTGGTCATCTAACCCCAATGGTTGACAGTCAACTAACATTGTTAGTTTACACCATTATAGCAAGCATGTACTATGTAACTAGATGACATCAGCAGAGAACACATGTGGGGGAGATATGAAAATATTCCCCCATGTCTCAATAACTAACTTTATGATTATTCTCTTACCTCACATGTAAGGCATGAAATTTCCTAACATATAAAGGCAATCCACATGGCACTTTTTTCTCTTCTAGCAGCCTATAAATAACACACACAAACACACACTTTTAGGGAATCTGATATATTTTTCTTATTGTTATGTTGTCCAATTCTAGAGAGAACTTGATAGCTTCACCATTGTACTTATATTTGGATTATTCCAGTAATTCAATACAGCAAGCACTTCACATGTGGACGTAGGCACCTGTTTGATCTGAACTACATAAATCCAGTTCTTATTATCTTTAGCTCATCTCTTTACTGATTTCTCTAGTTTAGTATTTCAGTAATTTATATATCTTCTTTGTTATTTTCTTACAATTAGTATACTTAAGCTAAGATAAACTAGTATACAAGTTTTAGTTGATAACAGATTGATGTCGTCTGTGAGAAACGCTCTCTAATTCATATGGTTTTCAACGGGTTAGAGTTGCTTTTAATTAATTTTAGTTTGATTCTCGTTAATTCTTTAAATCTACCAGTGAATTTGAAACTCTTTATTTATGATTCGTACTTATTATAACTCCATTTGTTATTTTTACAATATTCTGTGTTTGCTACTACGTTATTATGTTTTCTGCCTTTTTTGTTAAAAATGTACGAGAATCCAGAAAGCAGTCGGGATAGAGAGGGAGTTCCACCTTTACACTTGTAGGCATGGGATACTTATTGGGGATCCTATAGAGCCTGAATAGAAGTCAGGAAGCTATGAAAGAAAATATGAAACGGTTAACTCAAAGCATTTTGGCCAAAACAATTGGCTCGAGATGAACCCGATCACCCCTATAGGTGGGGAGAACTCAGACAAGAGATGTAAAATTATACCTCCGACCTTATACAGGGACAGGAGGCCGAGCACCATGATAGGGCAATATAAAACCTAAGGAGGTTGGATTTAGTCTCATGTGGAGAGATTTGGGCGAGATGATAGATCCTACAGGTCTGGAGAAGCATCCATCATCTGATCAACAAAGTATGATAATGATCGAACTTATTTAGAGGAACGACAAAGTGATTTGAGAAAATTTGAGAAGAATTTCAACTTTCGATCGATTGGGTCAAGCGGCTTCACCAGAGCATTCGCGTAGGAACCCTAGGGAGCACAGAGAAGATCCCAGAAGGTCTGAAACTAAAAAACATAACGTGATCGGCCCTCTCTAGACACGACGTGAGAGGGTCGACCAAATTCAAACACATTACTAGGAGAGAAAAGAAATCACTTGAAATTCATAGAGGAGCCGAGAAGACTGTGAGGTCTGAGCAAGAAGAGAAACCCTAAAAGGGTCAATTCAACATTTGGAAGATCGACTGGGTGATTAAATCAAGACGAAGAACCCTTTATAAAGGGTTTATATCTAAGCATCACCATTAAAGCTTCTATGGTAGGTTATCCAAGGCGTGTGAAGTTTAAGCGTCCTATTATCACTCCTAGATATGATGGGATATATAATCTGATACTACAGATTGAGAAGTATAAAGATGCCTTTGACTTTTACTCCATCCTAAATGAGATGTGATATAAGGATTTCTTCAGTACTCTCATTAGATCAGCCCAAATCTTGTACAACGTCCTCCTCAAGGGGAAAATTTTAACTTTCAAGGAGCTAGCCGACTTGTTCATGAACAATTTATTCTTTGGCACCAAGCCAAGAAAGAAGGTGGCTCACTTTTAAGTGTTATCCAATAGGCGAATGAAGCAACAATTAAGTTAACCACACGGTTTAACACGAAGAAACTAGAGGTGGTAGATTATGATAAGAAGATTGTCATTATTTCTATTATGAGGGTCCTGTTACCAAGAAATATCTACTGGGCACTGGCAAAAGAACCTATGGACATAATAATCGATATGCTGGACAAGGCGGGGAAGATTATGAATGCCGAAGAGGCAATCGATGTAAAAGAATTTGGTCAAGCTGGTAAGATCTCTGATAAGAACGGAAAATATAAGGACTCCAACAGTCGGTATTAGATAAGTTGAAGATATTTTATGAGTACACACCTCTCACTATGGATGTTCAACATATATTCAATAAGATTCGAGGAAGTGAGAATCTCAAGTGGCTGGGCAAGTTGGAATCACCTCCTAGATAGAGAGATAAAATAAAATATTATGAGTTCCATAAGCATTATGGACACAATTCTAATAAATACTTGGCCTTAAATAATGAGATTGAGGCCATGATCTGATGAGGAAATATAACAAAGTACTTGGACAATTTTAGATAAGCATGTCACCCCAAGGGCAAGCTGAAGTCCGAGAAACAATCTAAGTCTCCTTGCATGGATATTGATGAGAAGAAGAGTGGTCGAGATGAGGAATCGGTGTATGATGTTGGCATGATTTTCTTATGATGAATTTTTTTTACTGGAGGATATGTTGGTGGTGGTGATGAACTAGTAGAAAGGAAAAATTACCTCGATGAGGTGAAGTCTTGTGTTCGCGTTAAAGAGGTGAATCTGGTCGAGGCTGTGGCGACCCACCCTTGAAAGGTAAATAAATATCATATTATTATTGGTTTTTCCAAATATGATATGGCTGATTTATTATACCCACATGAAGACCCTCTAGTTTTCACCATAATGATCCATGAGAGGAGAGTAACAAGTGTCTTGATGGACAATGGTAGTTCCGTAGATGTGTTATTTTATAACTATTTCAAGATACTGAATTAGCAGACATAAAGATGGAAGACTACCACATGCAACTTATTAGTTTTCGGGGTAGAAGGTGTACCCCGTGGGAATAATTGAGATGTAAGTCATTATTGGGATGTGGACGAACTTTCGAATCGAGATGATGCATTTTTTCATCCTTAACAATAACTTATCATCGGCTTATAATATTATCTTCAGTACTTGAATAAGTTTGAAGTTATTTCCTCCACGTACCATTAGTGCTTGAAGTTTTCAACCAACTATCGCATGGGAGTATTGAAAGGAAACCAAGTAAAAGAATGAGAATCCTACTACACATCATCAGATAAGGAAGAACAAAAGAAGTTGACCAATACTTATCAGATCATGACATTAGATCCTCGATATGAACATAAACTAGTCACTAGTAAAGTGACAGAGAAAATTGAGCCAGTAATATTGTACGATGAGCATCCCAAAAAGATAGCCCAGATCGTCTCATCGCTGGATCCATGTTTGAAGAAATAATTGGTGGATTTTCTAAGGAAGAGAAAGAGTGTGTCCAACTTTCCTCTACCACAAACTCGGCATTGTTAAAGATTTAAAGTCCATAAAGAAGAACGTCGCACATTATGTTAGGAGAAGAATATGGTTATTAAGGAAGAAGTTGACAAGTTAAAGAAAGAAAATTTTATCAAAGATGTGAATCATCCAAATTAGCTATTAAACGTTGTTATAGTCCCAAAGAAAAAAAATAAATGGTGCATGTGCGTCGATTTCACTGACCTCAATAGATCTTGTCTATAGGATCATTATCCTTTACCCCAAATTGACCAATTGGTCGATGCCACCATTGGGTATGAGTTGTTCCGCTTCATGGATGCATATTCGGAGCACAACCAAATAAAGATGAAACCTGAGGATCAGGACAATACCTATTTCATCACTAACCGCGGTACATTCTACTATAAAGTTATGCCCTTCGGTCTCAAAAATGTTGGAGCAATGTATTAAAGGTTAGTCAATAAGATGCTTGAAGAGCATATCGGGAAAACCATGGAGGTTTATGTGGATGATATGCTAACAAAGGATAAAATAGGAGCTGATCATATTCGTGACCTCATCCAAACATTTGATTAGCTAGAAAAGTACTAAACGAAGTTGAATCTAGCAATATGTGTCTTCAGAGTAATAGTGGGGAAGTTCATCATCTTTATTGTCAACCATAGGGGCATAGAGGCCAACCTTGATAATATTAATTCATTGATTAATATGCATCCTCCCAAAAGTAAGAAGGAGATTCAAAGACTGACTCAACGAGTATCTTATCTGAACAAATTTCTTTTAAGAGCAACTGATCGGTGTCTTCCATTCTTTAAGTTTTTTAAAAAGACCTTTAAATGGAATGACGAGTGAGATAAAGCCTTTTTAGATTTGAATAAATAACTCGAATTTGCGCCTTTATTGTTGTTGATATCAAAATTTACCCACTTATGTAGACCAATCAGAAATAGACATGTGTCATCCACTGTGGCAATAATCCTAGTCATCAAGGAGTAACTTCCGACCAAGATCTGGAATGCCAACCATCATACAGGGATGCAGACCAATTCCGAGAAGCTCGACCAATAATAGGAAGATAGACCAACATGGTTAGTAAATCGCCAACATTCATATGCATTATGAACAATATGTACTGATGTAAATGCCTAATTTATAAAGGCATTCCATCCTTTAACATTCCTACTCTTGAACCCCCTATAGTGGGATATAAATACATTGTAATCCCTATAGCAAAGGGGATCGTAACATAATCCAAGACAGTGGGCGTAGGCTTTTCTCTTTAGCCGAACCACTTTAAAAATCTTATTTATCTCTTTTATTTACTTATTTATCTGTGATCAAATAATTAGATATATTCTAGTTTTTTTCATCAACATATTCACACCGTCTATGGGAACGTGTTTCTAAACGTTTTCACTCATTTATTTACCAAACATGACTGATATTCCTGAGTCAAGTACTAGGAATAATGGCATCCCATTTGTTCCCTTTGCTCAACCAACTAATAATGATTTGACTCGAATATTAGTTAGTCTCGCCAAAGGACAAGAGACTATGCAAGATACCATAAGCCAGTTAGCGTACACCATGGAAGCCAGACCACCTTCCTTATCTGCTCGTTGAAATATGCCACCACTTCCAAGAAACAGGAGACATAGACAATCCAGGACTACTAGTGATACTTCCTATCGTTAAGGAGTAAGTTCTTTATTCAGATCATCGAAGCCCTATGAAGAACAATTTTTTTCTCTCGAAAGATTGAGTGCCTTCAAAAGGCTAAGTCAAGCATCTCCATTTGATCATTTGGGACCCAGGGGGAATAGAAATTCTCCTAGGGTATTGTTGAGAAATACTCGACGAACAACCGATCAACATGAGGGCTTATCCCAATCTATATCAGATGCCTGACGAACTGCTCGTACCGAGCAGCATTCATAGGAGGATAGTTCAGCACAAACACTTGGTCAAAATGAAATAGTTGCAACACATAGATCTGATGTTAGTAACAATGCATGGAAGGGTTCCATATAGAGATTAGAAGATAGATTCGGAGAAATGGCTAAGACCAATAACCATTTGTAGAGAAGCTATATGAAGGGATCTCCTTTCGTACAAGCTATTGTGGATTTTCCCCCACCTTCAAAGTTTAAAGCTCCTATAGTTACTCCCTAATATGATGGTAAAATCGATCCCATCCTTCATATACAGCAGTATTAGGAAGTAGTTGGCATCTATGCCGTCCCCGATGAAATGAGATGTAGAACATTCTCAGGGACAATTACAGGACCTGCTCAGATCTGGTATAACAGTATTCCTCGGGGGGCTATTTTCTAGTTTCAATTAGCTTATCGAGCTATTCATTGGTAACTTATTCTTTGGAGCTAAACCAGTAAAATGAGTAGCTCATTTGCTCAGTGTAAGACAAAAGGTAGGAGAAAGTACTCAAGATTACATCACTCGTTTCAATAATGAGAAGTTAAAAGTCGTTGATTATGCCAAAAAAAAGCCATTACAGCCCTTATGAGTGGGTTTCTGCTCGATAAGCTCTACTACAAACTTGCTAAAGATCCTTCGAAGATGATGATAGAGTTGATGGCAAAGGAATCCAAAATCATGAATACTGAGGAGGCAATGGCAGCTAAATAAAACTCAGAAGTAAAGGCTGAAAGTAAAATCAATAAAAATGAACAGAAAGATCCTAAGGAGCACAGGGAATCAAAGAAAAAACATAATATGGACCGGCTCAAAAGGTACAATAATTACACTCCCTTAATAATGGGCATCCACCACATTTTGGAGGAGATAAAGCATAGCAAGGATGTACGTTGACCTAGAAAGCTAAGAACACATGCTACCAATAGGGACAGGTCCAAATACTGTCAATTCTATAGGGACCATGGACATACGACAGAATGTTGCGTTCCTCTTCAAAATGAAATTGTAGAACTCATTTGAAGAAGAAAGATAGACAAGTTTATTGATCGGTAGAATAATGGTGGATCTTGGAAAAGGTCAAAGTCTCCACGCAATCCTAAAGACGAGAAAAATTGAACTCATAAAGATGACCAAGAGGATGATTCTTTTTTTTTATAAGTATGAATAACCAAGAGGATGATTCTGGCCTTCTAAAGAATCCTAAACAAACAGAATGTGGGGTATTCATGCTCAACTTTGGATCTTTTGATTGTCAAGTGATTATAAGTGGAGATGTAGGAGGAGGGGATCATACTGCTGAAAGGAAAGCTTACCTCAATGAGGCTCAAGTTTGTTCCTATATACAGAGGATTAACCTAGCCTAAGAATATCGACCAAGGAAGGTAAACAAAGATAAGATGGTGATGGGTTTTTCTAAGAATAACCTCTCAAGGGTGTTATACACCCATGATGATCCATTAGTAATCAAAGTTAGAAGGCCGGACATAATTATTTTCAAAGTGTTGATTGATAATGGTTGCTCGATGAATACCATGTTTTAATCCTGCTTTGATAGTTTGAACTTGAAGCTTAGCCAATTGGAACCTTATCACGGGCCTCTAATAGGTTTTTCTCGCAAAAAGGTATTTCCTCTGGGGATAGTCAAATTAAAAGTGTTGATCAGTACATGGGCAGCAAGTTGGATAGAGAAGATATGTTTCTTTATAATGGATAAAAATGTTCATTATGCCTACAATATGATCATGGGAAGAGTAGGATTAAAGAAATTCGAAGTTGTGTCGTATATAGTCCATCAGTGTTTGAAGTTCCCGACCAAATTTGGGGTAGGTGTGGTAAAAGGTGACCAAAAAGTAGCTCAGGAATGCTACTACTCATTTGCCGAGCAAGAAGATGTGACAGAGATAAAGAAAAAAACCAGCACTTATCTAGTGGACACCTCTAAACCTAATAGCGAATCTAAGGTTAAAATCATAGATCCAAGAGAAGAAAACAGAATTGGTGAAAGGTCAAATAGTGGAAGCAACGAAGATCATTATATTAGATGATGCTAAGCCAGAGAGGACTACTCAAATAGGAACAACACTAGACCCTATTCTTAAACAGGAGCTAGTGATTTTCCTAAGGCAAAGAAAGCATGTGTTTGCATGGATCCACGAAGATATGCCTAGGATTGACCCTAAGTTTCTTTTCCATGAGCTCAATGATAGTAAAGATACCAAGCCTGTGAAGCAAAGGCGTAGGGTGTTCATCCCCGAAAAGAACCAAGCTATTCAGGAGGAAGTTAAAAAGCTTCAGAAAGCTTCATTCATTAATGATGTGAAATACCCAGATTGGTTCGACATTGTTATAGTCAAAAAGAAAAATAATAAGTGGAGAATGTGTGTGGACTTTGCAAATTTGAACAAGGCATGCCCAAATGATCATTTCCCTTTGCCACGAATTGATCAACTCATTGATGCTACATCGGGGCATGAGCTATTAAGATTCATGGATGCTTACTCTGGCTATAACTAGATTAAAATGAAGCCTAAGGAGAGGGAAAACACTTCTTTTATTACTCCCCGAGGAACTTATTGTTATAATGTTATGCCATTTGGTTTAAAAAATGCAGGACCTACGTACTAGAGATTGGTGAATAAAGTCTTTGAGGAGCAGATAGGCAAGAATATGGAAGTATACGTAGATATGCTGATAAAAAGCAAAAAAGCATTAGACCATATTGTCGACCACTTTTGACCAACTGGAAAAGCATCAGATGAAACTGAATCCTACCAAGCGCGTATTTGGTGTATAGGAAGGAATGTTCCTCAGGTATATAGTAAACCAGAGGGAAATTGAAGCAAATCCAGAAAAAATTAAGGCATTGACTGAAATTCAGTCCTCTACTTGCAAAAAGGATGTACAAAGTCTAACTGGGTGAGTAGCATCCTTGAATAGATTTGTGTCCCGAGCCACTAACAGGTGCCTGCCATTCTTTAAAGTTCTTAGAAATAGCTTTGAATGGAACGAAAAATGTGAAAAGGCTTTTCTGAAGTTGAAAAAGTACTTGGGATCACCCCCCATTGATATCCTAACCAATTTTAGGAGAAAGGTCGTACTTATACTTGGTAGTCTCTGAGTCAGCTGTAAGTTTTGCCTTAATTTGAGAAGAAAATAGGGTTCAAAAGACACTTTACTACACGAGCAAAACCTTCCGAGGAGCAGAAATCATATATCCACGACTGGAGAAGTTAGTGTTGGAATTAATTGAGGCATCCAGATGGATAAAACCCTATTTCAAGCCCATACAATTATGGTATACACTGATATGCCTCTTAGGCAGGCCTTGCACAAACCGAAGAAGTCTGGGAGATTGATGTATTGGGTAGTAGAATTGGGGGAGTATGATATTGCGTATGAACCAAGGTCTTCCTCAAAAGTCTAGGCTATGACAGATTTCATTGCCGAATTCATTTATCCATAGGTTTCTGATCAACAGGGAATTCAGGCAGGGCAAGACCTAAGAAGGGATAGTTTAACTAGGTCTATCGTCGACCAACGTCCTGAGAATCCCACAGTAGAAGGAGGATCAGGAGAAATCATTATCGACCTAACAGAATCTTCCAACAGAGCACAAAAAATGTCCAGGAAGTATGAGGAAGCAAGGAACAAAACATTCCATCATGGGATTTTGACACACCAAGCGTTTGATAACAATATCCCCGTATGGAACTTGTATGTTGATGGATTCTCTTACGCAATCGGAAGTGGAGCAAGTATAATACTCAACACCCCTGATAGGATAGATACTGAATATTCTCTACGATTCTAGTTTCAAACATCAAATAATGAAGCATAGTATGAAGCTCTCATTATGGGCCTAAGTTTGGCTCAATCGCTGAACGCCTAGCAAGTTGTGGCGCACAGTGATTCTCAATTGGTGGTGAATCAAATACTGAGTTTGAATGGAGCCAAAGGAGAACTAATGACAAGATACATGTCCAAAGCATTAGACTTTATGGAAAAGTTGCTAGTTGTTCGAATGAGCAGAGTTCCAAGATTGGAGAACACTCGAGTTTACGCACTTGGTCAGTTAACATCAGTAACTAGAATTGAGCTTCGAATAACTATTCCCATTGAAATTCTAGTTAACATGAGTATTGATGAAGACTTGATGATTAATTTTGTCACAATGGACATGAGGCATCTTGGATGGATCCCATTAGAGCTTATATTAAATAAGGAGTCTTACTAGCAGATCCAATTGAGGCCAAAAAGTTGAAGTATAAAGCACCAATATATGTGTTGGACAAAGGGGTACTATACAGGAGAGGATTGATAGCTAGCCTGTAGCATTGTGTTCACCCAACAGAGGTTCAATACTTGATAGAGGAAGTTCGTGAAGGGTCTTGTGGAGCTCGTATAGCAGGAAGATCATTATTGTAGCGAATTAATACACAGGGATATTATTAGCCAACTATATGAGAAAATTACACGGCCTATACCAGAAAATCTGACAAGTGCTAAAGGTATTCCAGCATTCGTAGAACTCCATAAGCTTCTCTGACTCCAATTACTTCACCTTGGCCATTTGATATATACGGGATAGACTTGGTTGAGACACTGTCGACCACCCAAGGAAGATTTAAATACTTGGTCTTAGTTGTGGACTACTTCACCAAATGGGTCAAAGCAGAACCATTGATAGACATGCCCTGTGAGAAAGTCTACCAGTTCATCTGGAAAAACATTATTTGTAGATATAGTCTGCCTCATGCTTTCATTACAGACTATGGCACACAGTTTGATAACGAGGAGTTTGCTGCCTATTATGCCCATTTAAACATTCAAAAGCTTCATTATGCTCCAGGCCATCCTTAAAGAAATGGGCAAACCAAAGTAACAAATAGGACTCTACAAAATGGACTAAAGAAAAGACTTGAGGATGCCAAGGGGAACTGGATTAATGAACTACACTATGTTCTATAGGCATACCGAACAACTTTGAAGACTGTTACACGATAAGACCCATACATGCTGGCATTTGTAAATAAAGCAATAATACCAGAAAAATTGGGTTTGCCCACTCATAGAGTATTAAACTTTAATTATCATGTTAGTGATTTGATGCAAAGATTAGATTTGACTATACTGGAGGAAGTACGCGAAGATGCAACCTTGAGAAATGATGGTTATCAGCAAAGGATAACACATTTTTATAAGAAAAGGATGAAACCAACCAACTTGAAATAATAAGATTGTGTGCTCAAGAAGGTATTCCATAAGAACAACAAACTTGAAGCCAATTGCATGGGCCATATCATATTTCAGCAATTGTCCAACAATGTACCTATAGAATTGAGACTTTAGAAGTGGAAGACTTGAAAAATCCTTAGCATGTTGAAAATCTTAGAAAGTACTACAGTAATGTAATGAAACAAATTGTAATCATAACATTTTCGTATCAATAAAATGATGATTTACTCCATTTTTTCAATTTTTTTTGGAATACTATTGCTATGCACTACATACTTGATGCACTTTATTCTAGTGTGTCAGAAAAACTTTTAAAAGTTGTTCGACAATACTGGTCCTTCGAAACAATAACCACATAGTTGTTGGTCCTTAGATACAACAACCACATAGTTGGTCGGAGCTTAAAACAACACCCATATTGTTGATTGATTGGTATTGTTCAAAAGTTGGTCGGCACAAGCAAGAGTTAATCGATAGAAAATAAAAACCCAAGTAAGACAGGATCCGAAGTCCTCAAGAAACTTGGTCAATGCAGTTAAGGGTAAAATAATAAATTTTATCCAACTAGGCAAAATGAAGGAAGAACATTGTGAATATTCCTAAAAAGGAAGGTATTCACATAATCCACATACGCCTGGTCATCACTGGTAACTAATGCAAAACCTAAAAATTTAGGTGTATTAGTGGAACCTATGGAAATACATGGGTAACTAGTATTAAACTTGGATTTTAATCTAAGTATACTGGTAGAACCTATGATGATAATTTCATTAGTAATTATTACTAAACTTAGGTAAAAGCTAAGTGTATCAATAGAACTAATGAAGCCAAAAGCCATTCACATACCGATATTAACAAGATAAGTTAATCAAATATCTCATTCATTTAATTGATCATTACATGATAACATTTATAACAGAATTACAGGAACAAGACTACTCTAAGGGATGCTTCCCCTCTGCTTTAAAGGATCTTGGCGCTGGTTCCATACCCATTGGAGGGTCATTTAATATGTAAAGGTAGTTGATAAAATTGAAGTCTTGAAGTATCCTTTTATTACTTCTGCTCGGGGTCTCTTGTAGATGAGGAGGATGAACAATCTCTAACTCATCATGAAGGCCATAATCCCTTAAGTATTTTGAAATCAAGCCTTGGGGAATAGTGTTGATATGTACCCAACTAACGTCTAATTTGAAAGGAAGGTCTTGACAATCCAGCAAACCAGGATCATACCAGTTCCAAAGTTTACTGTTCTGCTCCACCTTTATAATTGTCAAGCAGTTGGTCCAGCCCCACTTGTATCCTTCAAGTTGGGCTTGCCTAAATCGTTCCTCAAAGTGACCAAGGGCCTTGTTATATCCCTTCATCCAGAATTCCCTAGGCTACTAATGAAATTAGAAAGTTAATATCTCAACCTGATGATGTAATTTATTAAATACTCCATCTTTAGCTTGCAATTGGGAAGGTTGAGTAGAAAGTTGCTCGGCTTGAGTTTAGACTTTCTTGGACATATCAGTAATGGATAAATTTTTTGCTTTCAATTGTGAAGCCTGGTTAGCAAGTGTTTGTTGGGTCCTAGCCTCATCTATAGTAGCTCGATCAGGTTTAACTTTTTCTCGGGAGGAAGAGGCAAACTTAGTTTTCTTCAATGCTTCCACTTCTTCCCTTAGTCTTGCATTTTCAGTCTCTAAGAAGAAAACCCTATCTCAGCAGCAACAATAATAGTAGAAAAATCCTTCAATGAGTTCAATTCATCACTCAAACAGTTATTCTCTTCTTCTAATAACTTGGTGATGGACCTAGCCTCCTCTATTTCACGCTTAAGATGAAATTCACGCCTCTGAAAGAAATATGTAGCTTTTCCAACTTCTGCTTAAAATCCCAACCTTCACTCAGAGCTTTGTACTTTTGTTCATAGTCGGCATGTAAAAGAGCTTTAGTCTTCTTGTGATCCTCTTGAAACTCTCCTATCATTTCAAAATATGAAACATTATTAACCACTACCTATTCAAGAAGACACTTCAAGTATAGATAAGCTTCTTTAACCTGATCTGAGACATTAGCCTTGAGCAAGTTGGATAGGTCTTCCTTGGATAAAGTCATATGACCATCCTTGAAGAGATCATTAAATCTTTTGAGTAGCTTGGAGTCAGTAGAGGAGAATTGATCCGGTTTGGCCATGAACTATAAAAAGTAAGAAAAATCTCCAATCAATAACAGAATATAGAATTTGAAACAGAGGAAGACAAGTGTGAGAAAAATATTCATTTTCATTGATAAAAATCATAATACAAGTACATTGATATTAAGTAGAAAGTAAAATTAAAGGTAAAAACAAAGTTACTCGCCAAGAAAGTCTACACCTTCTTTTTATTAGAAGTGGCCCCAGTTTGGGAAGGGGCAGAGATAGGTGGAGTGACTTTCTAGAAGAAGGGGAAGTGAAGACCCAAATGTTGTTGCTTGTTGTTGATCAGTACATTCTAAGATAAGAGTAGAATCCTCTGATCCTCTATTATCCTCAATCACTTCATCCAAGTTGGGAGGAGAACCAGGATCATGCTTGAGTAATAACTCAGAGTCCTTGGGTGTGCAAACCTCCGTGAGTGCTGCCGATAACCATCCTTGAAGCAGTTCTTCTGCGCAAATTCAATATGAGCAGATGAAGCGCTGATTTCCTTCTCCCAGCCTCTGTTGAATGCAAACTCTTTATCCTTCAACCTCCGGGACTTCTCAGTAGACAAACTTTTTTACAGCTCGATAACCTACCCCTGAGCAACTGCAGCTTCATTCACATCAGTCTTTATTTTGGTGTCCCATTTCTTTTGCTCGTTTGTCAGTGCTTATTGGGACTCAAAAAGATATTTCTTCAGCCATTCAAATGCCTCTTCCACTTCTTTTAAAGAAGAACGGAGGATGTCAACCTTCTCCAACATATGGTTGAAATCAACTAGGAACTACAAGAAGGAATGAGAGCAAGTAAGTATAAGAATTACCAAGCATATGAATAAAAGAGAGGAAATAACAACTCTTACAAAAGCAAGGCTCTGATCATCCCTTTCAGAGATTTTAGAGTGGGGCATTGCATAAGCATCACCCTTATGGTCTGGAAGAGTACCAGACTTTATTAGTTGCCTGGACAAATTAGGGATAATATACACTCGAGAGATAGTATCAGATAAATTGACCAAGTCACATTGGTCGTCACCAAAAGTAGTTCCTTCAGCCAGCTTGGAAGGAAGACCCTTTTTCAAGTGCTTGAGTTGGTATTCATCATTCTTGTTAGTTAGGGGCCTCATACCAACCTCATCCTTATTACAAGCCCCACCAGCAGCAGATTTTGTGGAGCCAACAGTGGTAATATCTCCCATAATGTTAGGGAACTTTCTCTTCACTATAGTAGTGCCAAGAGGTAAATCTGAGTCAATTGAATTTGAGGGGCCTGTAGTAGCTTCAACAATTCCAGGTACAGTGGCATAAGAAGTGGAGTTTGGGCCTTGGTCAAACTCAATCGCCAAGGAGGGAGAAATATAAGTTGGGCGAGCAACAAAAGAAGTAATGGAGTTTTTATACTCCAACAGTATCATGTTGACCTAATGTGTTAATGAGAGTGCGCCAGTAATCAATGTCAAACTTATTTAATTAAATTTTAATTTTAGTCCCAACAATTCTTAACTCTTGCACACACACGTGATTGTATAAAGAAATAATCTAGGCATGCAAGACGATCACAGTTGAGGAAAAATCCCCCATATGGGCAAAACCATATTATTTTCACTATAATTTGTAAAATTCTGTTTACATGATTTACAATGAAAATACAAGTAGTGACATACGAAATACCAGCGGACGTCGGTTTTGAAGTCGTCGGCTAGATTTCTAGCAAGAGCTCCAGAAGGTCAACAATGGAAAAGTCTGTCTTCTCCACAAGTGTACTACAGATGAGTAGTATAATCTTTCTTGGGGTTTAGAGGATTCACGTAAAGGATTGGGAATTATTTGTGAATTAAAAAAGGTATGAAAACCTTAAAATATGAAGTCTGGAAATAGGTATTATTTTTCAGAAACGGAGGTCTGCAGACTTAAGAAAAATGTGATGCATAAACACTGTTTAAATAGGCAGGTTGAGGCAGTGCATCGTTCTAGTGACATACGATGTCGTTTGAGCGAAATGGCATCTCGTTCGAACGAAATACGATGTCGTTCGAACGGCATCAGTGACTTGCCTTAAAAAAGCTCTTGAAAGAGATCTTGCGTGTTTATCATCTTCTAGACTTCAAAATTTATTTTAAAAAATATTCCCAACTATTTATGCAAATAATTAAAAACTCCAATTAAAATTATTTTACCATAAGAACGTGGAGTAGTGGGAACGGTTGAAGTGTATGTTGATTGACACATGATGCACGTACAAAGATGATGGATGCATGACTTCGGATCAATGCCAATGAGGATGATCGTGGAGATGTGCCAAATATAGCGGTATCAGACATACTTAATTATGATCTAGGACAGGGACGGAGCCAGCCTTTGGCTGGGTGGGGCAACTGCCCTGGACAACAATATTGGAAAAAAATTGGGTAAATTTGTAAAACTCAAAAAAATTAGGGTATAAAATAAAAAATTTAAAACGTGTGCAAGTTAAGAGTATATCCAATTCTAATGTGGAGTGAGAGAATAAGAAGTGTTACTTATGATTAATACACTATGAGTGGGAAAAAAAATCTCTAATGCAACCCTCTAGAATGAATGTGGAGGTGATGTGTTAATATTTAATATTCACAATGTGAAGTAAACCCTCTAGATGTAGAGTCTCACTTCCACATTGTGAAGAGAAAAACTAAACAATCAAAATATTTCTCTCTCCATCTTGTCATTTTCATTCTCTCTCCACATTTTACAAACAAATGAATTAGATACATGTGTCACTCAAGTTTATTTTTAGACATTTGCATTGGAGATGGTTTTTTATTTTCAATGTCTATATAAAAAAAATTTATGCCACATAAGATACACATTATTTAATTATCCTAGCCACATAAGAAATAACTCACATTTGCATTGGAGATGCTCTAAAACCTAAACAAAACTCCCAAATGGGTTCATTTCTCCCCACTGTCACCCCATTTTTGTTCTCTGTCTGCGTCTAACCGAAAGCTCCAAAGAAAGGTCGGTGGTGTTGCCGTCCCTCTTTTCCATTCAAGCCTTGTGTTGACAACAGTGTTGTGACCATGTCTGATCCTCCAAAGTAATCATCAAGATTCAAGACTCAATTTTTGCATCGATTTCAAAAAATTAAAGATGACCCAAATGAGTAGACAACATCTTTTAATAAAAACAGGTTGTTGCTGTATATGTTGTTGTTTTAATAAAGATGACCCAAATTTACAGCCTCTTTTCCATTATATGATGTTGTTGTTTTGTATATGTTGTTTTGTATGCTATTGCCCAAATGGGTTATATGTTGTTTTGTATTTTTATGTTATTATTTTTAATTTATGATTATTTTCAGATATGAAAAAATATTTTAAAAGGACTCATGAAAAAGATTCCGATGATGTGATATGAGAGCTCGTTACGTGTGACCTATACAAATTATCAATGGAATTTTAGTAAAAATGAAAAAATAACCCCAAATTTTTTTCAGGGGCCCATCAATCATTTTTTCCCTACCCAGGCTCAAATCCTGCCTCCGCCATTGATCTAGGATACTTGAAAAATTCCTAGATTCAACCCTGAACATTTATGAAAACATGTCCTTACAGTTCCTCTCTGATTTTCTGGTGAATACCCTAAAGAAATTTCATCTTGGTAAGTCTGATATCACTCTCCTTGGGACACTTTCCCTTTAATTCAACTGCAATCAAGAGAAAACAAATACAGTTAATATTATAACCAATGAAATTATCAAGAAAAGCTATAAAATAGTGTCGCAACCTATCCCTTGGCCATATTGAGGGCATATGGGCCCCTGGTATACTGCATCCCCTGTCATGGGTACATATTGCCAATTCTTAGTAATCACCCTATGATTAAAATATTCTCCTTTGGAGTCTGGGAGATTAACTACTAAAGCCCTATTTACAGCCTTATTTTTTTAAATAGTAAGTTCTATCACTAGTGACCCATTTATAGCAAAATATAATCTCTGGGATGCCTATATGGGTCCCATGGAGCTTATTCACTCTATAAACCCGATTTATAACTCTTCAAGTGTTAGGGGCTATTTTAGCAGGTACGATGTCAATATATTGATAAAACTCAAGATAAAAGGGGCATGGGGGAAAAGTAAATCGACATTAAGCAATAAAAAGATAAGGGAACCAATGGCCCTCGGACAAAGAAAAAAGATCTACAGGCGGACTAGGGAGCTCCAAATCCACCCACGAAAGAATATTCCATTCTTTCCTAAATTCGTCGAGAGAAACTAATGAATAAAACTATATTTGAAGATGAAGAAAAGGAGAAAGAGAAAGGATTCTTACAAAGACTTAAGGATTCAGCAAGAACTAAAGTACAAAAAGAATGATCGCACGAAAAGCTCAAGAGATAGCAGAAAAAACCAAAAAGTTTGAGGTAGAAGACAATCGGGATTTTACCGCTTTTATAGATTGACTCGAAACCCGACAAAAGTAATGATTAAAGGGAAAAGACGATTGAAATTTTGGTGGCTAAGCTTAAAAAAAATTATTTGCCCCAAAAACGATTCGTTATAGTTATGGGTAATTGCAAAAATGTCATCCCTGTTATACGTTATCAGCTAAGTTGATAATTTTATAAGTGTGAGAAGTCAGCAGCCGACCAAGTAACAGAAAGGTTACCCAAGAAACTATTAGAAATAAATGTTCCATACTTTCGTAAAAGAATACGGCATAAAACGTTGGGGGCTTCTGTTGATGCCAAAATTTACCCACTTACATGGATCAATCAGAAATAGACATGTATCATCCACTGTGGAAATAATACTAGTCAGCAAGGAGTAACTTCCGACCAAGGCCTGGAATGCCAACCATCATACAAGGATGCCAACCAATGCCGAGAAGCCCGACCAACAACAGGACGACAGACCAATATGGTTAGTTAAGCGCCAACAGTCATATGCATTATGAATAATATGTACTGATGTAAATGCCTAATTTATAAAGGCATTTCACCCTTTAACATTCTGACTCTTGAACCCTCTAGTAGGCTATAAATACATTGTAATCCCTATAGCAAAGGGGATAGGAGCATAATCCAAGTGATAAATAAGTAATACAAGACAGTGGATGTAGGCTTTTCTCTTTAGTCGAACCATTTTAAAAATCTTACTTGTCTCTTTTATTTACTTATTTATCTTTGATCAAATAATTAGATCTATTTTAGTTTTTTTCATCAACAGTTGTCAAGGCTAATCCTTGGTGAAAAGTTATATTTATACCTGTTAGTGTCCGAGTCTACAGTGAGATAGGCCTTAGTGTGTATAGAAGATGGTATTGAGATTCATGTGTATTATACTATAAAACCTTACCATAGAGATAAAATTCAGCATCCGAGGTTAGAAAGATTGTCATTGGCTTTGATCGAGGCCTCTAAGAGGATAAACCCAAACTTTAGGCCTGTACAATAATGGTGTACATGGACTTGCCTCTCTGACAAGCCATCCATAAGACTAAAAAACCTAGAAGGCTAATGGCTTAGGAAGTGGAGTTAGAAGAGTAAGATATATGTGTACGAACCAAGAACAACAATTAAGGGCCAAGTTGTGGTCGATTTTATAGCTGAGTTCAGCTACGAGGAGAGGCCAGTCAATCAAAATAGTGAGAGACCGGACTTATTGGCCCGACAGGAAGAAAGACTTAGAGACCTAGAGAAGATGAAAAAGTTATTCAGAAATTGTTCCTTAGTAGAAGGAAGTTTTGAAAAAGAACCTCTAGTGTGGAACCTGCTTATGGATGGCTCATCATTTATAAACGATGGTGGGGATGGACTAATCCTTAAAACACATGATGGGGAAAATGCAGAGTATACCCTCAAGTTCAACTTTGAAGCCTCCAATAACGAGGCTTACTATAAGGCCCTAGTATGAGGATTAACTTTATCATTAGGAGCGGAGAAAATTTTTGCACAAAGAAATTCACGGTTGGTTTTGAACTAAGTGCTCGGAGTCTATGAAGTGAGAGAGGATACTATGGGAAAATATATGGTAAAGGTGAAAGTGTCACTGCTTAGATTCGTGATCATGTAGATGGTCAGAATTCTAAGAACTGAAAATGCCCGATCAGATGCATTGTCTTGTCTAGTGTCAATAATGAGAGCTAAACTCTAGAGAATTGTTTCGATTAAGATTTTACTATAGTGTCGCATTGAAGAGGACTGTGTGCTTGTAATGGAATGGAATATGGGACCATCTTGTATAGATATTACCAGATCTTATTTAGAAACCAGCGCGGTACCAAAAGACCCCAAGAAAGCACGGAGACTTCACTACAAATAAGAAAGGTATGTGTTGGAGGCTTGAGTTTTATTTAATAGAGGATTTTTTTTTACTATTGAGGTATGATCATACCAGTGAGGTGTACAACCTTATCAAGGAGGTCCACAAGGGATTTTGTGGAGTACAATTAGCAGGCAGGTCACTTGTCAAAAGGGTTACCACCTAGGGATACTATTGGCCAACCATAAAGGAGGATTGCACCGATTACATCCAAAAATGTGGCAAATGCTGATGATTTATGGTCATCCATAAAAGACTTGAGAAATCTCTAGCACCGATCAACCGTTGTGGCCTTTTTTTATGTAGGGTATTGATCTGGTCAGCCCATTGCCAAAGACGAGGGTAAGATTTAAGTACTTGGTGGTTATAGTAGAGTCCTTTACAAAGTGTGTGGAAGATGAGCCTTTGGTAGAAATGCCTTATGATAAGGTCTTCCATTTCATATGGAAGACCATTATCTATACAGGATGCCATATGCCTTCATTACCGACCATAGCACACAGTTTGATAATGACCAATTTGAAGATTACTATTTTAGGTCATGGATTAAAAAGCTACATTATCCACCTGCATATCCCTAGTGCAATAGGTAGACTGCGATAACAAATAAAACCCTGCTTGATGAAATGAAGCAAAGGTTGGATGATGATAAAGGGAATTCGATCAATGATATGCATAATGTGCTTTAGGCTTATAAAACTATGTTAAGGATAGCTACAGGAAAAACTCATTTTATGGTGGCATTTGGCACTGATGCGGTAGTACCCACGGAGATTGGCATACCAAGTCACAAAGTGCTTAACTACGACTCGCCCATGGGTGATCTCATTTGTAGACTTGATCTTGATTTGGTTAAATAATTTAAGGAGCATTAAGATCTGCGAGTGGCAGCATACCAGCAAAGGACAACATGGTTTTATAATAAAAGGGTGAATTTGAGTATATGAAAAGAAGGGGATTACGTATAAAAAAGGTGATTTATAAGGGAAACAAGCTAGAACCATATTAGCAAAGCCCCTATAGGATTTTAGAAGTATTAAGTCCATGAACTTCTCGGATTTAAGACTCTAGAGGGTGATGAGTTCAAAAATCCTTAGAATTCTGAACACTGGAGAAAATACTACCAGTAGATATAAATATATAGCAGTTTGAGAGTAATTTTTTGTGTAAATAACTTCAATTCCTAGTAATTTGTTCCAAAGTATCAACAAAAAATCCAGTAGTTGCATCTCCATTATATTGTTGTTTCAAGCACTTCACTTATCTACTTCAAAGTTCATTAGTATAAGAGATGTTCAAGAAGCTAAAGCTGAAGACATCTCAGGGCTACTACGACCAAACCACACTTTTTTGGACAGGTCATAATTGAGAAGTTGGACGACCTATGAGACCAATGTTGTTACATGGTCAGGACGACAAGATCCATCCACACGACCATCAAGTTGAATAAAGAATTGAAAATTACAATATAAAAAAAAGTTCATAGGGGAACTTTAAGTTTTCAATTATAGAAACCCTGTCAGGACAACTTAGGTTCGTTCAACCGTTAGCTAGTATATTAGGTCAAGTCGACAAGATTCAACCATAAGACTATACGACTAAAGTACTTGCAGGTCTATCCTAGAAGCTAATAATCCAAGTCAGGTTGATGGGATTCAACCATAATACCATAAGTTAAAACACTGGTAGGTTGATAAGTTACGACCACATTAAATTTGCAAAAAATATTTTGCATAATCAAAATCACTTGACTACAAGTCATGGCTAATAACTTAGCCGAGAAAAATAATTTGTATCAAACAAAATAATACATGTACAAAAAGGAGCAACAGTGGATGGAAAACATAAATCATTCATTCAAATTGCATTGTCAATAATGTAAGTAGTTGTTTTGAAATTACAAGCATAAATATCAAAAGCTAATGCGAGCACTTATAAATCAAAGATTCACAAAAATAAGAAGTCATATAATTCAAGTTGCATGAGTTTCTTGATTACCTAGAAGAATATGAAAGGCATTGTCATCAGTAGCCTTAGCCATAGGGGTGTCTCGAGGAGTATCTTCTGAAAAAATGCCACTTAAGACGTTTAATACAGGATTAAACTGTTAAAATGGCTTCGAACTGTTTGTTGGAGAAACTCTTAATTCAAAACAAAACTGTAACACAAGATGTGTAAAACAGATTATTAAAATAGTTTAAACGAGTTATTTCAGATCTAGAATGAACCAGTTTTGAAAAATAAAACTTAAACTATTAAATCAATTCCGCTTAGAAAAAGGTGATGAGAGTATGACGAAGTGCACGAGTAAATTTTTAACGTGGTAAAACCCCACCCAATTGGTAAAACATCCATAGTGACCTATACATCACAAAACAAAAAATTCACTAAAATCAGAGTAACAAATTAAAAGCTATTTAACAATCAAACCACACAAACACACCTAAACTAAGTTCAGAATCGTTAGCAACTCCTTTAGATTAGATCTGACTTCTCTGAAGGTTGTTGTTATTGATTTTCTCTCCAGCTTCGTAACTTTACTCTATTCTAGCTTTGCGTCAACTCAAACAAGTTCAAGATCATTCAACCAAAACTTTAAGTGTGGTAGAGTGAAAGTGTAGTGCTGATGTGATCTCTAACATATGCATGCAACACACTCACACTTAATATAGACCTAATGATTTATCAAATTACCAAATCACTAGATATGCAAGATTTTCCAAAATCATTTTAGTCAAGACTAAATTAGACTTTAAACCTTTCAAAGCAATTGCAGATCAAGAGGGAATATTGTTGTGAAATATTCAAGATCCTAACACTTTCTTGTTTTGAAAATAGTAATGATTGAAAGTGCAATCCCCAATCAAGATCTCAAATTTAGATCTAAGTCTGATTGTTTGAGTAAAATGAAATTAGAATGAATATTGTTTGTTTAGGGTTTGAAAACATAAAAACAGTTTAAAATAACCAACAAACAAGATTTCTCGAAATAAGATATCAAAATAGAAAACTATCTATGTGATTTGTATCACGGAGACGAGATCTCAAGTTTCTATGTAAAGAAACTGAAAACTCTACCAACGTGACTAAGTTGGAAGGATGGTCAAGAATAGGAGAGGATAACTTCTCAAAACACTAACTAAACACTCAAAGGTTTAACTCTCAGAAAAGTATTTCTGGTTTGGATTTGACGAAGTTTGATTAGGGTTTTTATTTCTCTCTATAATCTTTATCTCTCTTCTCTCAACACTCTCTTTTTTCTCTCAAACGAGGAAATATCAAAAATCTCTAAGTGACTCACCAAAGGCGTCTATTTATACTACTAATCGAAGGATCTGGAACGACATCTTAAATCAAAGGTTGAGATTAAAAGCAGTTAAAACGATGTAAATCCAAGGGTTCTCAAGAAGCGTTGCAAAAGCCAACTTTAATTGGTTTAAAACCAATGCACTTGGATTGATTCCAAACACATGCAGACCGTAGATTAAGTCGATCCAAGGGTTCAAAATAATTCACAAGTATGTGAGTGAGAAGAAACACAAATCTAACCGATGTGTGTGTAACACTTGCACGCTTAAGATCCATTCGCACACGCATGTTTTAAGTTTCTAAAAAAAGGGGATCTTCCTATTAAGTCTTGTTTGAAGGGATATTTCCTAATAGGTCCTATCACAACATATTTTTCCCCATAGGTCCTATTTGTACATACAGTGAATATTCACTGTATTTTTACAAATAGGACCTATGGGAACAAAATTCTTATTTCATGGGACCTGATGGAGCAAAAAAAAGATGTTAGGACCTATTGAACTACATATTTAGTAAACGGGACTAATTGGTAAAAAACCCCTAAAAAATCCCAATTTCACCCACATTATTTTCTGTCGCTTTTGGTTTCTACCCAAGACAGTTTTAAGGTATAAAATATAATTACAAATCAACCCTAAAACTTTAATAAGTTCCAATTTTAATTTCCAAAAATTATTTAAAATTCTTAGAAAATATTAAATAAATCCCAAAAATTATTTAAAAATTATTTTAAGGGGATTTAACACACACCTGGTCATTGCATGAATAAAACACTATATGTATGCAGTCCTAGTGTGTGGTGTATGTGTTATACCTTCATGAACTTGTAGAGGAATAACAATGAAGCTTTGAAGATTCTGAGGCTTTTTGGTTCATCTAGGGATAGACATAATTTTGTCACTATTTTCAAACTAGATGAGCTCTTATATGATGAAGACTCAAATGAGTCAATGATATAGGGTGCTTCATCTTCAACTTCAGGAGTTGGTCATCCTTGTCGTCCATTTCCATTTCATCCTCATCATCTGCCAGGACTCTGGCTTTCTCATCATCCCCTTATCATTTACTAACAACCTTTGCGACATCAGGGTGATGTTTCACTACCCACTTTTTTATATCTTTGTAACCCTTCAAGAAGAAGATCATGGTCTCAACAGTGTATAAAATTATAGAGAGTTAATTTTTTTATAATTAATACTCAATATAATTACAAATATCATTTATAAAATTCCAAAATTGCACAAAATAAAGTTGGGAGGATGGTAACGAACCCCAAATCTCTATGTATGAAATAATTTCAATATACAAACAACGAATTCTAACAATAGTTCATGATTTTTTTTACCTTTCCATAGAATAAAATGAAGAATTATTTTTTGCAATCAACACATAATCGAAATCTGATAGGTTTTTTAACAAGAAAATCCAAAGACAGAGATACCAAAGTCTGTACATTCTCCAAACATCTTTCAAACTCTAGTTTGAAGTATATAACTGAAAATAACGATTGTTAATTATAAAAGGAAAAAATTTCAACCAATGTTAAGACTGCATAAAACTGTAAACCCGTTAAAAGTGGACCGATTTTTGTAAAAAAAATGGACGACTAACTCTAATTGTTAGGATTGCCAACTAAAGTAAACATTATAGGAATTGATGCCTCACAAAACATTAGTATGTAGGATTTATAAAAAAATATCTAAATGTAAAGATAAATCAATTAAGCATATTTTAGGCATAGGGAAATATAAATGTTATCAAATTATAATTTCGCCCTATTAAACACTAAAATTTCACATTTAACCCATTTTTCAGAATTCAACCAAATTTTAGGGAGAACTTTATATTGCATAGATAAAAATTTAGAAATTACTTCGTAAATTTAAAATTTATAAAGTTTATAAAATTATAGTTTTACTCTTAGGTTGCTAAAATTGTATTTTTTTTAATTCGAATTCTTTTCAAACATGCATTTTTCTTCTAAAATACAAAAATGACTCTAATAATTTCACAAAATACAATACAAGGGTTCTAATAAGGTATATATTTGGTTATAAAACATACATAATAATGCACTCGTCAATTCCTAATTAGATATAACCTCCAACAACATTATATGACCAAAATGCCATCTTTTAAATTCAGCAAGCCCTAACCCAAAACTCTCTCTCTCTCTCTCTATATATATATATATACACTTCTGTAAATATTCACAAATTGAGGATTACCAAATCATAATGTTCCCAATGTGAAAATTCACCAATAACTTTCTCTCTCCATCAATCCTCTCTCATCCCTACCGATCTTTCATTTTCACCCTCTACAGTCACAATCATAAAAATACACCATCATTATCAAATTTAAACAACATCACCATTGTCGTTTTTTAACCATCTCATCAAAGAGATCGGTTTGATTCGAATTGAACAAATCTAGTGTGATTGGTGGCTTGTGATGGTGGATGTGGCCAAAGTCAGTGAATGATGTGGTTTTAATCTACCACTTCACATCTTTGCCACCCGACGACTATCAGAGCACCAGAGGACTTTGGTCGATGACTGAGAGGAAGGCGACGGGGTAATAATGCAGTGGTGACGTCAAGAAGATGAACCTGACTATTTTCCTTGAACATATGTTGATTTAATTTATAGATTTTGGTTTGATTCATTGTGTACATACAAAATGGTTTTTGTAGATGAGTATTTGTGGAATTAGGGTTTATTTTGTGAAAGAGGAAAAAAATTTAAGGTTTAATGAAAAATTAGAATTTTAATTTGGGAAAAATATGAAGTGATAATGAATATTTTTTAGGGTCCGTTTGGTTCATGCTAAAATATTTTTCACTGTGTTAAAAAAAATTCACTTAAGTAAAATATGTGTTTGGTTGGTCATTTAACTTGGTGAAATAAAATTAATATGGTGAAAAGTGAAGTGAAACTTTAACTAATGCAAAAAATGGGTAAAGTGAATTTGTTAACACGTGAAAACACTTAAACAAGTCTTATGTCAAAAATACCCTTACAAAACAATAAACTCATGATATTATCTCACGTTAATTACAAAAGATATCATCCTAAATCTCAAAAACTCTCCATCTCAATGAACAGGTTGGTCTCTGATCCAAACTCCGACTAACTGCGATCCATTTTTCGATTTGTTCACCATAAGATCCAACTTCGATTTGTTCATGGTAAGATCCTACTCTAATTTGTTTTGAACAAATAAAAATAAAATCCGATCATTTTCAAATATCCAATCATTTTGAACAGATAAAAATAGAATCCGATTTGAAACTCCGATCTGTAAGATCCAAACTCCAATTGAATAGAATCCAACGATTTTGTTCAAAACGGTTCTAGGTACGATTCTGTTCAAAACAATTTTGTTCAAAACGATTGAATAAAAACTAAACCTCTGTTAATTTGTTAATTTATTACATGTTGATTTGGTTCCCTAATTTGAATTCATCTATATATGTAAAATTATTGTCCTAATTTGGATCTAGATCTTATTTTATTTTATTGACCTATGAAGACATAGTGATATGATTTTATAGTTTTTTTTATTTAGTTAGTTGTTTGAATTTTTTTTATCAGTTAGATATTAATTTACATAACCAAACCTAGATCATAATCAAACCGATTTTATTAAACATGGATCCTGTTCAAAATGATTTTGTTCAAAACGATTATGTTCATGATTGAATCATAACCAAAGTTATGTTAATTTGTTAAGTTGTTACATGTTGATTTGGTGTCATGCTTTGTTAATTTGTTACATTGTGACAACCCGCTCCAAATAATAACGGGTGGCCAGCCCTATACTACATAAATCAGGTATCTCAGATGGTACAGTCTCAACATCAACAACTAAACACTATAATATAAGGCTAACTAACCGAAATCATAAAGTGAGAATCGCCAAAAATTTAAAACTTTATTTTTAACAACAACAACAAAACCAATAATGCACACAACTAACAATATACATCTAACTATGATGTGAAATGTGCATGCTCCTATAATAAAAGAGTACAATACATTGTACAACAAAAATCTCAACAATGAAATACCCGAATATGCTGTCGGGTAACAGAAAATACAATAATCTGATAAATAGAATATGAAAGTGTTAATCTACAACACTTGATTACTAACTTAATACAACTGAATCCTAATCTAGATGTACACTAGCTATGAATCGACTAAAGCAAAGTGCCGCAACAGTCCGCTACTGCTACAGCTCCACGAATCCTGAATGGATGAATATGAAAGGCGTCCTTGCGGAGGAACACCTGAAGTAATACAATATATACATGGAGGAGGAAAATATAAACGGGTCAGAGCCCGAGTTTTGAAAAGAAGTTTATAGAAAGTGTATTAAAATGCATAATAATTATAAATGCATTATTACATGATTTAGTTGGAATCGAGCTCTCCATAAAAACCATCTCACCTCTCAACTAAAGCGCGCACTAAGTGTATGCACGTGATCTCCAAATGGATGCCCGATTCTATTTAGGTAAGAGGATTCTAGCTTAAACCCAAAAGAAGTATTTAAGTGAAACCGTCTAACCTATGTCCCAATCTACATTTATCTCAAATATCTTTAAGTTAAATGCTTTAACTTATATGTAATAATTACAGTTATCTTTATAATGTTCATTTGTTGAACATATAAAGTTGCATGATCCAATCATGTCCACATCATCACAAAACATCCACAATCTCAATTACTAGAATTTATATTCTAGTGATGCCCATATAAGGCATGATACCATATACATAATTATTATAGATGAGTTATTAGCATCAAGAGTTAAGGACTAAACTCCTCCCGATTCTCAACACGGTGCTACGTTTCGTGCGTGGGACGTCTCGCCGAGGCGAAATCCAAACAAGGAACCCCCCCGTTACACTACTCCTGACCGTATCGATCCTCAGGGCTCATTATGCCCTCAAAGCAAGATGCATGTAACCCAAATGATTATTGTCCAATTTTAATTAATGAATATTCCCAATTCTCAACAGTACACGGCGTTTCATGCGTGGGACGTCTCGCCGAAGCGAAATCCAAACAAGGAACCCCCCCGTTACACTACTCCTGGCACTGTCGATTATCGGGATAGGTGATTTAGATATATATAATTATGAGCATTAAGGACTAAACTTATCCCTGAGTTCCAACATTACACTGCGGTTCGTGCGTGGGATGTCTCGCCGAGGAAAAATCCAAACAAGGAACCCCCCCGATACACTAATCCTGGCAATGTAGGTCGTTGAGGTCCATTATGCCCTTGACACTCAAAAACAAGCACAAGAAATAATAACCATCCAACCGAGCTATAACTCGAAGGACGCAGGCTCACATGCTATCATCTTCCAGCAGCCCATATACATAGCAAACTGGGGCCACCTGGTGGGGTTCAACGACACCCACCTCGTGATCAACTCACGCACACGACGTCCCGGGAAGTGGTCATAGTTCCTAACTGGCAAGTGAGAGCGTCACATACCCCCGACCTCTCACCCCCAAAATAAATAGATATATATATCATAAATGTCATTTGCTGACCACAAAGGACGACTATGACCTGGGGAATATCCACATCCTGCTTTTCTAGTCAGAATGCTCACCCTCTACGCACGAAACTTCCCAATGATAGCAAGGAGGGGGTATGCTTAACATGTATATACACCATCATATAAGGTATACATACATCCTATATAATAAAGATATACCATTTTATATAAGGTACACCTGCAACATCATATTCATTTTCATATTCATTATACGCTTTTAGGCGTAATTTGATTAACATCTTTTGTTTAGTATATTTCTTCTCAAGATATAGTAACACTCCACATCGCACATTAACCCCACTTAGTATATGCTATACTAATTCTCGCTTGAAGCTCTCATGTCGCTTATAGTATGAATTGTCTTTCAATTCTATTTAAGTTAAGGATATACTATATCCTATGCACCTCAAATAGCATTTCTCATTGTGTGAGATATCTCCCAAATCAATCATCAATAAGGATATTTTTATATCCGTATGCACATCAATTAACATTTATGATTATCCATCCATTATAGGGTTCAATTCAGTTTGTGAACCTTTTTAAAGTTATCCCATTTGGGATTGGATTCTAAAATCCGGTATCTCTAAATTATTCACATTCTTTCCTATGAATTTAATTTATCATCTCCAAGTATAACCTCCCGATCAAGGTGGGCTTCCCCACTTAGAATAAACCATAATATCTAATTGGTATTCCTCAAACTTAGTCAATATGACTCCTATCATTTCCTATAAGGGAAACTATCAAAAGTCTCCAAAACATACTCCAAATAACTCCCATAGAAGTTCCCAATCGATGACTTTAGACGAAATGGGATGAAATTCTTGCTAGAAAAACATCTCCAAAATCCCCTGTTTCCGAATCGATTCGGCCCATCCGAATCGATTCGGCCCAGAAAAGCGAATCGATTCGGCCCATCCGAATCGATTCGGTCTATTAGACCGGGGAGTCTGCTACATGACGAATCGATTCTTAAGGGGCGAATCGATTCGACCCTAAAGACCTGGGCAATCTGCAACAGACCGAATCGATTCGATAGGGGCGAATCGATTCGACAACAGCAGCAAGCTACGAAATGGGTTGTTTTCCACAAAACCTAAATTACCCAAAAATCATTTATGTCATCTTCCAACCATTTTGATCCTTCCCAATCACAAATATAGCAATAATGTTTATCCAAGAACACATATAAACCAATTTCTAACCTTAAAATTCATTTATACACTACAAATCTAAGGTTTTTCCCAAAAGTTAGGTTTTAACAATTAAAACCTAAAGCCCAAAATTCAATCCACAAATCATGCAATAATTGATACAGAACAATTATTTAGCAAGTTTAATCACTTGCCTCGGGTTCGTAGGGTCTGAATCCGCCTTGCAATCGCGTATTGGCTCGAAAATCCTCTTTTTCTTCCTTTCTCCTTTCTTTTCTTCTTCTTTCTTATTCTCTCTTTCTTTCTTTATATTTCTCTTTCTCTCTTTTGGAGAAAATCTCCCGTAGGCTTTTTAAGCCTTATCTCCCAATGTGCACATCTTTAAATAATAATACACACTTTAAATGACTCGGTAACTTTAATTCGAGTCAAACGTTCCTAAATTATTTCGGAACCTAAATAGACCCCAAGTACAGTCATTTCGACTTTCTCGACCCTTCCGAAAACGATGGTACCCTCAGAATCGACATTCAACACTCTTTCTAACGACTCTAAATTTTGACCTCAATTGCCAATTTAATTATTTCTCCAATAAAATATTATTTATTTCTCCCAAAATAAAATAATTACTGTTCCGAAAGTCTTGGGTTGTTACAAACTTCCCCACTTACAAAAATTTCATCCTCGAAATTTAGCTAAGCCTAATTCTCCAAAGCTCAACTACTTCTACTCTACCCATCCTTACTAATCCTATCTCCATACTTCTAACTTCCCACAGTGAATTAATTTAATTTATGTTGATTATGAGTTATATACAACCAATTTCCACAACAAGGGCGCCCATACACCCTTTATATTCGAGTTAGCACTCGTACCAATCATAATGAGGCTTTATTTGCCTCGAAAGTTCCACATTTCCATAAATATAAATAATACTAAAATTTAAATAGAGAAGAATTTGAATGGTCCAAAGAAATAACTCCTCTCAATTCCTGACAATCGCCACTTTCGTGTGGGGGACGTCTCGCAAAAGCGAAATCCTAACAAGGAACCCTCCCAATACACTACTGTGTGGCGATGTCAGGGATTGAGAGTTTGTTAAATCCGGACTAGAGTTTGAAAATACTTTGGTGGAAATTTTATTTTGAAAGGGGCTCAAAGGCCGATAAAAGTTTTATTTTGAAAACGGTTTATATATTATAATATAACATAAAATGCCTTATGCCCAACACAAGGTCTTTATAGATCATCATCTATTATAACATGTAGCTCACAAATATTATCATACCCATGAGCTAAACTTTTACCTGCGTCCCATCAAACTACAATCAACTTTCAAACATAAACATCATCTCACATCATTTCAATATATAGCCTTTATATAAGGCATATCCATATCTGGAATTCAACAATCATAATAGTCTATCATGACTATATAAAAGAAGTAGCTTTTATCATTACTACTTATCACCATAATCATTTTTTTACATTAACTACAAGGTTTAAAGCTCGTTATGAGCACCTTGCAAAATCCTCAATCCTTTACAAAATCATAGAATAAGAGCCTATCTTGCTCTAAATTTCCCCTTAGGGTCATTACATACCATACATAAACAAAAAGGGCTAAAGCACTACCCGATTCATATATATCTCCCATACGATATTCCAAAACTTCATATAGTAATAATCCTATTAATAAAGGAAAAATTACTTACAACATCCATCTCTAGTCCTATTGCCCATCCTCATCAATGGGCTCCCAAACATAGTCCCCCAGTCTAAAGCGACCTCGAATCTGCTGTAGGGGTTGTACTTCCAAAATTTCATCAACACGTGGTCCATTACCTCTATTAGGACAATCTTTCTTTTTATGACCTATTTCTTTACAAAAGAAACACTTACCCATAAACCCTTTCTGCCCACTCACATTACTGGCACTCTCTTTGCCAAACTTACTTGATGAACTCGAATCTCCAAAGTTCTTACTCTTTTAAGAACGAAAACGATATTCATGACACTTTAATAGTGCCGCATTCACTACCTCGATGAAAGTCATTAACTTAGGACTTTCTAACAAATGTTGTTGGATTTTCCAATCTAAACCTCGAACAAACTTCGATATACGTTTCTCTTCCGTATTTACCTCATTAGGTACTAATCTCTCCCATAGAGAAAAATCTTCTTCATATTCTACCACCGTCCTATTTCCTTGAAAAATCCTCATATCCTGAGTAGGGGAAGGCAAATACCTTCGATCAAAAAGGTCCCAAAATTCTTTTATAGGTGAAGTATCTCTCTGTTCAGATGTGGTGACAGACTCCCACCATTGAAGAGCTGCACCCGATAACTTAAAGGTGGCTAAAAATTGTTTCTGCACCTCACTACACTCAACCATACGAAGATGCCTCTGCATAATATTTTTCCATTGACTTGCAGCCATCGCATCAACTCCCTGCAAACTCGGGAGGATGCCCCTTACTAAAATCTTCCTTCACTCTCTCCCATAAAGATAATCCTAAATGGGGTGGGGCTGCTCGAGCGGCAGATTACTGAGCCATCGTAGAAACGACAGCAGTTACTTCTTGTGCCACTATTTTGGCAACATCATCTGTAGTCATGTTCCTTTGAGGCATTTGGGGTTGCACATTCCCTTTATTTGCCCTGGCTGAACGACCTCCCTTCGGTGGCATCTGAAACAAGAGCAATTGTATCAGAACGCCTTTCAAATATTTTCGATTCACAGAAAGATATGGACGTATGAATGTAATCGTCCTAACAATAAGGCACTATATCAAAAACGCTTACGGAAGATCGTAGTAACGCACACAGATCCTAAAGACACTAGAACCTGATGCTCTGATACCACCTGTGACAACCCGCTCCAAATAATAACGGGTGGCCAGCGCTATACTACATAAATCAGGTATCTCAGATGGTACAGTCTCAACATCAACAACTAAACACTACAATATAAGGCTAACTACCCGAAATCATAAAGTGCGAATTGCCAAAAATTTAAAACTTTATTTTTAACAACAACAACAAAACCAATAATGCACACAACTAACAATATACATCTAACTATGATGTGAAATGTGCATGCTCCAATAATAAAAGAGTACAATACATTGTACAACAAAAATCTCAACAATGAAATACCTGAATATGCTGTCGGGTAACAGACAATACAATAATCTGATAAATAGAATATGAAAGTGTTAATCTACAACACTTGATTACTAACTCAATACAACTGAATCCTAATCTAGATGTACAATAGATGAGAATCGACTAAAGCAAAGTGCCGCAACAATCTGATACTGCTACAGCTCCACGAATCCTGAATGGATGAATATCAAAGGCGTCCTTACGGAGGAACACCTGAAGTAATACAATATATACATGGAGGAGGAAAATATAAACGGGTAAGAGCCCGAGTTTTGAAAAGCAGTTTATAGCAAGTGTATTAAAATGCATAATAATTATAAATGCATTATTACATGATTTAGTTGGAATCGAGCTCTCCATAAAAACCATCTCACCTCTCAACTAAAGCGCGCACTAAGCGTATGCACGTGATCTCCAAATGGATGCCCGCTTATATTTAGGTAAGAGGATTCTAGCTTAAACCCAAAAGAAGTATTTAAGTGAAACCGTCTAACCTATGTCCCAATATACATTTATCTCAAATATCTTTAAGTTAAATGCTTTAACTTATATGTAATAATTACAGTTATCTTTATAATGTTCATTTGTTGAACATATAAAGTTACATGATCCAATCATGTCCACATCATCACAAAACATCCACAATCTCAATTACTAGAATTTATATTCTAGTGATGCCCATATAAGGCATGATACCATATACATAATTATTATAGATGAGTTATTAGCATCAAGAGTTAAGGACTAAACTCCTCCCGATTCTCAACACGGTGCTACGTTTCGTGCGTGGGACGTCTCGCCGAGGCGAAATCCAAATAAGGAACCCCCCCGTTACACTACTCCTGACCGTATCGATCCTCAGGGCTCATTATGCCCTCAAAGCAAGATGCATGTAACCCAAATGATTATTTTCCAATTTTAATTAATGAATATTCCCAATTCTCAACAGTACACGGCGTATCATGCGTGGGACGTCTCGCCGAAGCGAAATCCAAACAAGGAACCCCCCCGTTACACTACTCCTGGCACTGTCGATTGTCGGGATAGGTGATTTAGATTTATATAATTATGAGCATTAAGGACTAAACTTATCCCCGAGTTCCAACATTACACTGCGGTTCGTGCTTGGGACGTCTCGCCGAGGCGAAATCCAAACAAGGAACCCCCCCGATACACTAATCCTGGCAATGTAGGTCGTTGAGGTCCATTATGCCCTTGACACTCAAAAACAAGCACACGCAATAATAACTATCCAACCGAGCTATAACTCGAAGGACGCAGGCTCACATGCTATCATCTTCCAGCAGCCCATATACGTAGCAAACTGGGGCCACCTGGTGGGGTTCAACGACACCCACCTCGTGATCAACTCACGCACACGACGTCCCGGGAAGCGGTCATAGTTCCTAACCAGCAAGTGAGAGCGTCACATACCCCCGACCTCTCACCCCCAAAATAAATAGATATATATATATCATATATGTCATTTGCTGACCACAAAGGACGACTATGACCTGGGGAATATCCACATCCTGCTTTTCTAGTCAGAATGCTCACCCTCTACGCACGAAACTTCCCAATGATAGCAAGGAGGGGGTATGCTTAACATGTATATACACCATCATATAAGGTATACATACATCCCACATAATAAAGATATACCATTTTATATAAAGTACACCGGCAACATCATATTCATTTTCATATTCATTATACGCTCTTAGGCGTAATTTGATTAACATCATTTGTTTAGTATATTTCTTCTCAAGATATACTAACGCTCCACCTCGCACATTAACCCCACTTAGTATATGCTATACTAATTCTCGGTTGAATCTCTCATGTCGCTTCTAGTATGAATTGTCTTTCAATTCTATTTAAGTTAAGGATATACTATATCCTATGCACCTCAAATAGCATTTCTCATTGTGTGAGATATCTCCCAAATCAGTCATCAATAAGGATATTTCTATATCCGTATGCACATCAATTAACATTTATGATTCTCCATCCATTATAGGGTTCAATTCAGTTTATGAACCTTTTTAAAGTTATCCCATTTGGGATTGGATTCTAAAATCCGGTATCTCTAAATTATTCACATTCTTTCCTATGAATTGAATTTATCATCTCCAAGTATAACCTCCCGATCAAGGTGGGCTTCCCCACTTAGAATAAACCATAATATCTAATTGGTATTCCTCAAACTTAGTCAATATGACTCCTATCATTTCCTATAAGGGAAACTATCAAAAGTCTCCAAAACATACTCCAAATATCTCCCATAGAAGTTCCCAATCGATGACTTTAGACGAAACGAGATGAAATTCTTGCTAGAAAAACATCTCCAAAATCCCCTGTTTCTGAATCGATTCGGCCCATCCGAATCGATTCGGCCCAGAAAAGCGAATCGATTCGGTCCATCCGAATCGATTCGGTCCATTAGACCTGGGAGTCTGCTACATGCCGAATCGATTCGTAAGGGGCGAATCGATTCGGCCCTAAAGACCTGGGCAATCTGCAACAGACCGAATCGATTCGGTAGGGGCGAATCGATTCGACAACTGCAGCAAGCTACGAAATGGGTTGTTTTCCACAAAACCCAAATTACCCAAAAATCATTTATATCATCTTCCAACCATTTTGATCCTTCCCAATCACAAATATAGCAATAATGTTTATCCAAGAACACATATAAACCAATTTCTAACCTTAAAATTCATTTATACACTACAAATCTAAGGTTTTTCCCAAAAGTTAGGTTTTAACAATTTAAACCTAAAACCCAAAATTCAATCCACAAATCATGCAATAATTGATACACAATAATTATTTAGCAAGTTTAATCACTTGCCTCGGGTTCGTAGGGTCTGAATCCGCCTTACAATCGCGTATTGGCTCGGAAATCCTCTTTTTCTTCCTTTCTCCTTTCTTTTCTTCTTCTTTCTTCTTCTCTCTTTCTTTCTTTCTATTTCTTTTTCTCTCTTTTGGAGAAAATCTCCCGTAGGCTTTTTAAGCCTTATCTCCCAATGTACACATCTTTAAATGATAATACACACTTTAAATGACTCGGTAACTTTAATTCGAGTCAAACGGTCCTAAATTATGAAACTAAATAGACCCCAAGTACAGTCATTTCGACTTTCTCGACCCTTCCGGAAACGATGGTACCCTCAGAATCGACATTCGACACTCTTTCTAACAACTCTAAATTTTGACCTCAATTGCCAATTTAATTATTTCTCCAATAAAATATTATTTATTTCTCCCAAAATAAAATAATTACTGTTCCGAAAGTATTGGGTTGTTACATACATGTTGATTTTTTTTATTTAGTTAGTTATTTTATTAATCAATTAGGACATGTTGATATAATTTTGTTTTTCAATTAATATATGTTTATTTAGTGCCATGCTTTGGATGTTATCTAAATTTTTATAGTTTTTTAATTTAGTTAGTTGTTTGAATATTTTTTTATTCTTTACACACACAAACACACATTCTTATTTTGTACATAATTTGTTTTTGTTCACTACTTTTATGTACAGAAATGACGCGAATTATCTTGTCGAGTAGGAGGAGAATTTTACTATTACATGAGAGTGTAAGTACCTTTTCAATGTTATAATCGACTTAGTATTTTACTTTTCATTAGAATAATTCACCATTATGAGACCCCGAATGCTAAAATCAGCGTTTATTTGGTGCCCCATTTCTCGTAAGGTCCATTTGTTCAAATTGACTCGAGAGAGTGACTTGGCATGTAAGGAACAACTTTGTATGGATAGAAAGACTTTCAAGAAGTTGTGTCAAATGCTTCGTAGTATTGGCAAGTTAAAGGATACTAGGAGTGTGAGTGTTGAAGAGATGGTAGCGATATTTGTGTACGCACTTGCACATCATTTTCAGAATAGGGATATTAAGAATAAGTTTATGCGTTCGGGAGAAATAATTAAAAGATATTTTGGGGATGTGTTATCCACTGTGATGAGGTTACAAAGTCACTTTCTTACGAAACCATTGGCAGCTAATGAGACTTTCATGGACAATAGATGGAAATGGCTTAAAGTAAAAATGTGCATTCATGTATACCTTTCAAAAGTAAATTGTAGGTTTTATATTATAGTTTTGACTTTTAATTTTTTATGTCTTTTCAGAATTGTTTAGGATCCTTGGATGGGACATGCATTGAGGTACACGTAAAACTAGAAAATCATGGGAGATATCATACGAGGAAGATTAGTGTTGCCACAATGTCCTCATCGTATGCTCCCAAGACCTCAAGTTTATTTACGTTCTTCCGGGATGAGAGGGTTTGTCGCAAGACTCTAGGGTTCTTAAAAATGCTATCTATAGGATAAATGGTTTGAATATCCCCCAGGGTATGTTTTTAACATAAAAATAGTAGATTTTTTATTTTTTCATCGTTCTAACCTAGATTTTTAAATATACAAGGTTTTTATTATCTTGCTGATTCTAGTTACCCAAATGGTAGCGGTGTTCTTACACCTTATAGAGGACAACGATATCATTTAAATGATTTGGGGTAGGGGCAAGATGCAGAGATGAAAGAGGTGTTTTTTAATCAGAAATATTCTGAGGCGAGGAATGTAATAGAGAGGTGTTTTGGTGCGTTGAAGAAAAAATGGAGTATTCTATGGAGTCCGACATTCTTTCCCACAGAAATTCAAATTGCATCATCATAGTATGTGCGCTTCTCCATACCCATATAAAGAATGAAATGCCAACGGAGATGGATATAAAAAATCAACTGAATGCAACCCAAAACTTTATAGAACCACGTGGAGAGTTGTATACACACATTGACACGTCTGAAAAGTGGGGCGAACAGAGGGACAATCTAGAAACCAAAATGTGGATGTTTGAGAATAATTAGTTCGTCATTGATTAGCATTGATTTTATTTTTTATGTAAAGCACTAGCTTGGTTATGTATTAAGGGATTATTGAGTTTTTTTTAGTTTAAAACAGGGGTTTAAATATTTAAGATTACTTATAATGTTGTTTTTTAAAAATAAGGGTTATTGAGTTTTGTTTTTTATGTAATGCACCAGTTCGGTTATAAAGTAGACCTCTAGTTATTTAGTATGGTATGAGAGTTATCTTTAATGCAACCAGTAACATTAGTAAAGATCAATGTGTTATGTGGAGAGGGGATTTAATCAAGAGAACACTTATTTACGTGTATATCAATAGGAATTGTTATAACACATTACCACTAGCCACTGTTTTGTTGTTATAGTTATCACTAGTCTATTTCTTGCACCAGTGATCTATACTAGAGTCAATTCTTTAGTATAAGTTGTTTTATGATAATCCTTTATATTTCTGAGTGAGGTTTTATGATAATCCTCTGTATTAAGGTGTTTTGTTTGAAGAAATGGAAGGTGACCTTGATTTAAAATTAAAATGCAATTATGTATATCAATAGGGACTGTTATCACCAAAGATCATTATTTTTCCCAAATTATGTTATGCTCTATTTTTCCTAATCAAAAAATGGGATTTAATTTCAATGAATTTTCTTGGTTGTGAGTAACTTAATTGATGGATGCAACCTTAATAAATAGAGAACGAGTTCCAATACCAAATTTAGTTAAAATCTAACAATATAGTGTATTGTTAGATTTTAACTGCTTGGGAATTCTATATATACTCATAACACTTATGATAGGTCACAGAAATGATACTGGTGTTTTTTCCTCATTATGGGTGCTTATACTAGATTCAATTCTTATATGCAATTTATGTCAATTCCTAGATGTATTTTTATCAAATTACAGTGTCATAGATTTGCTGTCAATTTATGTCCTTATTACTAGTGCTTTTTTTTATCACACTAGGGACTATTATAGCACATTACCACTACCCACTGATTTTCTACTATAGTTATCATAGTTAGGACTATTTTTTTTATCACAATAGGGATTGTTATAACACACTACCACTAGCCACTGTTTTACTGTTATAGTTATCACAGCAGGGACGATTTTTTTATAACAGTAAGGACTGATTTGTTATTATAGTTTATGAAATTTCTTCATATTGTGTACACATATTGAGTTTTTTGTAACTCCTTTTAAGAAAAATGGCTGTGGAATTTTCATCTCAAGGAGGTCCACAAAATCGATGGACAAGCGCTAAAGATAAGCACTTATTGGAGTCTTTGCAAGAGTTAAGTGTAACGGGTTATAAAGTAGACACAAGTTTCAAAATGGCTATCTTCATAAATAGTAACTTATGATGTGGGCCAAGTTTCCCAACTGTGCTAAGAAAGAGAAACTGAACATTCTCAATCGAGTCAAGTACTTGATGAAACAAGCCATGGCCCTCAATGAAATGGTCGCCGACAATGGAAGTGGATTCGGGTGGGATGATGTTAAGAAAAAACTTGTGTACAATAAGAAAGTATATGAAGGTTGGTGAAAGGTAATGTATTTAATTTTTTTTACTAATTGGGGTTTCTTTTTACCGTTGCGAACTATTATTTATTTGGATGCAAACTATGATATTGATTTTGTTGAGCATGTTGGGATTATTTTTGTAATTATAATTATTGTTATACTTATTTGTTTTGCAAAGCCACCTAAATGCAAAGAGCCTATTCAACAAGAGGTTTCCACATTTCAATGCATTAGTCAATATTTTTGAGGTGATATAGCCATGGCAAATGACCCAATATCTGAAGCAGATGTTGAAGAACATGTTGATGAAGAGGAGGTTGGGACGGAGGCAGAGGCAGGGGCGGAAGGTGTCAATTTCGATCACGACATAGAAATAGAAGCTACAGAGGTCTCCTCGACTACGGGTAGTATTGGTAGTGGTGGTGGATCAAAACAAAAACATAAAAGGCAATGCGGTAGCACTTCATCCAATTATAGTGCAAGAAATGATCTCTTATCTGAAAATCTCTCCAAGCTTTGCGAAGCGATGGTCCCGTACTTGTCTACCCTTACCAAAGTTCTTTCCAAGGACTCCGATGACATGGATAGGATTGCGCAAGAAGTTCTTAAAATTGAGGGTTTCACTCACACTGAGAGGTTGGTGGTTGTGGATACCTTTGTGGCTAATCCACATCGGGTGGTCTTGTTTATGAGCGCACTAGATTATGAGAAGGCAAATTTCTTAGCCGTAATATGTCATTTTGTGAGGTGATTCATATGTCCTTGGTGGGATAGTGAATATGGGTAATGGATATATTTCATGTGTTGATAAAATTATCTTGAACAATTTGTTCGTTTGCTCAGGTTTACAAGATAAAAACATGTGGAGGCTTTATTAAATGTTAGTTTACTTTTTTCTCATTATATTTGGAGAATATTATGTTTGATTAATATGGTATCAAAAAATATCACAATAAAGAATTTACGAGGAACAATCATAATTAAGCAAGAAAGCATACAATCGCACACACAACACTACTATGTACGTGGTTCGGTAACTTACCTACATCCACAGAAAGGTCTACTTTTTTATTAAGTATCTCTCAATATGCTTGGTTACATGCCCCTCTGCCTCGAGCCATGTGTTACAATTTATAAATGTAGAATTTGAGTTGTGAAAGTAACTCTAAGATGATCAAGATGGGATAAATCATGAATCCCATGAATATCTCCTCGGGATTATTAGAGATTGACTTGATCCTATCCTAGAGTGGTTGAGTGTATTAGATAATATACATGCATATTTTGATTCCACGATTTGGGTCGGGCAGCTTCTTAGGTTTGTTGGGCTTGGTCGGCTACTCTTGTGGTTTAAAAATAAATGGGTTCCCACAATTGCCCCTAAAATTTTTGGGGCATCACTTGGGCCAATGAATTTTAAATGAGTCCAAGAATGCAACATTGTCTGCAATGTTATGTTTGTAATTTATTGAGGTGGGAGGGATACACTTATCTTTTATGAGAAATTGAAGCCCCAAAATCTCGAGAAGCGTGGATCATCATTTGAGTGCTTGAAAATAGTTGGTGGTGCAAAACTAACCGTCAGTTCATCGTTCTTAGTCATTTTTTTGTATAATGTGTTCCAAAGCTTCACCTCTTGCTTTCGTTCTTCAAAATCAAGGCTTTATTGATTTCCTAAGCTTCATTTTTGTCTTGTAAGTTTCAATGCTTCTCTTCCTTCTAGTTTTCGTCTTATGTGAATCCTTTATTACTGTAGTTAGGGTTTTTATATTTCTCTTGTGGCGATGCTTGATAACAAATCTCCGCTTGAATTTAGATAGTGCTATAATATTCTTGATTGGGTAGATATAGAGTGTACATGAGTACCCAGGAATGTTCGTGACCTAGAGGATGGTCATTGGATTCATGTGCTCTTATTTTCCCAAGGGGGTTTAACATTTCCCCCTAATTCTCGTTCTTAAACTTTTTTAGATATTTTAACATTTTCCCGCCTAGTGTTCTCCAAATGTATGGAAGATTTTCAATGGGGCTCATAGGATGAACCAGATTTATAGTACCAATTTAGGATTAGCCGAGATTTACTATTGTTACTATTTCTCTCGCACAAGTGGAGGCATTTTATACTTGAAAGCAAGGAGTGCTGATAGGGTTTTGGTAGTAAATATACCTAATTCCCACAAAGATTATTGGTCTGAAGGCTTCATCACCAAAAAATAGGAGTATCCTCCCCAATCAGAGGGCGTAAAGTACAGGGGACCTCGGATCCCTACTTTTAGGGTGGAGTACATAGGTTTTTATCACCATCTATTTTTATGTTGTTTATTTGACTATCCTTGTATATTCTTCCTCTGATGCTTTTCCCTTTCTTTTTTCTATAGTAAAGGCTAAAAACCAGGAACCCGCTCTTCGTGAAATTCGACCTGCTAAACTCTTAAAATCATGGAGGATAAGGGACGTTGATCCTGAGGGTGATCATCCTCAATCGGCTGCATTTTTGTTGGAGTATAAAAACACTACTTCCAACTTCATTGCTCGTCCAGTAGATACAATTCCTCATTTGGATATTCTAAAAGAATAGGTTAGTGGTGCTTCTGATCCCATTAATTTAGAGGACAAGGAGTAGAGCAGCTCAAGAGAGGATTCAGGAGAAGGTAGCGAGGAGGGTAGTGAAAAAGGTAGTGAAGGAGAGAGCAATGAGGAAGAATCCATTGAGGAAGAAATGGCCCCTCTAAAGAGAAGGAATGTGATTCATGATGATGATGGTGATGATGATGATGATGATGATGATGATGATGATGATGATGATGATGATGATGATGATGACCTATTATCTAACAGGGTGAAGTTTCTAAAGCAGAAAGATGGAGACTCCATTGGTGGTTCCAGGGTGAGAACTCGGGAGAAAGAAGTGGAGAGACAAAATAAAGAAGAGGAGGAGAAGAGGGAGAAAAAAAAGAAAAAAAGAAAAAGAGAGAAAGAGAGAGGAGAAAAGAAAAGGGCACGAGCCTCAAAGGCCTCCATGGTTCCATATGTTGTTGCTGTTGAGGGGGCTTTAGTGGATGCTGCACCCCATCTTTCCCTTTTACTATTAGAGAAGGCAGTTCTCGCAGCTGATCGGGAGGGATCAGCGAGCATGGGGTCAGACCAGTTAGCCCTTAAATCTGCTCAGGGGCTTACTTTGGTGAGTTTTTCGCTCTTTATATTCTTTATTCCTTGTACTCTTGAATTATCTCACGCTAACCTGTTTCTCTTTTAAATTGCAGTTTATTTCTGACTATACCATATTATTTCGTGGTCGGGCCGACCTGTCGCGAAGAAATATAGAGCTAGGCGATGCTCTAAAACTTCTGAGAAGGTTTTGGCAGATGTAAAGGCGGCTTTTGAACGGGAGAAACAATAGTCAACGAAGGAACTGGCTGACCTCCAAGCTACCTATAACGCTGTGATTGCTGATAAATTGGTTGTGGCTAAGGCGAACAAGGAGTTGGTCAACAAAGTGGACAAGCTGGAGGGGAAAGCGACGACCGTCTGGAGAGCGGGTACAACGAAGGTTGGGAGTCGACGTATAATGACATCGAGCGCCAAATTGCCTATGTCCGGCAAGCGGATTTTAAAAAAGGTTGGGATCAAGCCTTGATTGTTGTTGGGGTTGTCGCTGACTCCCACCTGTTCTCTCAGCATCATCCAGACCCTAATCTTATGGACTTCGAGGTACCCCCTAATGCTCATAATGTTATGGAGCTTATTGTCCCTGTTACAGGATTTTCGTTGGACAATCCAGTGGGGGTTATCACTCTAGGTGGAGGAGTAGACCCTATAAACCTAGGTGCTGGTAGAGGTGAATTTGCTGCCAACTAAGATGCTGGCAAGGAGAAATGGTCCTCAACTTCTGAACCGATTGAGGCCTTTTAAAGTCCTGCTAGGAACTTTGACTTCTTTTTATTTCGTCCCAATGTTGTATCTTTAGTTTTTCCCTTTTTTTATACTGGCTTATGCCTCTCTTTTGATTAGATGTAAAGCAAACATTATTTCATTACTGATATTTTTTGCCTTTCCTTCTTGTTCTGTTGACTGTAGCCTATTTATTTAGATGAATATATTCTCACTAACTCCCGCCTAAGCTGGATTCTTGGCCCGAACATAAGCACGCAGCGGTTTTATAAAGATCTGTAAATCCCTTACGGCAAGAACCCAGGAATATAAAAATCAATCTAAAGTTGTCACTAAGCTTAAAGATAATCTCGAGGAGATGGAGGAAATTGATATACGTCCGAAGTCAACCAAGTGGGGGATTTATTGCAGAGAGAGAATGATGCATTGATAAGAGAAATTGCGCATTTTAAGGAAAACACTCCATCTGGTCCTCCACTTATGCTGCAAGGATCTTTTTCATCACCGGCTCGAGTCGCTCAAACTGGTAATCAAGCTTTCAGGAGGGAGATTATCGATCTAAAAAAAGACGTTCGACGAGATTATATGATCACTGTTGGTCTCCAAGGGGATGTCACACGATTATGACATTTATTTCGAAGGTCTGGGCTGATGGTAATTACCAAGGTTGGATAGATGCCCCAGCAAGACTGAAAGAGGCTGAAGACCTCATTTTTGCTAAGGGATGATTGAGCGCTCTTAAGGAATTAAAATTCCTAAGGAATTCTCCCTGTGGTATAAGTATCAAATCGTTCACTCATCTAGTAAGCAGAATCCTTTTCGAGGGATGAGCGTTGGATCCCGATAGATGCCATTCCTATACAGCTCCAGGAACCACGTTGAGAGGGCACCGAAGAAGACTTAGTTCCTCATCCTGATGATGGTCAAAGAGCTTGAGTAACGAAGTAAATTTCTCATCGTCCTGAGCCATCATAGGTCTTTAAGTATTTCTTGGTCTGTTGATGTAAATGTAATCATATGATTTATAATCAAAGATGTTGCTGGTTATCTATGTTTTGAGCGTGTGCTGACTAAACATATGTTAACCTCATTTGTTGATTACTTGACATCATTATTTTCCCCAAAAATACTTGATAGAACTAAACGTAGTGTGAATGAACAGTACAAAGTTTTAATCATTTTGGGATTTTTATCAGACTAAATGATTTTGAGTTTTTATTATCTTGTGTTTGAACATTCTCTAAGTACAATATGCCTTAGCCAAATCATTCTGTCTGCTTTACCTTTTAGGTCGTGTCGTCACACTTCCTTACGACTAAATATGATGATGGATAGAACGTACTTGGTTAATGGGACATCCACCCGACCAGGATTTTTTGACCAACCTGTGTTGATGACCAACCTGAGTTGGCTTTACTGCCTAAGGGTCCCCTGTAGGACCGAAATAACTCAAGAGGCCAATTGTGTTCTCAACAAAGGCCTGAGGAAGGTTGATTGTAAACCTTACTTCATCTATTTTAGATTTCCTTGAATAGAACAACTCTATCACACTGTTGTAATCATAGGACCTTTGTTTGTTCTTGGCATGTAAGATTCCATGACTAGAGTGAGTTGATTAACTCACTATAATCTAAGAGTTCTGTTATGCTTTAAGGAAAGTATATTGATGGAAAGAATGTGTATTAAAGTATGCTAAAGAGACATTAGACAACCAAGATATTCAAAATGCGTGTGCTAATCGACCTTTATTAATTAAACTAATGAATAAGAGGCAACATCAATTTGTAAATGAAATTTTTCCTAGACTAATGATGCTAAAAATAAAAGATATAAAAGTCTAAAAGTAGAACTTCTTGAGTTTGGAAGCATTCCAGGCCCTTGGTATCTCCCTGGACTTTAGTGTTTCCAAGTGATATGCTCCTTACAAGTTGTCCTTTATTACCTTGAAAGGCCCTTTCCAATTTGGTCCCAGTTTATTACAGCACTGTCGAGGACTTTCATCAGGACGTAATCCCTTATTAGAAACCTTGCCGGATTGACTTTTGGTTATATTTGTCCAGTTATTGTTGGTAGGATGCCAACATAACTAGTGTAGCTCTCGTCGCTCATCAACTAAGTTAAGTTCAGTGAGTAATGCTTCATCGTTAAGGCCTTGGTCGACCAAGGTGGTTCTCATAGTAGGGAGTCATGCTTCTAATATGATGACTGCCTTTATTCCATAGGCGAGCGCAAAGGGGATTTCTCCAGTTGCTCTCCTGGGAGCTGTACGATAAGCCCATAAAACATGGAGTAGTTCGTCTACCTAGGCACCTTTGGCTCTTTCTAGCCATTTTTCAGTTCGTTAATCGTTGTCTTGTTGGAAGCTTCAGCTTTTCCATTGCTTTGGGGATATGCCACTTAACTAAAGTGATGTTTGATGTTATGCTCATTGCAAAAGCCTTAAAAGAAGATACTTTTGAACTGCGTGTCATTATTAGTAATGATCGTTCTTGGTATCCCAAAGCGGGTAATGATGTTCTTCTATATGAACCTCGTTATATCAGAGTCCTGAATGTTTGTAAGTGGTTACGCCTCTACCCATTTGGTGAAGTAGTCAGTGTTGACCAGCAGATACTTCTGATATCCATATGCGGTAGGTAGTGGCCCTACAATATCCAAGCCCCATTGGGTAAAAGGCCATGGGCTGGTTAATGACTTGAGGTCGCTAGCCGGCTGGTAGACTATAGGGGAGTTCTTATGGCATTTTTCACAGTTGCGAACATAAATTCCAGCATCCTTATGCATATACATCCACTAGTATCCCTCCTCAATTACTCAGAAAGATAATGATCTTCCTCCTGCATGACTCCCATAAATTCCTTCATGAAGTTCACTAGGAACCTACTCGACATCTTTGGGGTGAACGTACTAGAGGTAAGGTCTAGTAAAAGACTTTTTGTAGAGTTTTCGCTCAAAAGATAAGTGAAAACGAGCAGCCTTGACTCTTATCTGGTATGCTAACCTCTTGTCATCTGGCAGTGTATTACTCCACATATAGGTTATGATGGGATTCATCCAATTGGGTGCCCCTTTCTATGTGGAGGACTTGCTCGGCTATGACTGATTGGTTGATGCTCGGATGTGCGATGATGGTTCTCTTTAAGTCGGAGTCAATAGCAGAACTTAGAGATGCTAAGGTGTCGGCGTGACTATTCTGCCCCCCTGGGGAACTACTAAACGTAAACTTTATCAAACTTTTCCATAAGTCTCCTTATAACAGAGAGGTAAGTTGCCATCCTCTCATCTTTGTCATTGAAATCTCCACTTATTTGCTTTGATACTAGTTTTGAGTCGCCAAATACCCAAAGGCACCTTGCCCCCAGCAATTGTGCTTTACGTAGGCTAACGATCAGGGATTCGTATTTTGCTTCATTGTTGGAGGCTTCAAATCCCAATATGAGGCCCTGTTCGAGCACATTATTTTCTAGGGTATACAATACTTATTCCTGTCCCCTTGGAGTTGGAGGCTCCATCGACGTAAAGGGTCTAGTTGAAGGGTTTTTCTACCTCTTCTGTTAGTTGCGCAATTTCTAACTAAGCGGTAGGCTGGTTTCCCGTGAATTCAGTAATAAAATCTGTTAGAATTTGCCCCTTAATTATTGTTCTTGGTTGAAAGTGGATATCAAATCTTTCAAGCTCGACCGACCACTTTGACATTCCGTCGGAGAGGTCTGCTTTCCTTAGAACAACTTTGACGGGTTGTGAGGTGATCACGATAATGGAATGAGCCCCAAAGTAATGCTTCAGTTGCGTCGAGGCTACCACTAAGGCATAGACGAGCTTCTCTAGAGGCAAATAACGTTGCTCGGTATCCAGAAACGTCTTGTTTGCGTAGTAGACCAGGTGTTAGCCTCCTTCCTTCTCGCATATCAAGACGGAGCTCACAGCATGATCTGACATGGCATGGTCCATGACTTTCTTCCGAAGGATGCCTTTCCTAGTGAAGCCTGGGATTCGGTTGACGAATTTCAGACCTTACCCTAGGAGGGGCAGCTTCTTCCTGAACGTCGCCGGCTTGAGGGATGTTATTGTTGTGGTGAGACATTACAGGCTTTCAGTTAGTGAGTGTTCTCGTAGGAATAACAATCGTTTCCCTCATATTGTGCCAACCGTGGTATAAAAAAATGTCACAATAAAGAATTTATGAGGAACAATCATAATTAAGCAAGAAAGCATACAATCGCACACACAACACCACTATGTACATGATTCGGCAACTTGCCTACGTCCATTGAGAGGTGTACTGTTTTATTAAGTATGTCTCAATATGCTTGGTTACATGCCCATCTGCCCTGGAGGGGTTACAATTTATAAATGTAGGATTTGAGTTATGAAAGTAACTCTAAGATGATCACGATGGTATAAACCATGAATCCCCTGAATATCTCCGCGAGATTATTGGAGATTGACTTGATCCCATCCGGGAGTGGTTGAGTGTATTAGATAATACACGTGCGTATCTTGATTCCATGATTTGGGTCAGGTAGATACTTAGGTCTGTTGGCCTTGGTCGGCTACTCTCGTGGGCTAAGAATAAATGGGTTCCCATAATTAATGACTAGTTAAATGTGTTCAACGTGATTGTATTGCATTATACATTTTAAGAAATGCAATGTAAAAACATGATAATTGTGTTGTTGTTTTTCTTTTCTTTTCTTTTTTTTTTTTTTTGGGGGGGGGGGGGGGGGGAGGGGAGTGTGCCAAATTTGATTTCATGATGTATGAAAATGTTAATTTATTTTTTTATGGATGTGACATTTGTGTGAATTAAATTAAAAAATTACAATATAATAATTTTTCATGTGCATTTGAAGTATGAGGGTAATATGATCATTTTATTCTTCCACCATATTGCTTTTAACAATTCAAACAACAAATGGTGAAAAAGTTAAAGTTTTTACCTAATGAATAGTGTTTCATCCAAACGGAGATGGTGAAAACAAAATCACCAAGCTAATCATTCAACCTTTTTTTTAACACTGTGAAAATTATTTTAACACGAACCAAACGGACCCTTGAAGTCAAATATAAGAATATTTTGGTCAAACAATTAATTTAGGGATTAAGTTTAATTAGGAACTGAATTTGTTTTTTGTAACACCCCGCCTGCCAGGGGAGAGCGAACGGAGCGCTAATGCGATAAAATAAATCCAAATCCACAAGTTACAAGGTATAGAGCATCTAAATAAACCCACAATAACAAAAGAGAAACTACAAATCTCAATCTCTTCAAATTAAATACCAAATCTCTCGAATTACATACAATAACTAACTCGAAAATAAAATACAAATCTCCAAAGCTCTATACATCAAAATAATACAAATCTTCCAAAAATATTCTTCCCAAAATAATTCTCGCTAAAATAATCCCAATTGGTCCATAGCGCTCAAATCCATGGTAACCTTCCACTAAAAGAAAATATGGGGAAGTACACAATACGACAGGAAAGATGCTCAACAAATATATGTTAGCGATGAATAAAACGTAACAACACGAGTACGAATATTCAAATCAAAATGCAAATCTCAAAGCATTTATCAATATAATTTCTTAACAACACATCAATGGGTCACCAGGCCTCACCCCATTCGCATATGCTTTATCAAGCCATAGCTCGGGAATAGGTATTTTGGCGGGTACTCAACATCCGTGCCATATTAAAATCTCATGACAACGTGCTCATAAACAATATAATGATACCACATGAATCAAAATAATTTCAATAATTATTTTCCAGATTTCAATGATATTATCAATTCAAATATGAGTTCAATTAAACAAGAATTCAAAGAGAATGACACTCGCGAGATTTAAGGAGCATATTGGGTAAAACCCCATACCTCAAACCATGATGAGAAACCAACGATCACATCCTCAAGATCAACACAAAAGATATACAAAAGGTCCTCCAAGAACCTCCAACAAAAATATCCCCAAGAACACCTTTAATCTAAGGTTGGAACTCACAAATCTCAAGGGACAAAGTATAATTAAAAAGAAGATGAATATAAAATATATTTGCTGCCAAAATTTGTGTTAAAAGTAGGTTAAAAGGGTTGCCCACGACTTCCTTTTATAATAAAAAGAAATGAAGAGTTGGAAGCCAAAAGACTCCTTTAAATAAGGCAAAGAAATGAAGAGTTGGAAGTCAAAACAACTCTTGAAAATTACTTAATGTTCGCCGACTTAGAATTCCAAGAGTTAAAAACATTTAAAAATCATTTTAAAATCCGTTTTAACTCCGTTTTCGAAACCGTTTGAAATTCTCGCCTTTAAAAATAATAACCAACATATTTGAGCAATAAAAATAATTTTATCAAAAACTTTATTTTCCTCTATTTTCAAAAAATTAATTAAAATAGCCCAAAATTACGCGGATTGTTACACTTCCCCACTAACAATGGAATTTCGCCCTCGAAATTCGCCGAATGCCTAACTCTCAAAAATCAGGCTAACAATATCCAAAAATAATTTGTCACCAAAAATAAATTCCTCACATCTAACCTAGATGCCTATCACGAATATCACCTAAAATTTGTTATCTCCAAAAATTGCTAACCACGCAATGAACCCAAGACCCGAGGGTTGCCGTATACCTAAGCTCTGATACCATTTGTAACACCCCACCCGTCCGGGGAGAGCGAACGGAGCGCTAATGCGATAAAATAAATCAAAATCCACAAGTGACAAGGTATAGAGCATCTAAATAAATCCACAATAACAAAAGAGAAACTACAAATCTCAATCTCTTCAAATTAAATACCAAATCTCTCGAATTACATACAACAACTAACTTGAAAATAAAATACAAATCTCCAACGCTCTATACATCAAAATAATACAAATCTTCCAAAAATATTCTTCCCAAAATAATTCTCGCTAAAATAATTCCAATTGGTCCATAGCGCTCAAATCCATGGTAACCTTCCACTAAAAGAAAATATGGGGAAGTACACAATACGACAGGAAAGATGCTCAACAAATATATGTTAGCGATGAATAAAACGTAACAACACGAGTACGAATATTCAAATCAAAATGCAAATCTCAAAGCATTTATCAATATAATTTCTTAACAACACATCAATGGGTCACCAGGCCTCACCCCATTCGCATATGCTTTATCAAGCCATAGCCCGGGAATAGGTATTTTGGCGGGTACTCAACATCCGTGCCATATTAAAATCTCATGACAACGTGCTCATCAACAATATAATGATACCACATGAATCAAAATAATTTCAATAATTATTTTCCAGATTTCAATGATATTATCAATTCAAATATGAGTTCAATTAAACAAGAATTCAAAGAGAATGACACTCGCGAGATTTAAGGAACATATTGTGTAAAACCACATACCTCAAACCATGATGAGAAACCAACAATCACATCCTCAAGATTAACACAAAAGATCTACAAAAGGTCCTCCAAGAACCTCCAACAAAAATATCCCCAAGAACACCTTTAATCTATGGTTGGAACTCACAAATCTCAAGGGCCAAAGTATAATTAAAAAGAAGAGGAATATAAAATATATTTGCTGTGTGAAAAGTAGGTTAAAAGGGTTGTCCACGACTTCCTTTTATAATGCAAAGAAATGAAGAGTTGGAAGCCAAAATACTCCTTTAAATAAGGCAAAGAATGAAGAGTTGAAAGTCAAAACAACTCTTGAAAATTACTTAATGCTCGCCGACTTAGAATTCCAAGAGTTAAAAACATTTAAAAATCATTTTAAAATTCGTTTTAACTCCGTTTTCGAAACCGTTTGAAATTCTCCCCTTTAAAAATAATAACCAACGTATTTGAGCAATAAAAATAATTTTATCAAAAACTTTATTTTCCTCAATTTTCCAAAAATTAATTAAAATAGCCCAAAATTACACGAGTTGTTACATTTTTATAATAGAATTGTAACGTTGTTAAAAAAAATTGAAGGAAAAGACTAAGCAATTGACGACTTGAGAGTTATATCAAAGATTAGTTCTACACGTACAAAGGATTCGTACAGAATCATGTGTACAGATTGACGTGTCGTGTCCACATTGATTCGTACTTTGAATCCACTTAAGACAAAGATCAATACAAATATAACACGTCAATTTGTATATACGATTATACACGAATCCTATGCAGAAATAGAATTATTTAGATATCAAATTATGAATTATAAAAGTGGGGGTACGGATAAGCTTAAAATTTCGTCGCCGTCCACCACAGCTGTTGAAAGGGCAATTTTGGTCTTTCAAAACAAAATGAGGTGATTGCGGTGACGATTGAGCAATCGATTGCCGTGGGACACACTAATGTAGCCGTTACACTTCCCCACCGTTTGCCACCGTGGCACGTAATTTGAATCAAAATTCCCTACTACATCGTTTTAGAAATCGAACTGACCGTTACCCCTCATCAACACCCCCCCCCCCCCCCCCCCCCCCTCTCTCTCTGTTTAGCTCCATTTTTGTACTATTTATTTTTCTCCCCCAAAGAGATCAACAACGATGGAGGCCAATTTAGAGTGGTTGAGCGAAGAAGAGATGGAAATTGATGAGGGTCTGGGTTACCCCAAAGCTTATGCTAAGCTTTGTAAAGACCGAAGCTTTGTTCCCTACACCCATGGCCCTCCTTTCACTTCCACTCCCTATGCTCTCCAAAACCACGAGGTAAACAAAGTATTCATTTTTACCAAACAAATTAATTCATTCACCCTTCTAAATAAATTTATATTAGCCATGGAATAGTGAAGTTTATGTCACAATTTCTTATCATTATTGGCATTTCAACACTTACCCAATTGAAGATATTATGATATGTTGCTTTTCGAACGCTTGATTGATTAATTTTCATCCAGATTGAAGATGATCAATGGATTTTAATTAGAATTGTAATTTGTAAAATTGACTTCTCTGTAAATTCTTCTTTAACACCCCCACTTATTTTCATTGCTCTTGAAACTCAATTCCGGAACTATTTGATGCTCTCTACTTATAATGATTCCTTCTGTTGGTATTGTTTAGGTTTATATTGCTGATTGATTATTGTTTTACCCTTTTAATTGGAAATTAAACTCTGAGAAATTAACTTGTGTTATAGTTTAATTTTATGAGAATTTTTTGGATTTAGGCTTCGAGAGCGAAGGATCTCGAGGAGATGTTCCCGATTATTGACCGGAAAGCAAAGCCCACTGCAAAACCCAAGATTTTTGTCAGTCTTCTGTGGAAACAGCTCAACCACCTTGGGTATACAAATTTATAATTTTCTTTAGAGGCTCCTAAAGTTTGTTAATTTGAAACATCAATCAACAAGTTCCTTATTTTTTTTCATACTTTGTCAAATTGTTAGGAATGCTGGCTTTGATCCTGCAACATTCAGGGTAGATCCATATGGCAATGTTCTATATTACCATGCTGACTCTGCTTCACCTCTTGCCTGGGACATTGATCATTGGTTTCCTTGCACAAGTAATAATCTCTCATTCCATACATTTGTGATATTGAGTAATAATCTCTCATTCCATACTTCCTTTTTTTCTTACTTTGATAAATATTTTATTTTTTCTAAAGTTGATACATATGACATTCAGCAAGCAAAACTACCAAAGTCGAAAATAAATTAAAAAATATTCTGAAGTTTAAAATGCAAATTAATGAGGTACTTTGCCCAAAAAACTTTTATATAAATCCCAAAAAAGGAATTATACAAAAACTCATGTTTTTTGGCTAAGTGCAGGGGGAGGACTGACTGTTCCAAGCAATTTAAGGATATTACAGTGGCAATTGTGCAAGACGAAGCATAATAAACTGGAGTTTCTCATTCCATGGTGGGATCTTCAAGTGGGTATATCAGTAAACCAGTTCTTGTCTATCTTTGCTTCTTCAAACTCAGATTTCAGGTAATGGAAAATCTTTTTTAATCTTCTCATTAATATATATTTCAAATGCAAAAAGGTGGTGATAGTTTTATTTATTTTCACAATGTGGGCAGGCGAAGGGCATTTTCTATGTTGTTCTTGGATGGTGAAAGTGAGGAAGTAAATAACTCACAAACTGTTGACTCACATATTTTTCCGCAACATTTTATCCAATTGAAAGAACAAGTAGGCCTTGCTCCAGCTGCGGTTGTTTTATCTAGACGGGAATCTTGTGATGCTTCATCGACTCTGAAATCCCTTGATATCAACAGACGACCACGATCAAACTCCACTATACTAGGTTAATATAGAAACTAATATCAAACACTTCTAATCATTTTTTAGTTTGGTAGTAATTTACAACCTCATGAAACTATAAATTTATTTTTTGTCATGTTGTGACAGCTGCCAGAAAAGTAAAAACAAGCATGTCGAAAGAAAATGAGAACCCAGATTTGGTAACCAACCCATATCAGGCCATTGTTATGGCCAGAGATTCTCTGAGACAACGAGAAGAAACAGCAAAGATGCAAGAAGAGATAGTGAAATTGGATGATGAAGTCAATGAATTGAGACAAAAGGCCGAAGATGAGAAAATCACCATCCAAGAGTTGGAGATGGTGCTCATAAAACGAAGACGCCGCGTTGAAAAATGTCGGCGTCTAGCAGAAGCACAATCCTCATACAGAGCAATGCTCGAGAAGATGATCCGAGATGCAATGCACCAGTAAGATTCATAAAATGTTGAGTTTATCAATAAGAATATTATACGAACAATTTTTAAATATATATATATATATATATTTAAAATAGTAACAAAAACTCACTATATACCAATTTTTTAAAATAGTAAAAAAAATTAATATTTTAACCAAACTTGGTATAGAAAAATTCTTCATGGAAGTGGGTGAAATGAAAATTGGATATATATGTGCATTTTCAACCATTCAAACTTTTGATCATCATCTCACCACCCACTTCAATGATGAATTTTTTGTATGATTTCATATGTACCAAGTTTGGCTGAAAAATTCAATTTTTTACTAGTTAAAAAAATTGGTATGCTCTTTAGGTATGTTTAATAAAGTATTTTGGAGAGCATGATGACACTCTCATTTGATTGGTTGACGCAATGAAATATGGAATACATATTTAAAAGTGTAAAACAAGTCCCACGCAGGGCAGGGGATGAGACTCGAACGAGCTTACTGTGGTCCTTTCATATGTACCAAGTTTTGCTGAAAAATTCAATTTTTTACTAGTAAAAAAATTGGTATGCTCTTTAGGTATGTTTAATAAAGTATGTTGGAGAGCATGATGACACTCTCATTGGATTGGTTGATGCAATGAAATATGGAATACATATTTTAAAGTTTAAAACAAGTTCCATGCAGGGCAGGGGATGAAACTCAAACGAGCTTACTGTGATCCTTTAAGATAAGTTGTGAATGTAAAGAGAGTTTGAATCATGATGCCGCTCATCGTTTTGATTGAAACATAATATTCCTACGAATCAGGTGAAGGGTCATCATGACCCTTTCCCCCCCTACCTTGAAGAGGATCGACAATTTAGGCTCAACTCGAACACTCAAAAAGCCAGGGGTCTGAAATGATTGGGCCAACTTGCCCTTTATATATCCGACTAAATATTATGTAAAAGTAAATTATTCACATGTTTGGTCTTGCAGGAGTGTAATTTATAAAGAACAAGCGAGGTTGAATCAGGCAGCAGCAAATGCTCTCATGGCAAGACTCGAAGCTCAGAAAGCAGTCTGTGATTCTTCAGAGAGAGAACTCCACAGAAAATTCAAACAAAGGGATGAGCTAGAGGCACAGGTTAGACCCGAATGGGAGCAAGCAAGGAAGAGATTAAGAATGTTCGATACGTTATTTGACGAGGAGAAAGATGAAGTGCCTGTTTCATATTTACCAGGAAATGGACCAAAAATGCATGACGAAAAGAAGACCAGTGGTTCTTCAATGGAAGAAAAAGATGAAAATGCTATTTTGTGTTTACTGGGAAATGAACCAAAGATGCATCTAGAGAAGAAAAAGGATCATGCTTCAATGGAAGAGAAAGATGATAAGACTGTTCTGAATTTACCTGGAATCAAGTCGAGGATACCTTTACACAAGGAACTGAGGGTATTTTTGGAAGAAGAGCAGAAAGCATCTGAAGCAGGCTTGTCACTGATCGAAGGGCAAGAGCAAGAGCTCGATGAAATACAAGGAGGCTGCAGAGCGAAATTGGAGGTATATAATAATAAAGCTATAGTTGTTGGCACAGAGGATGAAAACCCAATTGAGGATAAACTTGAAAGATTGAAAATTGGAGAGGGGGAGAAGAAATTAAACAACATTTACTTTCCTGTTCCCCATGAATCAGGAGAGGAGGAGGAGGATGAAGAGAGTAGGAAGCAGCGGGGAAAAGGTAATGTGGAGAAATGGCTTCATATGCTGTTGGAGGAGAATACGCACAAGGGTACTGACCAAAATCTTCGAAATGTCGATGAAAACCCTAGCAGTAATGATGAAATAATCAGAAAGCTGAATCTCATATACCCAGAGAAAAAAGATCATGAAATAAACAAGCAGACGGTTGAAGAAAAGGGGGATGGTGGGAAAAGGCAAGAGATTGTTGAGATGGAACCTTTGAAGAACCCTCCCTACAAAATAAAATCAGAGAAGAGCAACGGGAATGAAATGGTTAAAGGAGTGGGAAGTAGCAGCAGCTTTGAAGGAAAAGAGAGAGGACAGAAGAGTGGGCTTGTGAGGTCTGAGAGTGCGCGGACATTTCGTAGAATCCCATCTTCTCCATCTATAATTCTGGGTATGAAAAAGGGTGTGGATTGCATAAGGAAGAAGCCCTTAGTAACAGGTGATGATGATGATAGTGATAACCCTACAGCCACTAGCAACTTCATTAAATCATCCATCAAGTCAATTAAGAAAGTAGTCAAGATATAAACCTCTAATTATATCTGTAGATCCAATTTGTTAAAGAGTGTAAGCTATTATTATTACTCTCTGCTTAATAATTGTGTGAAATTTAGGTGTTTAAGCTTGATTTGTGTATAAAACTTGGCTGTGCCAGATTTGTGTATAAAACTCGGTTGTGCCGGATTTGCAATAAGAGTTGTTTGATTGTTTAAGCCATCCCCTTTCCTGAATACTGGTGAAATCACTAGTTTCATCAATTTGCACTCATAATTTGCTTAACATTATTACAAAGAAGCCATTTGCTTTGACTTGGTAAGAACTTCGTTTTCTGGCATGATTAATAATTTGAATTTTCTGCTGTTCAAGCTTATGCACTGGTCATGATATATTGCTATGTTATTTTGGTTATGTGTACATTCTGGCAGATTTGTGTAAACTTTGGCAAATCCACAATAAGATCACCACTAGAACTGTTATTAATAGCAGTAACAGAAATCAAATGTCATAATACTGTAATTCTATTTATTTTGGGGTTGCCTGGTAACAGTGGTTGGCATAGTTAAAGTGCAGCCTTAAAATGTTTTGTCTACCTTCAGTATTTATTTAATTTTTATTGTTATTAATATTTTTTTTTTGGGGGGGTGGGGGGTGGAGGAGGTGGGACGAAGGTGTTGCGGGGGCTTCTTTAGAGGATGGTTTAAGAGAACTCGCACAATGAATCTAAAATCCTTGAGAGCAACTCGTTGGGGTTTGGGATTGAGATTGAGTGTGTCAAAAACAGCCGCCCTGTTGCGTTTTTCCCAAATTTCTGAAAGAGTGAATGCCCTTTGATGCCAAGTTTCAATTCGGGAAATGCCACCTCAATCAAGTTTAGGGGCAAGGCAGCGACACACGCAAGACTTGGGCAAGTTGGTGTATTTTTTTTTTTTCTTCTTCCATTCATGGTGAGCGGCTGGATGTTCCAGATGATTCTCCTCAAATGGTTTGGGGGTTCCATGCCTTACAGCTGGCAGTGAGGAGTTAGCTCACTTTCTTGAGAGAATTATCATAGTTGGCAGTGAGTGCTATATTTTGAGTAGGGTTGTGTTTTTTTTTTCAAACTTTCCGATTTTTTCGATTTTCGATCCGATTTTTTCCGAATTTGGAATGAAATTTTAGCTTGCCGATTTCCGATTTTCCGATTTCCGATTTTTCCGAAAAAAATCGGATCGGAAATAATTATGAATTTCTGATTTTCTGATTTTTCCGATCCGATTTTTCCGAAACTATGCCGATCCGATTTTTTCGAATTATTTCCGATTTTTTTGGAATTATTTTCCGATTTCCGATTTTTTCGATTTCTTTTCCGATTTTTTGAAAGTTTCCCATATCCCACATCGGTTGGGAGAGGGAGAGCGCTCCAAAATATGCTCTATAAAAGGAGAGTATCCTCCTAACTTCTACACAAATGAAAAATGAGCCAAATCCTCATGTGTTTACATGTTGGGTTAAGCCATTTTCATTGTTTCTTTAAAATGAGAATTTCAAGTAATCGAAAATCCATAATTTATTTTTTTGAAATTTTGGAATTTCCGAAATTTCTGGATTTTTAATATATTTTGTGAATTTCCGATTTTTGCCGATTTTCCGATTTTTCCGAATTCAGAATTTTTTCTAATTTCCCGAAAAAATCGGATCGGAATAGTTATTTTATTTCCGAAAAAATCGGATTTTTTTCCGAATAGCCATTTTCCGATCCGATCCGGCCGAAACACAACCCTAATTTTGACACACAGTATAATTTAAAACAAAACAAATAAAAAAGGGTTTTTTTGGAAAAAGGTCATTATAATACTTAAAGTGTATAAAAATAGGACACTTCATATAATTTTATAAATTTAGTCCATATACTAAAAACACCATGAAAAATGATGCCGCTGGTGCGGACCAGAAAAATAAATGATATTGTACAACAGGGACTAAATTTATAAATACTATTGTACCACAGCGACTAGATTTATAAACTTGAAAAGCATTGTCCTAAAAATTCAAATATAGGAAGCAACATGTCCTTTACCTTAATTCTCTATAAAAAAAATTGAATATGCCACTCTTTTTTTCAGAATACTTCTTAAACACTACTTCCAATCTATCAATTTGTGCTCACAATTTTCTTTCTATTCCTTGAATTTTGAACGCTGAAAATCAGGCACAGGCGATGCGTGTTCTGTTAGACGTTTTGTAACTTAATATTGACACCCAAAAAAAAAAACCCACAGAAACAGGAAAACTCATTTGGTGGTTCTTAGGGGTGGTAAATGGACGAATACGAATCGAATACTATGTTTTTCATATTCGTATTCGCTATTTGGATGTACTATCTGTATCCGTATCTGTCTCCGCCCAGATAGTTAAAACAACTATCCATATCTATATCCGCTAGGATACCTCGGATTCGGATAATATCCGTATCCGTTTACATTGTTTAGCCATCGCAAAAAATAACTATTAAAATATCTAATCAAATCCAAATAAATATAAAACAAAATTATTATCTCCTAACATCAACAATTATGGCTTTCATAATAATAATAGCATTCCATAATGATAATATGGTTTAAAGTCATCCATACTTTACAACTATATAAACTTAAAGCGGTCCAAAAAAAATAATAGTAGCATTCCATACAGTAGATATAAATTTGAACCTTTTAGGTTAAATCAAATTTATTGAGAATGATAACCTCATGGACCTTTTAGTCTTCAAAACATACTCATATTTTTATTTTCATAAGTATTAAATTTTTATTTTGTATATAATATATTTGTCACTAACTTCAGTCCTCATCACAAACAAAAATATTTCTTTACTTTTTTATTTCTCTCTTACATTTATTTATAATTAAGGAAACTAATGAACAACGACATGAACAATATATAAATACAGTTATATATTTTTATTTTTATTTTGTATGTACATGTTCTTAACTTTCTATTGCATGAGGAGGGGATGCGGAATGACGGAATTGATTCGCAACGGAGAGGAGAAGCGGTTGCGGAGTTGATGAGCAGCGGCGGGCAGATGCGACAGAGGGGGAGGTAGCGAAATGATGGTTTTTTGTGGAGTGAAATGAGAGGGTTTTTTCTCTTGTTTTGTACGAAAGAAAAATGAAATGAAATTAGAGTTTTTTTATTTTGAGTGGAGTATATGTTCTTTAGCGGGTGTATGTTGTGTGTGATATGGTGAATTGTAACTTTAGTGTAACTCCATGATAATATACCCAATAAAAAAATAATACACGCCATTTTATAATATACCCAATAAATAACAACTTTACTACTTTATGGTGTTTTTATTTTGGGTGGAGTATGTGTTTGTTTGTTTTGTTTAGGAAATAAGCAATTAAGATTTTTTAAATATTATTTTATTAGTAATACTAGTACTAATATTATTAGTAATATTTTAAACATGTGTTTGATGGATACGGATATCCGGTAAAATGGATACTCCTCATCGGATACGGATTATCCGTGTCGAATACTAGTACTATCCATATCTGTATCCGTTTTCTCGGATATCTTTATAGAGTATGCATATTCATATCCGTTTCCATTTTTTTGGATAAATATTCGCAACTTCAGATTCGGATATCGGATAGATGCGGATTTTCGAATATCCGTTTACAGCCCTACAGATTCTTTACATGGATTCAATGATCTAAAAGCTTCCATGTGATGAAATTGGACAGGTTAAGGTTCTTTTATAAGAAGGGGACAAATATTAAAATAAAAGAGTTGATAAATATGCAAGGTGTTAAGGTTAGCTGCAAGCGATTACCTAGTATAGGGGGAGGTGTCAAACTAATTTTGAAAGATGCAAAACTTGTAGTATTTTGTTTTTAACGAGAGACATTTCAAAGTTCTGCAAATACGACATGAAATAAATAATTCAAAAACTAAATTACCATAGGTTCAGTTCTCACTTCTTCCAAAAAATATTCAAATCTGCCAAAGAGAAAAGTATTAATAGAGAATTAAGGTAAATGTCATGTTCCTTCTCATATTTGGATTTTTAGGATAATGCTTTTCAAGTTTATAAATATAGTCCCTGTGGCACTACACCAAATCTGCACTATTGTCACGGTCATTGACCTTGACAAGTTGGACTTGTCAAGGTCAATGACCGTGAAATTCGGGGCGAGATAACTTTTTTTGTCACGGACGTATCACGGTCATTGACCGTGACAAGTTCGTTGGAATTGTCACGGTCGTGTCACGGGCTATGACCGCGACAAGTTTAGTCACAGTTATTAACCGTGACAAAGCCTTGACCCTTTTTTAAAAAATTATCACGGTCAATGACCGTGACAAGTCCGTGACAACCTTATTTGCCCAGAATTGTCACAATTCTGGGCAGAATTTAAACAAAATCTGCTGGGCAGTATGGCCACTGTCACTGCCCAGCAGTATATTTGTACCTGTTATAGCAACGTTGTACATGTTCAAACATCATATATCCAAACAAACTAAAGATAATGCAAATATATATTCAAAATAGAAACAATATACATGGCGATATAATCCAAATATAATTAAAATGTACCAACTTAAAAATAATGTCACTACATGTCTGGGTAAATGTGAGGAGGTGAGTAGGCCAAACGATATACGAATTAACACACCCACTAATATACATCGTGCCGCATTGTTCGCGCAACCACAATAGGGAGTTCTCCTTCCCGGGTATCACATGCGTGACGAGCACTTTGGACTCAATCTCTTGAAGCGCACGTCCATGAATTATTCCACCCTGGACGATATTTGGGTCCCTCAACCCCCGCCCTATCCGCTGGCCATCAAATACGTCCAATATGAACACGCTCGGCCAACCAATTGTCGACATCGTTCTGGGACAGGGAGCCAAATAAGGAAGTGGATCATCGAAGTACGCACGTGTCGGTGATGAAGCAGCGAGGTCCACATCCTCGTCATCCTGCGCCTCGTTCTCCCTCACCTCCTCCTCCTCCTCCTCCACCGCCTTCTCCTTCCCTTTCCCCTTACGGTCTCCGCCCAACGTACGCTTCATGAATGAGTACATATCTTGGACCGTCGCCTTCAAACGGGACAGCTTCGCGTCATGTGAATCCACCGTTCGAGCCAATCCGATGTCTCTCGTCTTCAATCCGATGATCCTAGATTTGTCCACCCGCGAGCTCACCCCCCTTGTCCTCCCCTTGCGATCAGAGCCAAGCACTTGGTTGAGTGCGTTTGTGGACAAAGACGCCTTGTCGGCATCAGACTGCGACTCATGCACTTCCTTAAGCTTTGCCTGAAACGACAAAAAGCACATGATTAGTAAAATAAGTAAACTAAAAAATTATAACGTAATTAACAAAAATTAAACTGTCGGATTACTTACAATCGTGGTCGCGACGCTCGGGAACACCTCCTTGTCCTTCCCCTTCTTCGTCCGAAGAGCCACATAAGTATCGAGCCTATGTGGCTTACCCCCTGAAATAAAATAAAGTAAAATTAGTATCGGCCCTGCAAAGTAAAATAATGAAGAATAATATATTTCTGTAGTTATAGAAAAATTAAATCTTACCTTCATCCTATGCTCCACCTCGGCATAAGACGTCCGGCCGAAGTAGTGCACGTCCATCTTTTTTGCCCGATTTTCCCTCCCCGATTGGCGAGATGCCAATTGTCGATCCTCGATCTCATTGTCAATGAACTTTTGCCATTGTGCCAATGAGATCGGCTCCTTGGGCGGGACGGATCCACGCCATTGGATAATGGACTCTCGTATTTTCCCAAAGTACCGTGTCCGCATATTTTTCTTTCACGTCTTGTGTTGCTCCCTCAACTGCTCCAAGACGGAATCGCGTAGCTTTGTATCCAAGTTGAATTGTTCTTGTCCAACAAATACAATGTTAGTTGCGAATAAATATAAATATAAATATAAAATGAAATTGAAATTGAAATTGAAATTGAAATTGAAATATTCATATAAATATAAATATATTACCTGTAGTGCCGCCCAAACAGCTAACTTGAGATCATATGGCACCTCCTTCCAACTCATAAATCCCGGGCCGATGACCGTCTTTAGCAGCTCGAGGGATCTCGCTAATAGCTCCGATTTGTTCACGACGGTCATCCCAAATTTTCCATATTTGGGGAGCCTAGGGGCCGAGGAGCCCTCGTCGCCTCCGCTACCACCGAGCCCAGACGACATCATCATCTTCACCTTAATACCTGAAGGAGACATTTGCTGTAAAAAAATGTTATTAGTACAGATAAAAAAATGTTATTAGTACACATAGACACACACCCCTACCCCTACCCAACCCCCACTACACACACACATACGTACACGTACACCCCCCCCCCCCCCACCCCCTCACCCCCTCACCCCACCCCCACCACACACACGCACATGTACACGTACACGTACACCCCCCCATCACCCCTTCCCCCACCCCCCACCACACCCCCTGCCCCCCTCCCCCACCACACACCACCACACACATATATACAAACACATACACACACATATACACATACACACATAAATATGTCTCAATTAGTTGAAAACATCTAACTTGGAATAGATGTAAAGCATGGAATTGTTATTATATATATATATTATATATGCACGGAATAGATGTAAAGCATGTAAAGCATGGAATTATTAGTACACATAGACACGCACCCCTACCCCACCCCCCATCCCTGCCCCCACCCCCTCACCCCCTCACCCCACCCCGACCACCCACACGCACACGTACACGTACACCCCCCCACCACCCCTGCCCCCACCACCTCCCCCTCTCACCCCACCCCCACCACACACACGCACACGCACATGTACACGTACATGTACACCCCCCACCCCCCCTCCACACCCCCTGCCCTCCTCCCCCACCACACACCACCACACACATATATACACACACATACACACACATATACACATACACACATAAATATGTCTAAATTAGTTGAAAACATCTAACGTGGAATAGATGTAAAGCATGGAATTATTATTATATATATTATATATGCACGAAATAGATGTAAAGCATGTAAAACATGGAATCTTTAGTCCTTAAGTTTCATCTGACCTAAACTATAGATTGTGTCTATTTAACTTGATAGAGTCAAACGTTTTGATACATGAGAGAGTCAATTTATATATAATACAAATGTTTACATTTTCAGTAAGACTTTTGCCAACATTTAGTGAACAATAATGGTTCTTTCACTTTTGTTTGTTAAATACTAATCTACTAAGAATTTGGCGACATCCACGATGAAAAAAATTAGTAGGAGAAAAATGCTACCAATTTAATGTTTTAATGGTGAAGGAAAGTTCAAAATAACCTGCATTATTAAAAAATAAATATCTTTCAACAGAAAGAATGCATTGATTTCTTTAACTCCAAGAATAAAAATTCTAGAATCACTTAGAAATAAAATCACAACGAATTATTTTTTTATCTTTAATCATAGTCAAAATATCGTAATCTTCCCTTTGAAATTAAAATTAGACACACATATACAAGTACAAATATCTTCAATGTGGAATTAAGTCGATAACACTAATATTCTAAAGTTCATGAACGATATCTAACCTAAGACAAAAGTATAGGTTAAGCAACAACATATTAACATGTGAATTGTCTAATTCGAATGAAAATGAGTTAATCTTTATATACATAATCATCAATATTAATCTAAATTAGCTTATACCCATACAAGGCTAATTTTATATACATAATCATCAATGTTTTGCCTCTAATATAACAACCCCTATTTTCCACATACTCACCCACCACATACACACACACACACACACACATATATATACACACACACACATATATATACACACAAACATATATATAAATGGAAGAGAGAGAGAGAGAGAGAGAGAGAGAGAGAGTTGTAAAAAGGAGGGAACGGCGGGGGGGGGGGGGGGGAAGAAGGGGAAAGGGTTTTTGCTGAAGAAGTTGTCACGGTCGTGTCAAGGTCATTGACCGTGACAAATATTTAAAGAATTATCACGGTCAATGACCGTGACAACACTTTGTCACGGGCGTGTCAAGGTCAATGACTGTGACACAAAACGCGAGATTTGTGTCACGATCAATGACCGTGACAAGGGTGACCGGCTGAAAGGTGACATTTTGGCCATTTTGGTGTAGTGTGGTACAATTTGTGTGGTCCCTTTAGAGTTAGGAGTTCATTTTTTTGGTCCGCGCCAGTGGCACTATTTTCCACCATTTCTCATGGTGTTTTTATACACAGGGACTAAATTTATAAAATTATTTGGAGTGTCCTATTTTTATACACTTTGAGGATTAGGAGGACCTTTCTTCAAAACCCCCAAGTATTAAATATGGGAAACGAATATATATACACACACACACACACACACACACACACACACACACACACACACACACACACACACACACAGGAATTCTCTTAAACAAATTGAAAAAAGCTGACAAAAAAATATACAACATTTGTCATGGTAAAAAACCGTGACAAATGCACTGATACCGTGAACACAGCATATGTCAGGGCTTCTGACCGTGACAAATGTTGTCTGCTCTTTAGTCGATGTATATATATATATATATATATATATATGTCAGGGCTTCATAAAGGTACCACTTTATGAATCCAACTGGAATATTAAAAGCACATAATTAGAACTTGGCAAACATGACCACAACCACATAACATTTTGAATTGATTAATTACAAGAGTAACACAACAATGTCAATTCAGTATTAAATATGTAATGAGCTGATAGAAAAATATAGCAAATAACTTCTGCCAAACTATGCTTTTTAAGCGACTCGAAATTACTGTGGTCCGATATATGTGTTCTGAAATCTATACTTCGAAATTTTTCTTATAACATTTTTTCATAACTCTGGATGATATAGGAAAAGGGGCCTTTGGCAAACAGACCCTTTGAGAAAGATATCAAACCACTTAAAGTCACTTTTGTGTTACCATTTGAAAAAGGGCCCTTACCTCGTAATATCGAGTCTCTAGTTTTTGGTATATACGTTATGGGGTGTCTAATCCCATAGTATATGGATTCATAATGCCGAACTCTATATATCTTCTCGATCGCACATAGGATTGTAGGAAGCGAACTCATAGTAAGCAAGAGGACCCGAAAGGAGGAAGCAGGTGAGATCAAAATAAGAGGACAAGGTCGGGGGTCGTTGGATCTCTGTTGAGGGTGGTCAGATGTCAGGTAGCACCGCCGGAGGTGTTGTTGGAAAATATTGTATTTTTACCCAAATTATTTTATGACCAAATTAATATATTGGTCAAAGCAGGATTAAGTACGTGCGCGTTCCTTGTAGCATGACGAGTCACGCGATATATTTATTTGTTTAAAACGGATAAATGATGAATAAGAAATTTGGTATCAAAGTGCCCCATTCATGTATGAAGTTTATTGGGAAATTTTATTTAATTTTCTGGGACGGATTTTCGTAACTGTCGCTAAAGGTTATGACTGTTCGCTATATAGTGACTGTTTTTCAGAATCGTCCCTAAAGGTCGTGACTGTTCACCATAAGTTGTGACAGTTCATGAAAAACGTCCATAAAGTGACTGTTTTCTAAAAGACATGTCTTTTCATGAAAAAACACCTTGTTTTCTATAAATACAAGACTTGTCTTCATTTTTTTTAAGAGAGAAAAAAAAGGAGAGAAAATATATTTTCAATACTTTCCATTCCCGATCGAGTCAGATAGAGTATCAAACATAGTTGGTTCGTGGGACACGCACACTGAAGTGCTTCTTGCGCGTGTCGAGAACGTTTTATCCTGGAAGGCAAACGCTCATTGTTTATTGTCGTAAGCACCGTAATGGGGGCGCATTTTGTCTTAAGGAGAGAGTGTCAAACACTTGACTCGGTCATCTTCTTCGTTTGTAAGTTTTCTAGTGGTATTAATTTTTATTGCATAAATATGATTTATTTCATATTTTAAATTTGATAAAACACAAAAGTATATATTTTAAATAGCAATCTTAAGACAAAATGAAAATATTTTATGTTACTTTATGTTTTAATTTTATGAATAGTTCTCGTGTGTGAAAACATATTTGTCCATCCTTTAGTTAATGCATGAAATCAGACCTTTCGTAATACATTGATGAGAATGTATTAATATATTATTTATTGACTTCTAATATAATCAATAGCCTTTCATTTTGCTTCTTGTATGTTATGGAAATTTTGAAACATGTGTATTGGAATGTTTGTATGCACTTGACAATTTTAAAGAGGATGATTTGAGATAACAATTCTAATGCATGTTCTTGCAATGGGAAATCATTGCTTGAAAAGACATAATGTAATTTGGCAAGTCACGACTTATTAGTCATGACATAAGACCATAAAGAAATCTTTCTTTGTTAGTGATAACATTAGGCCTAATAAAATCATTGCGGATCCACTAATAAGAGAGTAAGATACGTACATCAAGGGGAATGGGCTTAAAGCTGGTTAAAACCTAAAAGAATTTCCATAATGGAAACCCAACCTAAATGACTGGAGATCCCAAGAATTAGGTTCAAGGGGACAACCTAATTATGTGCGATTCAGTTAGCACTGAGAAGAAAATAAATTCTTCCTCCCATTCCTAGGATGAGTCAGTGCACCATCTGCCGCGTGTAACAGGATAAATTTTATTTTAATGATTTTTATATCTTGAACATATGGGTCAAGTGGGGTATTAGCAGGATACTCTTTATAGAAATCACCTATGTGAGTGAGAAAGTGCCACTTCTATGAGAATAACCAACAGCTACATTGTTAAATTCTCTAACACACTCATGAAACCAGGAGGTGTCGAAGGCCAAAACGGACACAACAGTGAGAACCAAGAATGTTCGGAGGAGGACTGTGTGAATTCTATTGTCTCGGTTTACACAAAAAGGTTGATCAATTCAAGACATCGCGTTCATTGATTGGCTAGTAAACCCGATAGTCTCTCACTAGGAAAGATTCAAGGCCAAAAGCTATCTTTACCGATGCAACTCTTTTCCACTGATACTCTGTCTAATTTATCTTCATGTTCATTTGTTTCTTCACCCAAATTTCCTTCATGTGGGGGATTGTTGGAAAATATTATGTTTTTACACAAATTATTTTATGACCAAATTAATATATTGGTCAAAGTAGGACCAAGTACGTGCGCATTTCTTGTAGCATGACGAGTCACGCGATATATTTATTTGTTTAAAATGGATAAATGATGAATAAGAAATTTGGTATCAAAGTGCCCCATTTATGTATGAAGTTTATTGGGAAATTTTATTTAACTTTCTGGGACGGATTTTCGTAACTGTCGCTAAAGGTTGTGACTGTTCGCTATATAGTGATTATTTTTCAGAATCGTCCCTAAAGGTTGTGACTGTTCACCACAATTTGTGACAGTTCATGAAAAACGTCCATAAGTTGTAACAGTTCATGAAAAACATCCTTAAAGTGACTGTTTTCTAAAAGACATGTCTTTTCATGAAAAAAACACCTTGTTTTCTATAAATACAAGACTTGTCTTCATTTTTTTTAAGAGCGAGAAAAAAAAGGAGAGAAAATATATTTTCAATACTTTCCATTCCCGATCGAGTCGGATAGAGTATCAAACATAATTGGTTCGTGGGACACGCACACTGAAGTGCTTATTGCACGTGTCGAGACCGTTTTATCCTGGGAGGCAAACACTCATTGTTTATTATCGTAAGCACCGTAGCGGGAGCGCATTTTGTCTTAAGGAGAGAGTGTCAAACACTTGACTCGGTCATCTTCTTCATTTGTAAGTTTTCTAGTGGTATTAATTTTTATTGCATAAATATGATTTATTTCATATTTTAAATTTGATAAAACACAAAAGTATATATTTTAAATACAGAGGAGGCGATGGGGGATGATATACCGATTTCAATTTTGGATTTGAATGAGTTGGATTGGAAGTATTTTAATGGAGAGGGCGCTAATTAAAGAGGAAAATTGGTGATGTTTTATCGAGGGGCAGACTCCCATTCTCTAAAAAGAATTGGAATACTAAATTATTTACTGATAGGAATAAAACACTAAATAAAACAAATGAAAAATACAATGCAAAAGTTCTTACATTAACAAACTAATTCTGAAAAAATATAATAAAAATCAAGCATTAGATAAACATTGTGAACGAAAAAGCAAACCGACTCATATTCATATCATGAAATGAGAAATACAATATAAAAGAAGTTCTTGCATCAAGTTGCTTAACATTATTAGCTCTCTTCTTTTTCCTCCTTTTCTGCAGGGTTCCACTTCATACTGAGCGGTTTGTATGAGTTTCAATAGTGCGATAAAAGGATCAACATAACCATCTTGCACCGAATATATGCTGCTTCTCTATTCAGTTTCCAAATCATCACTGTAAACGGGAGAATATCAATAAAATCTTCTAATTTAGTCCCATGTGTCAAATCCATATATTAAGGTCATGTTTGTCCTAAAAATGATGATATTAATAAAATCTTCAAATTTGGTCCCATGTGACGAATTTTTATTCAAGAGTTAATGGGCACGAAGATCCAACTACATAAATGCACAAAAATCTAAAAATTGCTGATATACACACACTACACCAAATCTGCCTAATTGTCATGGTCGTTAACCTTGACAAGTTCAACTTGTCAAGGTCAATGACCGTGACAATTCGGGGCAAGACAACTGTTTTTATCACGGATGTGTCACGGTCATTGATCGTGACAAGTTTGTTAGAATTATCCCGGTCATGTCACGGGCCATGATTGTGACACGTTTAGTCACGGTTAATAACCGTGACAAAGCCTTGACCCTTTTTTAAAAAATTGTCACGGTCAATGACCGTGACAAGTTCGTGACAACTCTTGTCACGGTCAATGACCGTGATAATTCTGGGCAGAATTTAAAAAAAATTTGATGAGCATTATGGCCACTGCCACTGCCCAGCAGTATATTTGTACCTGTTATAGGAACATCATATATCCAAACAAACTAAAGATAATGCAAATATATATTCAAAATAGAAACAATATACATGACGATATAATCCATAATATAATTCAAATGTACCAACTTAAAAATAATGTCACTACATGCCTGGGGTAAATGTGAGGGGGTAAGTAGGCCACACGATATACGAATTGACACACCCACTAATATACATCGTGCCGCATTATTCGCGCAACCACAATAGGGAGTTCTCCTTCCCGGGTATCACATGCGTGACGAGCACTTTGGACTCGATCTCTTGAAGCTCACGTCCATGAACTATTCCACCCTGGACGATATTCGGGTCCCTCACCCCCCGCCCTATCCGCTGGCCATCAAATACGTCCAATATGAACACGCTCGGCCAACCAAGTATCGACATCGGTCTGTTGAAGGGCGTCAAATAGGGAAGTGGATCATCGAAGTACGCACGTGTCGGTGATGAAGCAGCGAGGTCCACATCCTCGTCTTTCTGCGCCTCGTCCTCCCGTACATCCTCATCCACCGCTTTCTCCTTCCCTTTCCCCTTACGGTGTCCGCCCAACGTACGCTTCATGAATGAGTACATATCTTGGACCTTCGCCTCCAAACGGGACATCTTTGCATCATGTGAATCCACTGTTTGAGCCAACCCGGTGTCGCTCGTCTCCAATCCAATGATCCTAGATTTGGCCACCCGCGAGCTCACCCCCTTGTCATCCCCTTGTGATCAGAGCCAAGCACTTGGCTGAGTGTGTCTGTGGACAAAGATGCCTTGTCGGCATCAAACTGCGACTCATGCACTTCCTTAAACTTTGCCTGAAATGACAAAAAGCACATGATTAGTAAAATAAGTAAACTAAAAAATTATAACGTAATTAAAAAAAAAGTAAACTGTCGGATTACTTACAATCGTGGCCGCGATGCTCGAAGACACCTCCTTGTCCTTCCCCTTCTTCGTCCGAAGATCCACATAAGTATCGAGCCTATGTGGCTTACCCCCAGGGACACTCCCTACCCCCTGAAATAAAACAAAGTAAAATTAGTATCGGCACCGCAAAGTAAAATAATGCAGAATAATATATTTCTGTAGTTATAGAAAAATTAAATCTTACCTTCATCCTATGCTCCACCTCGGCGTAAGACGTCTGGTCGGAGTAGTGCACGTCCGTCTTTTTTACCCGATTTTCCCTCCTCGATTGGCGAGATTCCCATTGTCGCTCCCCGATCTCATTGTCAATGAACTTTTTCCATTTTGCCAATGAGATCGGCTCCTTCGGCGGGACGGATTCACGCCATTGGATAATGGACTCTCGTGTTTTCCCAAAGTACCGTGTCCACATATTTTTCTTCCACGTCTTGTGTTGCTCCCTCAACTGCTCCAAGACGGAATCGCGTAGCTTTGGATCCAAGTTGAATTGTTCATGTACAACAAATACAATGTTAGTTGCGAATAAATATAAATATAAATATAAAATGAAATCGAAATTGAAATTGAAATTGAAATTGAAATATTCATATAAATATAAATATATTACCTGTAGTGCCTCCCAAATAGCTAACTTGAGCTCATATGGCACCTCCTTCCAACTCATAAACCCCGGGCCGATGACCGTCTTTAGCAGCTCGAGGGATCTCGCTAATAGCTCCGACTTGTTCTCGATGGTAATCCCAAATTTCTCATATTTGGGGAGCCTAGGGGCCGAGGAGCCCTCGTCGCCTCCGCTACCACCGAGCCCAGACGACATCATCATAACCAGCATCATCATCCTCGCCTTAATACCTGAAGGTGACATTCGATGTAAAAAAATGTTATTAGTACAGATAAAAAAAAATTAGGAGAAGACATGCAAATATGTACAATTACTACAAATAAAAATGAGCACTAATTATTAATTTACTTTCATACACCCCCTCCCCCACCACACACATGCACACGTACATGCACACCCCCACCACACCCCCATCACAATTAAAATTACAATTAAAGTTGTACAATTTATTAATTAAAACTATACAATTGTTAAGATTGCCCCACCACACACACACACACACACACACACACCACACCCCCATCACCACTACCCCACCCCCTGCCCCCTCCCCCCGCCACACACACACGCACATACTATATATATATATATATTGTTCGATATAGAAAGTAATTTTCAAAAAAATTTGAAAAATCCCACCCCTATATGGACAATAATCCAGTGGTCAGGCCACTTTTAAAACTAACCAACCCAACATTTACTAAACAAAATAATCCAACAGCAATGTCACCAACAGATGTGTATCCCGTACTCCTTCTAATTCATCTACTCAATTAATTCATTTCATCAATTAAACTAACAATTAAAGTATACAATTATTAATTTACTAATTTACAATGAGGGGCAATCCTACTTTCATATGACATGGGCACTAATTATTAATTTACTTTCATCTAAAACTATACAATTAAAATTACAATTAAAGCAATACAATTTATTAATTAAAGCTATACAATTGTTTAGATTGCCCCACCACACACACACACACACACACACACACACCACACCACACCACCCCCACCACCACACACCCTCCCCCCGCCACACACACACGCACATACAATATATATATATTGTTCGATATACAAAGTAATTTTTAAAAAAAGTTGAAAAATCCCACCCCCATATGGACAATAATCCAGCGGTGATGCCACTTTTAAAACTAACCAACCCAACATTTACTAAACAAAATAATCCAACAGCAATGTCAACAACAAATGTGTATCCCGTACTCCTTCTAATTCATCTACTCAATTTATTCATTTCATCAATTAAACTAACAATTAAAGTATACGTTTATTAATTTACTAATTTACAATGAGGGGCAATCCTACTTTCATATGAAATGGGCACTAATTATTAATTTACTTTCATCTAAAACTATACAATTAAAATTACAATTAAAGTTATACAATTTATTAATTAAAGTTGTACAATTGTTTAGATTGCCCCACCACACACACACACACACACCACACACCCACCACCACCACCCCACCCTCTGCTCCCCTCCCCCCACCACACACACCTGCACACACACACACACACACCCCTCCCTGCCCCCTCCCCCACCCCTCCTCTACCCCACCTACACACACACGTACACACACAGCCCACCCCACCCCCTGCCCCCCTCCCCCACCACACACCACCACACATATATATACACACACATACACACACACATACACATACATATACACACATATATATACACACATACACACACATATAGAAATGAAAGAGAGGAAAAAAACATACCTTAGAGAGAGAGAGAGGTAAAACCAAAAATCGGTGGGAAAAAAAAGCCTAGGGCTTATTTTACTGACGACATTGTTACGGTCGTGTCAAGGTCCTTGACCGTGAAAATTCCGTGACATAGATATTTGTTATGGACTAGTCACGGTCAATGATGGTGATAATTCTTTATCACGGTCTTATCACGGTCAATGACCGTGATACAAAACGCGTGTTTTTTGTCACGGTCAATGACCGTGACAAGGGTGGTCGGCTGAAAGGTGATAATTTGACCATTTTGGTGTAGTGACATATAGTCGCTCATAAACACCCACATTTAAAAGTAGAACAGATATACACACACAATCGCGATAGTCACAGTTTATTTTGAATCTATAAATATACAGGTCTGAGATTCGATGTATATAGATATACGGTTTTATATGTGGATACTCTCTCTCTCTCTCTCTCTCTCTATATATATATATATATATATATATATACACTAGGGTATGCCCGTGCCTGAAGGCACGCTGAACAAAACAAATTTCTTTAAGAAAATCACGACGATATTCGGGGAAAACTAATAGTATAACATAATAAGTTTAACTTTTTAAATAAATGGACATAATTTCTTTTGTTTATATGACTATCCACTTGTTTATGGTGTAAAAAACACTTCAACAACAAAAAATAGTGACTCATACATCACCTATTTAATAATATTCTATACAAACATCATGTACAAAACTTAATAATTAAAAAAAAAACGGATAGGGATCCCGTTGTTTATAAGACAACTTGTCATGTTAAATGAAAACGAATACTAATAAATACATTATCACTTCATAATAGACATCGTATAAATAATTAAAAAGAACTTAATCCATAATGGATTATAATTAGCGCCACAACCAAATGAGTACAACATGCCCCCTATTAAGGAGTAACAAAAGAAATTATGTCCATGTGACGGACTAAACCTTTCTTTCAATATGATGGAATAAACTTTGATAAATAACAATGAGAAAAGTTACAACATATGCTAAAAAATTAAACAAAAAATACAACATAACCCCTATTAAGGACTACCAAAGACTATGAATCCACTAATAGAACATGCCTTTTCCTTGCAAATTGTCCAGAAATGCTGTAAACGGAGCTTTGGTGATGCATTATAGAAAATTATGACACTTCCCTAGTAGAATTTAATGTATACATATAGAAATACAGATTCCTAAGCGAGCTCTGGCGAAGTAGCTGCAGCATATGCCCCGTGCTGATAGGTGAGTGTCGATTCCAGCATATCCCAAAGTGATGTCTTTTTTCATGTCTAAAAACAAAATAAACAAAGAAGTAAGAAATATAAATGCTAATTGGCATCAAGAGAACTTTTGCAAGTGAAATCCTACTATAATAAAGATATTTCAATCTCAAAAATTAAAAATATAACACCAATTAACAGGCTTATGCTCAATCTCACCCGTGCGGGGTCGGGTGAAGTGATTCAGTGTGAATCTGTGATTTGTAGTGAAATACATCAGGTTATAAAAAATAGTTAAATATGTAAAATCCCCTGTGCTCCAAATCTAATGATTTCAGTATCATTGAGAGACAAACCTTGCGTGTATAGAACATGTTAATAATCTCATTTCTAATGATATGAAGAAAGAGACTTTGCTCTTGGGGACTGAGAGCTCCCTCTGAGAAGTGATTACATATGAGAAATAATTACATGATTACATGGTTTGTAAGATTCCGTCTGACATCCAAAGAGCTCCCTTTGAGAAGTAGCTATTGCTGACCTTTGTAGCTGCTACAGCTGTTCTACCTGTGGCTGATATAACTGATTTGGCGGTATCCAAAATATGGTAACTTTGGTCTACTATTTTAACAGCTTCAACCCCTGCAAATATGTTATATGTGAGTCCCATTCTCTCGCTCAAATCAGCCAAATCTTTTGATGTTTAATGCACGCATTGGGGAAGGCCAATGCCTTTACTCTTTCTTGGTTGATTTGAGTGAGAGAATTGGATATAAAATCGATCATGAAAAGTTATAAAAAAAGTAAAGTAAAAACTTCATAACATACCAGTGATTATTTTAAAATAAAGTAAATAATATCAGTGTGTTCAGTATCACAGTGAAATAACCACTGACATAATTAACATTCAACAAACCTAAAATAAAATCCGTAGATTTTAACGATTTATCCTGTCAACGTAAAAATAAAATGCATGGATTCCAAACATAAAGAATTATGTTTGGAACCATATATTGCAGCTGAATAAAAATCACAACTCGTGTAAATTAGCTAAAAACCTTAAGATGGGACTCAAACCCAATAGTTGGTAGTGATCTTGGGACCATATACTTGGAAAACAATAGTTGGTAAATGCGAATGTGAATCGATCTGCTCACAACACCAAAGTCTTAGTATTTTTTATGTCATAGTCAATGCCTCAATGCGAATGTGAATCGATCAAGAAAATGCAATAAAAAAAAACATATCCGAATAAACTAAGTTTAGAACTGAAATAAAGAAAAAACATGATTAGATCAAGAAAACTACAAAAGAAAAATAAAAATCTCGAGTTTTATACCTCAATGAGAATGTGAATCGATCAAGTAGCGACTAATGAAAACTATTGATCTAATTTCTATTTAAAACTACATAGTTAGGGACAAACTCGACATATATCAAACAAATTTAATTATACCTATAGAATGAATCAGTCAAAAGGAGTTCCTGCTTTTTGCCATAAAAAGTAAACCTACAACAATCAAAACCAGATATTATAAACTGCAGCAATTAAGAAGTCAGAATCTATAAAAAAAAATTACCGCATATAAAATTGACACTGCCTCGTATAGACAAAATTGATACTGCCTTATATTGACAAAATTTATACTGCGTCATATTGACAAAATTAATACTGCCTCATATTGACACTGCCTCATATTGAAATACAAAGATAGAACCTATACAGATATTGATACTGCCTCATATTGACAAAATTGTTACTGCATACAAAATTGTTGGCTACTTTTCGTAACTCATAGTCGCTTTGGAGGCACACGACACTATTGATCCTCTTGAAAAGGTAGTTGCAAATGTTGCAGCCATCTTTAAGTCTTTGGAGATCTCAAATGTAAAATTTAAATGGGGGCACCCTTTTAAGAATTATCGTGGAGAAGGGTTAAATAGAAAAGAGACCCCATCTCTCACTTTGTATTTCAAGTTTCTCAACAATAATGGAAGTTGTCCGTGAAGAAACACTTAAGACTATCAGATTGTGTCCATAAAATGTACCTTGAGTCAATATCTGTATATTATAAGAAAAAAGATGTAACATGTAGTAGACATCAAACCAAAAAATAACATCAAGGTACATAAAATATTAAACCAAAAAAGATATAACATCAAACCAAAAAATAAAATAAGGAGAGATAATAACAACTTAATAACATCAAACCGAAAAATATTAACACAATCGTGAAAAAATAAAAACAAATATATACTGCTATTCTTTATAACCTGCTGACTCATTAAACCCTCCACCTGCTTCCTCCAAAACCACCATCCTAAACCAACCTTTTAACTCCTACCTAAACTTCTAACCCGTCAACTAACCACCACCTGCTCTTCCACCTGACCCTGAGACCCTTAAACCCTGACCCGACCACCAATATGACCTATTTAATTTAGACCCATCTTACCACTCCAACTCATCCATATCCTAATACAGGTTATAATACAGGTTAACTATGAAAATTTCTTTTATGTGCAACTTTTTGTGGTAGGCGGTGTGAGCCAAGGCTGCGAGAGAGAGAGAGTGGGAAGATGATATGAGTTTAAATAAAAATAATAAACTTGAATAGAAAAAATAGAATAAAACCATAAATGCATTTTAGAGGCGGTATTTGATCCAAGAATAAATAGCATAATTGTAAGTGATTGTGCTTAGCTCTACTGGTTCAATTGGAACTCAGACACTGGACATAGTTGTTGAAAATCCAAACAAATTCAGTTTTGTAGCACTTGTTGATGGTTCAAATGTAACTCTTCTTGCTGATCAGGTTAAGAGATTCAAACCGCAATTAGTTTTTAGCATTTTTCCATCCTCTACACATTATCATTTAGAAGCTTTTTGTAGCCTTTGACAGGTTGTCTTGACCTTGCCCTCATTAAAGGGCAAAGGGAAGTTGATGTTGATGATGTTGGCAGGTTGTAGAAGCTTAATGACATGCAGTTCTTACTTGGGCGTCTTTCCTGCTAGCACAGCATCCCACCAAATCCAGTATGAGATTCCTGCTAGCACAACATCTCTCCAGAATGTGACCTGCAGTTCTTACATGATTCCATGCTTTGGTCAGGGGAGGATAACCTTTGAGTCAATTTAGAAATTACAATACTTGAGACTCCATTGCTTGTGCACTCCCTAAAATTAACTATGGTGCCAACTTATAATACATTAATAAACAATCCACATCATTTCTGTAAAGAATAAGCTATAGATGTGTCATGAAAAATAGGGAATTTATCTTTGAAAATGACTAAAATGGGTAATGAACAAAGAGAAGCAACTTGAAGTTAATCAAGTCACCACTACATATTCCAAAAAAAAACACCATCAACAAATAGTATCAACATACTGAAATTGTACCTCCAACTAACATGATGCATGTTTAGTTGATAAATACAAAAAAAAAATAGCTAATATTAATATTTTGAAATTATACCTCAAACGACCACCATTACCTACTTCTCCAATAATCACGGACAATCCGATTCAGTCAACACCCAATATATCTCAGATGTCTCATCCCATAATAGCTCAAGAACATTTATAGTTGCTAATAACTGCCACACGCATCTATAAAAAATGTGTAAATCTGAGCACCAATGTATTAATGCATATACATGTAAACAACATACAAAAAAAATTAAACTAACTGAGTCGGCCCCTAAATTTATATTATACACACACACACAAAACTATTAAAGTCAAATACCTATTAAATAAACACGTTTTACCTTGTGGTGAGCAAAATTAATATGGGAAGGATCAAAGATAAATTCTCCATGAGACTATCATATCCATAAAACGAATCCTGCTGAATGGTGACCGTTGAAAACTGAGGTAAATCAATCTCATCCAGTAACCTAAACAATTTCCATTAAAAAAACTCAATTAAAACATCCCACGATCACACAATCAATACAAAAACAATTAATTTTACATAGGAGGCTTGGTAACATGTGCTCCTTGCCAACCATTCTCATCCAGCCAAATAAATAACAAACTCTGAAACAATAAATTTTTTTAGAGTCGAAAATCTCCATTTTAAGTAATTCAAACACAAATGGGTTTCTTTGTTGGAGTCCTATCTCAAAATATCACGTAAACCTTAAAAGTTGTAGTGGATTACGTTAATAATGGCCGATAGTGGTCGTCGTATGAAGAGAACCCTTTTGAGCCATTCTGAAACTCCCAGTGCCAACGTCTTGAAACCCCCACGCTCAAAAACCCCAAAACCAGTGTAAGGACATAATTTTATAAATGTCCACAGTAGATTCTAGGAATTTTCTATTTTTCTCCCAGATCACAGTTCATATGTCTGATACCGCTACATTCAGCACGTCAACACGATCATCCTCGACGGCCTGTATCCGAATTCAATGCAACCACCGTCTTCACTTGCATCATGCTACATGAAATGTGCTACTCAGCTCATTCCCACTACTCCACTACGCTCTATCAGTAAAATGTTTTATTGGAGTTTTATATATTTGCATAAATATTTGGGAAATGTTTTTGAAAATTATTTTTGAAGTCTGGATTAATTTTTTATCAAAAGCAGAATTTTTTTCTAAGTGTAGAAGCGAATGGCCTCGATCGACGAGATCGCTCGAGCGACTTTGAAAGTCGTTCGCACGAGATAGACATGTCGCGCGATATCATTCGAACGACTTCTGTCCTTCGTTCGAGCGACATGCTATCTCGTTCGAGCAACATGCTATCTCGTTCGAACGAGCCACTGCCTCGATTTTTGTATATATATCTGATCCCCTTCTACACATTTTTTTCAAGTCTTTCTGCAATCTCAATATTCTGCGAAATCTTCCAAGAATAAGACTTCACCTTTTAAGGTTTTCTAAACCTTTTTGATTCACAAAATCATTCCCATATATGTGTGTGAATCTTTAAACCTTCAAGAAGATCGTTTACTCATCTGGAGTACTTTGTGAGGAAGCCGCTCTCTTCATCACTGCTGCCCTACTGGAAAGGGATTGTTCCAGCCGCTGATAATAGAACCGACACCCGAGGGTATTTCTGTGTCACTGTATTTTCATTGTAATCCATTGTAAGCCGTTCTCTTACAAAAATTATTGTGAAAATAAAAGGTTTTGCCCCGTTGGGGATTTTTCCTCATATATGTGTCCTTGCATGTTTCATCATCGCATTTAATCATATATAGATGCATGTTTAGGACTTAAGTGGTAAAAACTGTGTTTAATTAAATAACTTCCTTACTTGAACGCAAGCGCACTCTTCTCAAATTGGTATCAGAGCCAGTTACACAATTTTACCATGTAATTTTCCGCAAATTTATTTTAAGATATCAATTTTCTGAAAAATTAATTTTTGAAAACGAGTGTGTTCATTATGGAAAAGTTATATAATAAAATGCCAGTTTTTGACGGGACAAACTATGCATATTGGAAAGCTCGCATGAGGTCTGCTTTAAAAGCCATTGATGAACGTGTCTGGATTTTGGTTAAAAGAGGGTGGACACCTCCCTCCGTCACCGTTGATAATGTGATCAATTTAAAACCTGTCACTTCTTGGACTGAAGACGAATTTAAATTTTCATCATTCAATTCTAAGGGTGTAAGTGCTATTTCTGGGTCTGTCACACCTGATGAGTTCAAACGCATAATGATGTGTACCACGTCAAAAGAGGCATGGGATGTTTTACAACTCACCCATGAAGGAACTAATGTTGTGAAATAGTCTAAATTGCAAAATTTGACAACTCAATTTGAAACCATCACCATGCATGAGACTGAATGTTTTGATGATTTTTATGCTAGACTTTCTGACATTGTTAATACTATCTTTAATCTTGGTGAACATATTCCTAATGCTAGAGTTGTTAAAAAGATTCTTCGTTCTTTGCCTAAGTGTTTTATCCCTAAAGTCACTGTGCTAAATTCTATGGGTAATTTAAATACGCTAAAATTGGAAGAACTTGTAGGAGATTTGCAAACATATGAAATTGATATGTTCCCTAAAACTGCTAGGTCTAAAGATAAGGGAATTGCACTTAACGCCCAAGAGAGAAAGAGTGAGGGGTCGGCTAGAAAGAGGGTAGAGTCATCTAGAAAGAGATAGACTGACACGTCTGATTCTGATTGTGATTTTGACTTAGATGATTTTGATCTTTTTGCAAAAAATTTCAAGAGGATTCTCAAATTTAAGAAAAATGGCAATTTTAAAGATAAAAAGAAATTTGAGAAAAATAAGTTTGAAAAGAAAAATGAAAAAGTTTTTAAAGATCCTCCTAAGAAAGAAAGTGAGAGATGATTTGAGTGCGACGATAGGGGTCATAGAGCCTTTGAATGTGCCACACGTCTGAACAGGGAGAAATGGAAAGCCGTCCTTAATGCTACCCTTAGCGACGACAGTGAGGTCGAGTCGGTAGATTCTGGAGTCGAGTCACCGCATGAGTGTAACTTCACCGCATTCATGGCTAGTCATGTGAGCACTTCTAGTTCTCCTCACGACAATGAGGATGATACTTCACAGGGACACCTCGACAGTGAGATCGATGTGAGTGAGGGGGAGGATGACACAAGTGAGAGCGAGAGTGATATTCAACGCGCCTACGCTGAGTTATATTCTGAGTCATTTAAAACTAAAAAGCGTAATAAAGCGTTAGTTCTTAAGATCACCGACTTAGAGGAAGAGTTAAGAAAAGTGAGAGAGAGAGAGTCCTCCACCTGCACCGCCCTGAGAGAGAGAGAATCTGCTTGTGTTGAGAAAGAGAGTTTGTTTATAGAGAGAGAGAGTAAGTTTGAGAAAGAGAGAGGGGACTTGACTAAATAAGTGGCTAGTCTTACGAGTGAGCTCCATTCCTCCGTGGATACTCGAAAGAAACTTGAAGCTCTTGTTGCCCAGCTAACTCATGATCTTGAGAAAGCAAGGGAAGTCAAGGTACAAATCGAGGATAGATATGGGAAGATGGGAAAAATGCTCCTCGGCCCCGCTTTAGGTTTTGGTGATCGGCAGGGAATTGGTTATGATGGTGCCTCCACGTCCCAAATTACACCTGGACCAGTTCCTGAGTTTACTATGACTCCTTATGGCCATCGTCAAAAACCTCGAAGGAGAGTTCGACCAAGAAAAGCAAACTAAGGTCCGCCTTTGACTGTGTTCTTTTGTACTTATTGCAAAAGAAAAGGCCACCTCAGGGAGTTTTGCTATAGTATGGGTCGGACACGACCTACTACTGCTCCACATTAGCATACTGATGATTTTACTAGTCTGAGAGAGCGAGTTGAGTTTTTAGCTGCCACGTCTCAGAGTTTGATGGAGGAATTCCGACGGATGTCTTTACCGTCAGGGAATGCTTCTCACATTCCAGCTAAAACCAACAACAACAAAGGCAAACAAAAGGTCACCACTTCTTGGGTACCTAAGAAAGATAAAAAGGCCTTCGTTGTTCATGTTGCTTTCAAGGCACATAATACCTCACAGTGGTATTTTGACAGTGGGTGATCCAGACATATGACAGGTGATACCTCATTTTTTACATCTCTTGAGGATTATCAGGATGGCAGAGTCACTTTTGGAGATGGGAGCAAGTCTAGCATTATAGGACGAGGTACTGTAGAGTTACCTGGATTTCCTATGCTAGAGAATGTGTTGTATGTCAAAGGTTTAAAAGTAAACCTTCTTAGCATTAGCCAGCTGTGCGACACTGACTTGACAGTAAAGTTTGATCGGGACGCGTGTAATGTTTACAATTAAGACGGTAAACTCTTAATTCAAGGGGTGAGGACCGAGGATAATTGTTGTGGGACTGTGCCTACTTCCTCACTTGTCTGCAACAGCGCCACGATCACTCCTATAGATCTGTGGCACCAACGTCTAGGTCACGTAAATATTAGAGATCTCACTCGCTTAGCTAAAAAGGACTTAGTACGTGGCTTACCATCTCTTGGAAGGCCAACTTCGACGGTTTGTGGACCCTGTCAGTTGGAAAAACAAATTCGTAGTCCCCATAGGAAGTTGCATTCCATTACCACCTCTCGTGTTCTTGAGCTTATACACATGGATCTTATGGGTCCCACTCGTACCGAGAGTCTGGGTGGTAAGAGGTATATCCTCGTGATGGTGGATGATTTCTCCAGGTACTCCATTGTAGGTTTTTTGAGAGAGAAATCCGATGTTGTAGAGTTTTTAACAACCAATTGTCGTGTCTTGCAAATTCAACACGGAGTCACTATTAACAGGATACGTAGTGACAACGGCACTGAATTTAAGGAAGCAAAGGTGGATTTGTATTGTGATAGCCTTGGGATCAAACATGAGTTTTCTGCTGTGAAGACTCCTCAGCAAAATGGGATTGTTGAGAGAAAGAAGAACGATCCAGGAAATGGCTAGATCTATGCTTCTAAGTTGTAATGTTTCTAGGAGATTTTGGGCAGAGGCAGTGTCTACTGCATGCCACACAGTGAATAGGGTTTACTTGTGTCCACACACACTTAAGACGCCTTATGAATTGTGGACACTCAAGAAACCTAACATCGCATATTTCCGTGTTTTTGGGAGTAAATGCTACATCCTACGGGATAGAGAGCAATTAGGAAAGTTTGACTCCAGGAGCGACGAGGGAATATTTCTAGGATATTCATCGAATAGCAGAGCGTACCGGGTTTTTAACCTGAAGATCTCTAAGGTTATGGAATCAATAAACGTCACCGTGCAAGATGACGAACCTCCGACGGTTATTGATCCTAACCTTCAGTGTGAGGATGAGGACTCGTCTGATAGTGATCAACTTATCCCCCACCCACACTCTGTGGTCCCCACTCCCGTGTTAGGGGATGCACCCGCTTGGGTTCGCAAGAGTCATGACCCTTCTGCCATTATTGGTGATCCCACTCTAGGGGTTAAGACTCGTGCTCAGCTAGAGAACGTTGTTAGCCATCTTTGCTACACGTCCAAAGTCGAGCCCAAGAATCATAAAGAAGCACTCAAGGATGAACACTGGATATCTGCTATGCAGGATGAGTTGCTTCAGTTTAAAAAGAATAATGTCTAGGAACTTGTCCCCCGACCTAGTGAGACTAATGTGATTGGTACCCGGTGGATTTTTAAGAATAAAATGGATGAAAATGGTACCATAATCCGAAACAAGGCTAGGTTGGTCGTTCAAGGCTACACGCAGATAGAAGGTGTAGACTTTGGGGAGACATTTTCTCCTGTTGCGAGGCTTGAGTCCGTCCGTCTACTACTCGCCATCGCATGTCATATGCGCTTCAAGTTATATCAGATGGATGTCAAGAGTGCCTTTCTGAATGGCATTCTACAGTAGGAGGTTTACGTGGAACAACCAAAAGGGTTTGAAGACCCTCAGCACCCGGAGCACGTCTACTATTTGAGAAAAGCCTTGTATGGTTTGAAGCAAGCACCCTGTGCTTGGTACGAGAGGCTTACTTCCTATCTCTTAGCCCATGGCTTCAAGAGAGGGGGAGTTGATATGACGTTGTTCATCAGGAGAGATAACGGTGCAATTTTGGTTGCCCAGGTCTATGTGGACGACATAGTCTTTGGATCCACGTGCTCTCAACATGCTTATCACTTTGAAAAGGAGATGAAAAGTGAGTTTGAGATGAGCATGGTTGGTGAGCTTACTTTCTTCCTTGGTCTCCAGGTTCGTCAGCTAGAAGATGGGATGTTCATCTCCCAATCCAAGTATGCTAGAGACCTAGTAAAGAAATTTGGTTTAGACTCCGCTAAGAATGCACGTACACCTATGAGTACCACTACCAAGCTTAGTAAGGACACTTCAGGCAAGGACGTAGAGCAAACCTTCTATCGGAGCATGATAGGTAGTCTTCTCTACTTGACTGCCAATCGTCCCGACGTAGCCTTTAGTGTTGGAGTCTGTGCGCGATATCAGGCGTCCCCGAAAGAGTCACATTTACTTGCTTTAAAACGTATTATTAAATACATGAGTGGGACTATCTCACACGATATTTGGTATTCCTTTAATACTGATGACCATTTGTCCACCTATTCAGATGCCGATTGGGCCGGGGATGTAGATGGTTGTAGGAGCACTTCTGGTGGGTGTTTCTATTTTGGTTCTACTCTTGTCTCCTGGCTGAGCAAGAAGAAAAATTCCATCTCTTTGTCCACTACGGAGGCTGAGTATATAGCCGCCGGGAGTTGTTGCACGCAACTCTTGTGGATGAAGTAAATGCTGCAGGATTATGGGATTTCACAGGACACAATGACCATTTCCTGTGATAACACGAGCGCGATACACATATCCCGCAATCCAGCCCAGAATTCGCGCACAAATCACATCAGGATACGTGAGCACTTTATACGTCAGTTAGTTGAGGAGAAAGTCGTATCCCTGAGTTTTGTTCCCACCCACTGTCAGTTAGCCGATATTTTCACGAAACCTTTAGATGCCCTTAGATTTGAGAGTCTTAGGAAGTCTTTGGGTATTTGAACAGTTGACTGAGAGGTTGGTCTATGTCTAGAATAGGATGCTTTTTTATGTTCATATCATATGCTTCCTATTGCTAGTCTGATTTATATGTACCATTGCTTTGTTGTACAACTATTTATTTATTCTTTTGAAAAATACAAAAAGATTTTATTTTGATAAAAATCCAAAAAGATTTTTGTATTTTGTTTGCACCGTTTATGACTGAACATTTAAGATAGCCAAGTTACAATTTCATTCCATCTTTTCATGTGACTGTTTGATAGAGATTTGAGACGCTACATCATTTCATCCATGTGCTTTACATTATATGAAGTCTTTGAGATGTAATTCGTGATATTTTCCTACATGTTTGACTCTTATCTCCTTTATTGCACACATGCACGACTTTATTTGATTATTATACTTGTCTATCACATGTTGGCTTGAGTGTTTCCATCTCAATTCTGTCTATACAACTTGCAATATGCGATAAAACTTGACAAGGTTGGAATGCATGTAAAAACCATTTTTTGTGAGACTGAGTGATTGTTTAAGAACGGGGAGGGGCTGCGAAAGGTAATTCTCTTCTTTGCGCAAAAGCCACCGTTCAAAAGGACCTAAAAATGGAGGAATTTTATTATCCGGGGTCCAAAGAGGTTAAAAGAGCCCGAAAAAAATTTAAAGGCAATAAAAAGAAATTCATGCCAAATATGTTCCACTTAGGTTTCACCTTCAATTCTCCAAAGTTTGAGAATTTAGAAAGCCTCTATTCAAAATTAATATCTGAGGGAGTTTGGTTGGAGAATTCAAACGGGTTTGCACTCCCTTGAAAGTCCTGAAAAATCATGAAATAGTTTTGGACGTTAATGGTGTGGAAATCACTTTGGGCTTTGATTTGTCGATTTGATAGAGTCAATGCCTTATATTTCCACCTTTTTCCACCAAAGGAAGACTTTGAGTTCATTCGTTAGGAGTATCCGATATTCATCGTGCATATATGTCATGTTTGTATGCATTGATTTTCCTATCGAATCTGATCACACCCCTTCATTTTCGCTATCATTGACTTGGTTGTTTTTGTGATCTTCCATGGTGTGATTCTTTGTTGTATACTATGTGTAAAAAATTTTGAAAAATATAAAAATAGCAGTTTATTCCCGTGTGTCATTCTCCATGTGCATTCATTTCTGCTTCTCATATTTGTCTATTTGGGGACATCATAAAATGGGGGAGAAGAATTACGGGGGAGGATTGTTTTGGTGTTTGGTTGATTTATGAATGATTTGCTTACGCTTAATTGATCATCAATTTTTGCATATCATTATATTTCAAACTGTTACTTATCATGGGTATTTGCTTTATCTCATGTGTGTAGGTACATCATTGTTCATTTTTGGATTGCACACCCTGATGAGAAAAGCTTTGAAAGTTTTTGAAGAGCTGAAGATTTGGGAGACATGTCATTTAGTATTCTCAGTTTGAGGGTTTAATGGGGATATTATCTTATATGTCATTTGATTGCATAATTCGGTTTTTTATGTATGTACCGGCATAGACATAGGGGGAGATTTGTAAGGACATAATTTTATAAATGTCCGGGGTAGATTCTAGGAATTTTCTGTTTTTCTCCCAGATCACAGTTCATATGTCTGATACCGCTACATTCGGCACGTCAACACGATCATCCTCGACGGCCTGTATCCGAATTCAATGCAACCACCGTCTTCACGTGCATCATGCTACATGCAACGTGCTACTCAGCTCATTCCCACAACTCCACTACGCTCTATCAGTAAAATGTTTTATTGGAGTTTTATATATTTGCATAAATATTTGGGAAATATTTTTGAAAATTATTTTTGAAGTCTGGATTAATTTTTTATCAAAAGAAGAATTTTTTTTCTAAGTGTAGAAGTGAATGGCCTCGATCGACGAGATCACTCGAGCGACTTTGAAAGTCGTTCGCGCGAGATAGACATGTCGCGCGATATCGTTCGAAAAACTTCTGTCCTTCGTTCGAGCGACATGCTATCTCGTTCGAATGAGCCACCGTCTCGATTTTTGTATAAATATTTGATCCTCTTCTACACGTTTTTTTCAAGTCTTTCTGCAATCTCAATATTCTGTGAAATCTGCCCAGAATAAGACTTCACCTTTTAAGGTTTTCTAAACCTTTTTGATTCAAAAAATCATTCCCATATATGTGTGTGAATCTTTAAACCTTCAAGAAGATCGTTTACTCATCTGGAGTACTTTGTGAGGAAGCCGCTCTCTTCGTCACTGCTGCCCTACTAGAAAGGGATTGTTCCAGCCGCCGACAATAAAGCCGACACCCGAGGGTATTTATGTGTCACTGTATTTTCATTGTAATCCGTTGTAAGCCGTTCTCTTACAAAAATTATTGTGAAAATAAAAGGTTTTGCCCCGTTGGGGATTTTTCCTCATATATGTGTCCTTGCATGTTTCATCATCGTATTTAATCACATATAGATGCATGTTTAGGACTTAAGTGGTAAAAATTGTGTTTAATTAAATAACTTCCTTATTTGAACGCAAGCGCACTCTTCTCAACCAAACTACAAATGAACAGCTAAATAAATACATCAAAAGAAAAAGTCTTCAAAATATCTACTAAATAAATGAAAACAAATTTCAGATCAATAAAAAAAAGGGCATACCTGTTCATTTGATGGGTTTATTTAACTGTTGGAGTCTTAGAAGCAGCTAACGCTAAGAGAGAAAAATACACACAATTTCAGATCCAAAAAAAAATTGAAATAAAGTTAAGAGCCTATCTGATTTGAATCGTGGGCTCATCAATCAAAAATTGAAATATCTAAGAAACAAATAAGAGAGAGTTTGAGGGGGCGAATGATGGAGAGGGAGAGTAAGAGGAAATCATATGCAAGATTAGAACAGGAAACTCATCGAGATAGAGAGAAGGGCGGATGAGTGTGAGGGGGCGGATGAGGGAGAGGGAGAGTAGGGCTTGTGTGTGGTGATCAGATGGGAGGGAGGGTGAAAATCGGGAGAGTTTTTATGGTATGGAGTGTTTGAATGTGTGGAAAGTATGTGAGAGAGTTTGATTTAGATAAGTTTACAAATTTACCCTAAAATTTGAATTTTAAAGTAGATGGGGAATGAATGGGAGTGTGTGAAAAGAGAGGGAATTCAAACTTGTAAGGGGTGAAATAAGGAGTGTAGGAAAAACTTATATGGATGACATCATCAAACAATCTTATGACATATATAAGTTTCCTACTTTATTATATATATATATATATATATATATATATATATGGGTTGGTTATTAAATTGTCTACACATTTTAACGGTTTAGATGTGTGCAACCTCCTTACATATTTTTACACATTTTAATAGTTCAGATCACCTCCCTTTCTTTTTTACCAACCTACCCCTTAATTCCTTAATTTCCCCCTCTTTTATACTCACCAAAATTACACTTTAATTCATAAATGAGGGTATTTTAGTAACACTCTCCCTTTACACACACGACCCTCTCTCTCTTTCTCGATCTCTCACACACCCATATGCTTTTCACTCTCTCCCCAACGTAGCTCCCTCCTATTTTTCCATGCCTCCCAACACATTTGCTCGCCCTCCCTCCCTCCGCCCGTTGCTCGCCCTCTCTCCCTCCGCCCGCTACTTTACACACGCACACACAAACACACACACGCACACACACACACACAGCCCCCTGTGTCGCCCCCTCCGCAACCCCTTCCCCTCCCCCCCCCCCCTCAGAAAAGATTTAACCCAAGATCTGTTTTTTCTCTCTCCGATCTGAAAACTGAATTCCTTTCTCTCTCTGATCTGAACACGAGGTATTCACTCAATTCCTTTTACACCACAGGCTATAGAGAATAACACACGTTCTTTAGGAAGTTTTAGAACTAATGAGAATAACACTTATTCGAGAATAACACATGTTAATTTTACAATTCCTTTTATTGTAATTTTACAATTCCTTTTATTGATATAATTTTATATTTATTTTATTGATGTATGAGAATAACATTTATTTTGAAAATTATACGAACACAGTGGTAAATCAGACTTTATATAGGATGCATGTATTTCCTTTTGATGTATCGAATTAAAATACATGTATTCCTATTGTTGAGTGTACAGGAAATTGGGAAAGATGACGGCTAAGTTGTTGATGATGAAGATGATGTGTTTCCTTTTAATTCTGCAGCAGGTGTTGTTGATGATGAAGATGATGGAGAAGACGACAACAGGTGTTGTTGGTGATGAAGACGACGAAGAAGACCAAGACGGAAGTTACCATTTTATGGGAACGGGGAAAATCTATATCAGGTGAAACTATACAAACATACCTGCTAAACAACTATCACTATCACTGTATTTATTCTATTTTCTTCAGGCCCATTTGGAACTCCTCTTATATTACATTAATTCGAATCGTAGGTAATATTAATTTTTCTGGGGGAAGTGGGGGTCGGGGTAGACTGTTTTTCATCCCATATTTTGTTCTGTTTTGGGTTGTCATTGTGTTGATATGTTCTACAAAATATATTGCATTTGGTTCTTATTATCATATTAGTTTGTTTGTTTGTTTTACAAATCATATAAATACTTGATTTGGCAATTGGGGTTTCATCTTTTAATTGATGTAAGTAATTTTTTTTAGTGTCAATTAGCAAGTGAGGTGAGGTTTTTGTACAGAAGCTTTTGGAGTGTATGACATCAGTATCTTTAACTATATTTAATGCTAAATGTGGCCATAAAGGATTGGTTATGGTTTGTTGAGATTAAAGTACCACATCGGGTAATTAACGCCATTTTGCAACCATAAATGATTTTCATTTTATTTGAATGAGCACCCCTTAGTTATCCAGTGTAAATCACATGCTCAATTATAGTCTTACCATCCGTTAACAGTGTAAACAAACACTTTTGATAATTGATCTTTAGATAGTACATTTGGTTTCTTTTCAGTTGTCGGCGGAAATTACAACACACACAACACAACACTTATACTGTACTATCCCTCTATACATGGTCAATATTTTTTTTTCCAGAGATAAATTTCGTTGCTAAATCTCTATTTACATGTTCAGTTTTTCTTTTACATTCACCTACTTTGCGTTTAACTACCGACCTACTTTGTGCTTACAGGTCATGGTGAGACAACATTTAGTTACACCAATGTATATTAGTATCTGAGCTTAAGGCATATAGGTAAATAAATTGGTCCGATGGACTTGAATTCTATGTTGTTATGCTGGTTTTGAACTCTACGAATAAGTACACCATTTTCCCACTCCCCCCTACCCGCCATTTCTTCTCTATTATCTTCCTCAAACACTCTTTAATCACCCAACCATCATGATATCTTATCAACCAACTTTTTTTACACAGTTAGACATTGAGTCAAAACATGACAGTTGCATTGACTGAAAACATGACAGTCACGCTGCGTTGATTTTAATTTTGAGAAGGTACACTTCTCTAATAAAAAATATGAAAGTTTCCTAATTTCATTTGGTGGCTATTGTTATTAGTTTTCTTTAGTATATCAAATACACATAAACTTATTTGTTGGATGAGGATATTTTAGTTTTTAAGGCATTCTCAGAAGGAAAGGTAAGTTATGTACTATATCAGATTATGTTTGTTTAGATTTAGCAAATTACGAATGTGCATTTATGTTTTATGAAACAAAGATACATCAAATGTTCTATGATGTATGTTCTATGTACTAAAACAGAGCCTAATGAATGCTATTATGAATGTGCGTCTACATTTTGTTCAGATTTAGCAGATTACGAATGTGCATCTATGTTCTATGTCCAGATTTAGACCTCAAAATGTTGCAAAGCCCAACTATAGTTATAAACAATATTGAACAGAATCCAGTAGTGTTTATCGGCGTCTACATTTTGTATATTAACTACTATTATTCCTATATTGTTATCTTTTATTGATCTAGATCTATCTATTGTGTGTTGGATTTTTTCATCAGGAAAGAAATGCAATCAAAGATGAATCCAAGATAGAGAATGCTGGAAGATAACATGGAACGCAATCAACGACATCAGTTAAGGTGACATTTTTCATGACATTTTTCATATTGAGGAATTTTTCGTTTGATTGGAGTTCGGGTTTAAGAGCTAACAATGTCTTGGGATTAATTCACACATATTGCATTTAGTCCCCACTTTTGTTCTTGCAATATGCATCTTTTTATTTTGGGCAAATTATGTACCTTTCTTTTTCAAGTGCGAGTACGGCGCACGCGATTGGATTATTAGAAAGAGGAAATACATTAAAGACTTAAATCTTTCAAGCTCTCCTCCCCACTACCTAGAAACTGTGGTGTTTCCATTGGGCTATGAAATTCTGTTCGACGGATTGCTTTGGAGTTGTCACCCATAGACTCTCTTAGTGCCCGTCTGGGGATGAAACAACAAATTTATAAAAGGTATTTAAAGCTCGTCTTCCTATTTATTAGTCCTTGACATTTTTACTTAATTTGAATTTTACATAATGATAATAATCATTATTATAATAACTACTATATAGTTATTTTTGTTATTATTTGTTTGTAGTTCGTGCTTGAGGGGCTGATCAATTGAACAAAAGTGTCATTGTCCAGTAGCTCCCTTTGTGGACATTGGCGTCATCATATAAAAGACGATGAAAATGAGATCTTTAGTGGGATGGAAGATAGGAAACTGATAGATCAAAAATTTGTTATTTCTCTTTTTTCTTCAAAAGTGTTTTCATAAGTCAAGATGATGTTTAATTCTGATTCTTACTTTTTTCATAACTACTATATAATTCTGATTCTTACTGTTTTGATATTTTGAGAAGAAAACTATTCGAGTTGAAGAAAACAGTTTGATTTCAGATTGCTTTTTGCTTGACTAATGGTGGAACATGTTTTGATATTTTTTGATTAAAGGTATTGGTTTCAAGGTATGAAAACGATTCTTACTATTTCAGAAATATATATTATTCTATTACCATAGAAATATTGAGTAATCTGATATCCAATGTTTATCTATATTTTTAGGGAGTTGTATTGTAGCAAGATGCCAATGGAGGAACAAAAATATATACGTTTGGGGGAATGGAAGGCTGCTGAATACTTTTCAATTGCAAACTGCTAAGACATGACTGAAAAAATATCGTAAGAGAGTGATTGAAGCACAAGTTGAGTCCTATTATAAAAAGGCACAAGTAGGGTAAGTCTTCGGCACAAAACAAATGTCGTAAGAGAGAGATTTCAAACAGCTCGAGCAATGTAAAGCCATGGATGTATCTGTGAGACAGACAAACAGTGGTGTGAGCATATGAATCCTTAAGGTATGTGTTGATGTAAAAAATTAGATCACTCTAATTATTCAATCACAGATAAATAAATGAGACAAAAGATTTTTAAAGTGGTTCAGCCTTATAAGAATGGCCTACGTCCACTGTTTTGGTATTGTTGTTTGTATGGGAGTTCTCGATTACAAGTTATCTCAAGAAATTCCCGTCTGGGGGTCCCTTTACAATGAGGGTTGTACAATGTATTTATAGCCCTGAGGCTGTAATGTGAAAGGGTACTACATTAAATGATATACATATGAAAGGGTAATACATTTAATGACCTCTTTGCGTGCGCGTCCAAATGATAAGCATTTAATGAGCATTTAAACTGTTGGTATCCTGCTTCGAGGTGCAGCTCGGACCGCCATGAGTTGCTCGGACCGCCATGAGTTGCTCGGACCGCCTAAACTTCTCGGTATTTAAGAGTTCCTCGGAGAGGCATTGTTCCTTAGAGCTTGCGAGTTCCTCGGGGAATTAGTCTTCCTCGTTGTAGCCTTGTTCCTCGGAGCGAGTGGGTTCCTCAGAAGTATTTGATGTTTCCATGTAGATAGCCACGTATCTTCATATGATTGGTCCATGTCAGCAGATTAATTTTGGTATCAACAGAAGCCCCCAATGTTTCATAGTTCGAAATTTGAGGAGTATGGAACATTCTTTCTCGGATTATGGTAGCTTTAAATAGTCTTCCTGATTTTTATGAGCGTTTCCCTTGTATTTATTTCTCCTTCCCAATTCGTAGAATTATGCTTTTTTTGACTTTTTTGTGTGCTTCGATTCCCGCGTTACTTTTCGTCTTCTTAGCCGCTGTTGTCCGCTTCGATTCCCGTGTCACTTTTCCTCTTTTTAGCCGCTGTTGTCCGCTTTGATTCTCGAGCTACTTTTCATCTTTTAAGCCGCCGGTAACGTAATCATCCTTTTTTGTAATCATTACTTCACCATTTCCCAAGGCAAGGTATTTAAACTTCACAGACGCTCCCATCGTCTTCTACCTTTCCAAATTTTCGTCTTTTGAGTTTTACGTCGTCTCTTCCTACTCTCTTGTGCGTTCATCTTTTCCGTCGTTCGTTGTCATCAGATCCATTCTTTTCCTGTAAGATCTTCTTCCTTCATCTTTATTTCTTTATTCACCATGGTTTACCCTGTTGAGTCTCTTGAGAAATTTCGTTCTGATTTCTCCATTCCCTCTTGGGTTGTCTTGGAAGAGCTTTCTGAGCCTTCTAATTACTTCCATTTGGCTGAGGGACATTGGTTCCCCAGTCTCTTTTTTGCGGAGTGTGGATTTTCTTTTCCACCAAATTCCTTGTGTCTGGAATTCTGTCAGTATTTTGACGTTGTTCCTGCACGAATAGCCCCCAACACCTGGAGAATAGTTATTGGGGTGCATAGGTTAAATCAAATGCATGGAACTCGTATAGGAATTCAAGAAATCATGTACTGCTATAGATGGGCAGTCAATAAAAATATTTATTATTTAAAAACTAGATTTTTAAACAGAGCCTTAGTAGTTAATCTCCCTGATGCCAATAGGGATTATTTTTAACATGGGGTTGTCATAAAAAATTGGCAACACCCTCCATTGACTGGAGATGAAGTTTACCAGGGTCCCAGATGCCCTCCTTATGGCAATGGGATAGGTTATTTTTATTTCATTTTATTTTGAAATTATGCTTCTTTTGTGTTTGATAAAATGTGCCACTGATAACAATGTTTATTTATTTGCAGTTGATAGCAAGAGAAAGTGCCCCAAAGAGGCAGATGTCAATATAAGGCATTTGAAACTTATCTGGAGTCTGCATCAAAGTGTTTCAGACGAACACATTAGGTCGGCTTCGTATCTGCTCCTGTACAAGAGCTACACCACCTCCTTCACTGCTCGTCCTGTGATCAGTGAGGCAGAGCCAGTACCCCCCTCTGCAAGTTCTTCACCTGACTCTCATATTCCTTTGAGCGAAAGGATGAAGAAAAGAAGAACTCCTTCTCTATTTGAGAAAACTGCCTCCGGTTCTGGGGAGGTAAAAAGGATTAAGATTGATGTCCCAAGGGAGGGGACAAAGAAGACTGATGCAGATCCTCCAGCTGCTCCTGCTAAAGTCGACGAGAAGCCCGCAGTGGCTCCGAGCTGGTCTACTGCTCCTGGAGAGGTGATTGTGATATCACCGACCAAGGGTTCTTCCTTGGTTGAATCTGTACCTGTTCCCCCGAGGAGGCTGAAGAAAAGCTCCTCGGTCAATTTGGCTGACACCACTGCTCAGCCCCCAACTGCTGGGACTCTAGTTCCCACTTTTGTTCCTCCGAGCTCTGCCATGAGCTCGGTGAAGTACCGGACCATTCCCGAAGTCCTAGGTAATGAAGATAATCTTACTCGGGACATGGTTACTTCTTTGGCTGCTCGCCATCTTGCTTCAGTAAGTCTCTTTACTTTGAACTTTTCATATTTTCTTTGTCATTTCTTGTTTCTAACTTGCTTTCTTTTTCTGTTCACAGTTGATGAGCTGCTTTAACATAATCCTGAAGAAGGATGAGGCAATTAAAGTTTCATTCTCCTCGTCCAGCGTGGAGGGAGCTTTGGAGGAAGCTAAAAAATCTCTAGAAGATTCTTGCCAGACATATGCCACTGATAAGGCTGTCTGGGAGAAGAAGCTTGCCTCCACCGAGTAGGATAAATCTCGAGATGTTGAAGCCTCCAAAGAGTTGGAGAAGAAAAATACTGCCTTGGAGAAGGCAAATAAAGAGCTTGAAGAGAAGCTCAGAGCTGAAGGGGAGCTTGAGAATAAGCTCAAAGTTGCTGAGGAGAGGTTGGACCACCTCCAGGAAGTAGGTCGGCAGAAGGAGGAGGCAGAAAATAAATTGAAGGCTGCTGAGAACCTGCTGTCCGAGAAGCTTGCCTTGGAGAAGACCAAGAGGAAAGCTGCTGTGAAGAAGTCCTTTAGCTCTGGCTGGGACAAGGGGTGGAACAAGGGGTGTGCTGCCATGGTATCTCAAGTGGACTATGGCAGTCTAAAGTATTTTAGGGATGGATGGGTTGCTGTCCTTCAGGAAATGAAGGTCGACGAATCATCCGAGTTCTTCCAGCGACATATCCCTGGTCCCCCTCCTACTCCAGAAGAATTAGAAGAGGACGAAGCTACCTCTGATGAGTCTTCAATGGTGATGGGAGATCACCCCCCAACCATCCAATATGCTGCCGAGCAAGTCGTTTCTTCTTCCGAGCAACAACTGGTGCTCTCCGAACAACCCACAGTTCCCTCCGAGCAACCTGCTTCCTCTTCCCAACCTCCCGAGAAGGTTTTGGGAGATAAGGAAAAGGTGTAGTGTTGTTCGGGCTTATCTTTATATTTTTCTTCTTTTGTCAAATGTAATCCAGAACTTGTAACTCTGAATTGTATTATCTAATAAAACTTGAATTTTCTTGCATATTGTTGTCTATCTTTCATTCATACTCTGCTTATTCTTCTTATTGATGATTGCTCTTTCTTTCTCTGCTAGTTTCTGGCCAGGATGGATCTGCTATCTGCCCATGATACAAAGTTGCTGCAACAGTGCAATGAGTACTTTAAGGCTGGTCACACAGACCTGAGTGCTGCACAAGTTGCCGACATCCTTGGCCAGGATGCTTCAGAACAGGCAATGGAAGCATATCAGTACCTGAAGTGTCTGCTTGATCGAGCGGTAGCCAATAATGTGGCTTACTATGAAATGATCGAGGATCTCCAAGGCACCCTTGAAGACCTTCAGCTTCAATATAAAGAATCCACTGCCTTGTTGCATGAGAGTTATGAGAAAAAGTACAAGCTGATAGTTGCTGACAAGGGCTACGAGAAGCTTTTTGTCGGGTATGATGTAAGGGAGAGAACTTTGAAGGGTGAGGTCGAGGAGTGCAGACAGATTGCCAAGCTGCTGGGGTAAGAGAACAACAACTTGCAAAAAGAGCTATCACAATTGAAGCCTGTAGATTTTTCTTCAACAACCCTAATCCCAGTAACTGACGAGGGATTTTCATTCTTAGAAGTTGAGAATGCCAAGTTGAGGGAAGAATTGGACGCCTTGAAGAGGTCGGTCCCTTACACATCTTCTCGCGGTCGAGCAAGAGCTCCTCATGGACGAGGAAGGGCAGCTCGGGTCCTTGTCGAGGAACAGAGAACTCAATCTGCGTTAGAGAACCAAGCTTTCCAATTAATGGCGAAGAACCAAGCTTTGTCTGATATGTCAAAGAAAGTTGGGGACTTGGAAAAATAGCTCTCTGCACAGAAGCCAGTCTTGGAGAATAAGGAGCTTTTCATCAAGAGTCTCCACAAGCAGCTAGAGAGGCTAACATGTCAATTCCACAAACAGCCCAGGGAGTTCTGGATGGCTGGATACAACGAAGCACTATTCCACCTGGACGATCGTATCCAGAATGCCAACAATGAGGGCTACAAGCAAGGCTAGCTGAATGCCTTAGGTGTGTTGAAGCTCGAATAAGGCCATTATCTGTGGGACTACCATGATCCCGGGTTGCTCGACTTGCCTGTGCCACCATACAATTTGGAGATGGATTGGATCCCTGCTCGGGCCATTCCTCGGAGCTTAATTTCAAAGTACCTCGGTGACTACAATCTTCACTCTCAAGTCGAGGTATCTCGTCCCGAGCATCTTTTAGATCGACCATCCGTGATGAATACAAGGATGTTGAAAGATCTTAATTTCATTAATTATCCTCTGTCTTTAAATGATCCGCCTGCTGGCGAGGAACCTGTGTCAAAAGCAGAGGGGAAGAGACCAGTAGAATAGGAATTTTTTGATGTAATAGTTAGTATAAATTTCAATATCAATGTACTTGTAATTTATTTTGAATTCAATGAAAGACTTTCATTTTTGCAAATCTTGATTGCTACTATCTTGTAATTATCAAACACTTTATATTTATGCATATCTGTTAAAAAGATAGCAAATAGCAATATTGTGTTGTTTGTCGACCAACTCATTAACAATTAAAAAGTTATAAGTATCAATAATGTTGCTCGATCACTTAATAATAAAGTAATGAGTATAAAAATGTTTAAAAATTTTCCAACCAACTAAGGTCGTTAAATTATGCTTGTCGACCAACTATAGTTAGTGGGTTTTTATCCCCGACCAACCATACTTGGTAGATTTTTCTCTTAAATGTTTCCGACCAACCAAGAACGGTAAATATTCATTGTCGACCAACTACGATTAGTGGGTTTTTATCCCCGACTAGCCATACTTGGTAGATTTTTATCTTTTTCATAAAATGCATCCGACCAACCAAGGTCGATAAATTCTACTTGTCGACCAACTACAGTTAGTGGGTTTTTATCCCCGACCAACCATAGTTAGCAACTCTTGCACTTTCTGGAATAATCTTACCTCCCGACCAACATAAGTTGGCATTTGAAAGTATATTTTGTTTCCTAGCCAAACAGGTTGGCATTTTTAGGAATATATCGTTTCCTAGCCAAACAGGTTGGCATTTTTAGGAATATATCGTTTCCTAGCCAAACAGGTTGGCATTTTTAGGAATATATCGTTTCCTAGCCAAACAGGTTGGCATTTTTTAGGAATATATCGTTTCCTAGCCAAACAGGTTGGCATTTTTAGGAATATTTCGTTTCCTAACCAACCGAAGTTGGCATTTTTAGGAATATTTTGTTTCCTAACCAACCGAGGTTGGCATTTTTAGGAATATTTTGTTTCCTAACCAACCGAAGTTAGCATTTTTAGGAACATTTTGTTTCCTAACCAACTGAAGTTGGCATTTTTAGGAATATTTTGTTTCCTAACCAACCGAGGTTGGCATTTTTAGGAATATCTTGCTGCTGAGCAGTCTGAGCTTTGCCGAGTTTTACTGAGTAGTGTGTAGCACTAGTATTCCCCAAAAAATTCTCAATAAAAGGAGAGACTTTAGCAAAATATCTTCGTTTTATTCATACTGATGGAACTGTGCTACATATACATCATTGATAATACTTGCGCAAGTGCTCTGCGTTCCATGCATTCTTAAACTCCTCGCCTTCTAAAGTTTCTATTCTATAAGTTCCTGGTCGAACAACTTCTGTAACTCGGTATGGTCCATGCCAGTTTGCTTCCAGCTTATTGTGCTTTTGAATTACTTTTTTTAGCACATAGTCTCCTTCTTCCAAGTCGCACCTCTTCACCCTTTTGTTGTAGAACAAAGCTGTTCGCTGCTGGTAAGCAGCATTTCTAATGGCTGCTTCTTCTCTAACTTCCTCGAGCATATCTAAATCCAGTCTTCTCATTAAGTCGCTGACAGGGGAATTGAAATTTAGTACCCTGTGTGTTGGGAGGCCCAACTCGGCAGGTATGACAGCTTCACTTCCAAACGCCAGCATGTATGGTGATTCTCCAGTTGCTACTCGGGGAGTAGTTCGGTAAGCCCAAAGTACTGATTGTAGCTCGTTGATCCAGTTTGCTTTTGCATCATCCAATCTTTTCTTCAAACCGTTCAGCAGCGTTTTATTTGTCACTTCAGTTTGTCCATTGCTTTGAGGATGGCCTGGTGCTGAATGAACCTTCAAAATGTTTGACTGATGATAATATGAGGTAAACTCCTCATTATCAAATTGTGTTCCATGGTCTGTGATGAAGGCATGAGGTAGACCATATCGACAAATGATGTTCTTCCAAACAAATTGGTATACCTTCTCGTACGTCATATCAATGAGTGGCTCAGCTTCTACCCATTAAGTAAAATAATCCACTGCGACGACGAGGTACTTGAACCTTCCTCGGGTCGTTGGCAGTGGCCCAACCAGGTCAATTCCCCACATGGCAAATGGCCAAGGGGAAGTTATGGGTGTCAACAAGGCTTGTGGAGTTCTTCGGATGGAGGAAAAGCGCTGGCACTTGTCACACTTCTTAGCGTAGGCCATGGAATCAGCCCTCATCGTCGGTCAGTAGTATCCTTGCATCATCACCCTTTGTAAAAGCGTCCGACCTGCTACATGTGCTCCACAAGACCCTTCATGGATTTCTTCAATCAATTCTTTCACCTCAGAGGGATGTACGCATCTCTGCAAACCTGCCATAATTCCTCGTCTATATAAAACACCATTAGTTAGTACATACCGAGCAACTTTAAACTTCAACTTTTTGGCAGTGAGCTTGTCAATTGGCAATTCTCCCTCCTCGATATACGCCCTGATGGGATCCATCCAAGATGGTCCTAAATCAAGGGAGATAAAGTTTATCGTCAGATCTTCATCTATGATCCGACCAGCTAACACTTCAATTGGAATTGTTCGTCGTAGCTCGGTGCGAGTAGCTGATGCTAGTCGAGCTAGGGCGTCTGCTCTTGCATTCTCCATCCTTGGTATTCTGACCAGCTGAATAGCAGCAAATTCTGACACCATCTCCTTTGCCTTTGTATGATATCTGATCATTAATTCTCCTCTAACTGCATATACTCCCATCATTTGGTTTATGATCAATTGAGAATCACTGAAAACAATGACTTGTTGCGCCTCCATAATTTTTGCTAAACCAAGTCCTGCAATCATGGCCTCATACTCAGCCTCATTGTTAGAAGCTTTGAATTGGAAACGCAAGGCGTATTCCATATCGACCTCGTCCGGAGTGCTCAAAACTATCCCCGTGCCGCATCCTGCAGTGCAAGAGGATCCAATTACATATAGTCTCCATATAGGTAACTCGTCTTCAAATTTCTGATCAGTTAGAGTTCCTCGGTGAAATATTTGTTCCTTCCTTTCCTCCTCGGGTTTTTCTTGCTCTTCGTCGATCATTTCTCCTTGCCCTTTTACCAACCGGAGTTGGTCTGAGCCCGAAGTCAATGATCTTGTAACATCCACTAGCCCTTTTACCAACCGGAGTTGGTCTGAGCTAGTGTTTGTTGATCCTGTAACATCCACAGGTTGATCAGCGAGCAACTTTTGCTCCTCGGGGGTATCAGGATTGGTGAACTCCGCTATAAAGTCTGCTACAGCTTGCCCTTTAAGCGATGATCTGGGTTCATAGACTATATCATATTCACCGAGCTCTATTGCCCAATACATCAATCGTCCTGACTTTTCTGGCTTATACAGGGCTTGCCCCAATGGCATATCAGTATATACTACTATGGTATGAGCCTGGAAATATGGACTCATTCTCCTACTCGCCTCAATCAGCGCTAGTGCCAATTTCTCCAGCCTTGGATATCTGATCTCTGCTCCTCGGAAGGCCTTACTTGTGTAGTAAATTGGCTTTTGTACTCCATTCTCCACTCTGATCAACGCCGAGCTAACTTCATTCTCGGACACTGCAAGGTACAAGTACAATTTTTCTCCCATCACTGGCCTGGACAACAATGGGGGTGCTCCCAAGTATCTCTTCAATTCTTGAAAAGCCTTCTCGCATTCATCATTCCACTCAAAAGTCTTTTTGAGTGTCTTGAAGAATGAGAGACATCTATCAGTTGCTCGTGACACATATCTGTTGAGTGCCGCTACTCGTCCTGTGAGACTCTGTACTTCCTTCTTCGTCGTTGGAGATCGCAGCCCTAATAGAGCTTTGATATTTTCAGGATTTTCTTCAATGCCTCATTGATTGACAATGTACCCGAGAAACATGCCTTCTCGTACTCCAAAGATGCACTTCGTCGGGTTCAGATTCATTTGATATTTATCTAGTTGATCAAAAGTCTGGCTTAAGTCAACTAGGTGATCGGCAGCTTTCTTGCTTTTTGTCAGCATATCGTCAACATAGACTTCCATGTTGTCACTGATTTGTTCAGCAAAGACCTTGTTCATCTGCCTTTGATATATCGCACCTGCATTTTTCAAACCAAAAGGCATAACATTATAACAATAAGTTCCCCGAGGGGTAATGAAAGAAGTACTTTCCCTGTCTTCAGGTTTCATTTTAATTTGATTGTAGCCGGAATAAGCGTCCATGAAGCTCAGCAACTCGTGTCCCGAGGTATCATCCACCAGTTGATCAATTCGGGGCAATGAAAAATGATCCTTTGGGCATGCTTTGTTGAGGTCGGTGAAGTCCACACACATCCTCCACTTGTTATTCTTCTTCTTTACCATTACTACATTGGCTAACCAATCTGGATATTTAACATCTTCAATGAAACAAGCTTTCTGGAGCTTCTCAACTTCCTCATGTATGGCTTGATTCTTCTCGGGACTGAATACTCTTCTTCTCTGCTTCACAGGCTTGATCTCCTTATTCACATTGATCTCGTAACATAAGAAGTTTGGGTCGATCCCTGGCATATCTTCATGACTCCACGCAAAAGTTTATCTTCTGCTTCTAAGGAAAATTATCAATTCCTGTTTTAATGAGGCCTCCAACGATGAACCTATTTGAGTAGTTCGCTCAGGGTGCTCGTCGTCCAGAATGATATTTTCAGTAGCTTCCACCACTTGACCCTTTACGAGTTGCGACTCATCCCGGGGATCCAATGTTTCAATTTCTGCACCTTCATCCACTTGATAAGTAGTGGTCTTTTTCTTTGATTCTTCCAGTTCTTCTTGCTCGGCGGATGAATAATAGCATTCCCGAGCTACTTTCTGATCACCTTTCACAACTCCTACTCCAAAGTTTGTTGGAAATTTTAGGCACAGATGCACTGTAGATGGCACAGCCTCGAACTTCTTCAATCCTACTCTTCCCATGATGATATTGTACGATGATTGGACATTCTTATCCATCACGAAGAAACGTATTCTTTCTGTATGACAAGCAGGCCACGTACCAATGAATATATCCAACTTGATCGTCCCAAGTGGAAATACTTTCTCGCCAGCAAAACCGATGAGGGGTCTGTGGTAAGGCTCCAGTTGAGATAGCTTTAGATTTACACTATCGAAACATGAGTAGAACATGATGTCTGCCGAGCTACCATTGTCGACCAGTACTCTTGAAATCATGACTTCCTTCATTCTCATTTTGATCACCAGCGGGTCATCATGAGGATATAAAATACCTGCAAGGTCATTTTTTGAAAAACCGATAACCAATTTCTCCTTGTTCACCTTTCTCGGACGATCTTCCTCAGCTAGATTTATTCGCTGAATGTACGAGCAAGCTTGAGCCTCACTGAGGTAAGCTTTTCTTTCTGCAGTAAGGTCTCCTCCTCCTGCATCCCCTCCTGTAATAACATTACAATAAAATGACCCAAAGCGTATTGAAAATACCTCTCGTTCTGGCTGCCTTGGCTTCTTGGGAAGGTCGGGGTCATCCTCTGGATCAACTTCATGATTTCTCTTCTTGTTCTCCTCTACTCGACGAGGGGATCTAGACCTCTCTCTAGCTCGGTCGTTGTTTCTTCTTTCGCCTCCCCGATCAACATATTTTGCTAGCTTTCCTCGTCGAATGAGTGTTTCAATCTCATTCTGAAGAGCTATGCAATTTTTGGTCATATGGCCATGATCCTTGTGGAATTCGCAATATTTTTCCCTATTTCTCGTGTCAGGGTCTGCCTTCATTTTCTTTGGCTAGTTTAACTCCTCGCTGTTCTTCATTTCTTCTAGGACGTGGTTGATATTTGCCTTCAAAGGTGTGTAATTATCAAATTTCCTCAAGACCTCCCATGACGACCTATTTTTGGATTGTTTGTCACCACCATTGTTCTTGTGTTCTTTCTTCTTAGCCTTATCACCTTCCACCTTGGTTTCTTTGGCGTCCATATTCTTCTTCGCAGACATAGCCTCCTCGGTATTCATAATCTTAGACGCTTTTCCCATCAGGTCTGACATGGTTCGAGGTGGATCTTTGGCCAAAGTGTAGTACAACTTGTTCGGCAGTAGTCCACTCATCAAAGCGGTAATCGCTGTCTTCTCCTCATAATCAATGACTTCAAGTTTCTCGTTATTAAAACGAGTTATATAATCTCTGGTACTCTCACCAGCTTTTTGTCTAACACTTAACAAATGTGCTACTCGTTTAACTGGCTTTGCCCCAAAGCAGAAATTCCCAATGAATAGCTCGGCCAGTTGAAGAAAAGTTAAAATCTTACCCCGAGGAAGGCTATTATACCATATTTGAGCAGATCCAGTAAGTGTTCCCGAGAATGCTCTACATCTCATCTCATCTGGGACAGCATAGATGTCAGCTGCAGCTTGGTATTGTTCTATATGAAGGACAGGGTCAGTCTTTCCATCATACTTGGGAGTTACAACAGGTGCTTTGAACTTTGATGGCGTTAGAAAATCAACAATGTCCTGGACAAAAGGTGTTCCTCGAACAAAGGTTCGTTGTAGAGGATTCTTGGCCTTAGCCATTTCCCCTAATCTATCCTCTAGCCTATGAATAGATCCTTTCCATGCATCATTTCCTTCCTCGGGTCTATTGGTTCGAGCAACTGATCGCATTGAAGTGGATTCCTGGGATTTATCCTGACGAGCAACTGGTCGATCATAGGATCTGTCTTGACGAGCAGCTGGTCGCGACTGGGCAGATCCTTCCCTTAAATATGATGGTCGTCTAAAGCTCCTCGACGCTGCATTAAGAGGACTTTTGTTCCTCCTAGGGCCTAATCGGTCGAAAGGAGAACCCTACTTAATCTTTCCAACGCGCTGGTCCTTTCTGGGGAGAGGGTGACACGTTGTTCAGTATCCGTGGCTCGTACAAACGAAGTTCGCGCAGGTTAATAAGAGAAATCATCAGATTCCTCATTGCGATGTGAGTTAGTACGCCTAGAACGCGAACAAGGAGCACGGATATTTCTTTGAATGCTTCGTGGTCCGGAATGGGCTGATGCACCGCCATAGAGGGTTTGAATGAGTTGTCGCATTGTTTCTTGCATGACGGTCTGGCCCTGAGCCAAATTTTCCATTATTCCAGTCAGATCTGGAACAATTGGTGGAGTAGACGGATTTGGAGGGGTTCCAGCGTTTCGATTGCTGAATTCATGAATATCCGCCATTGGTAATGGAATATTTTTGATGAAAAACGATATTATCAGTCGTTTCCCACAGACGGCGCCAATCTGTTGATGTAAAAAATTAGATCACTCTAATTATTCAATCACAGATAAATAAATGAGACAAAATATTTTTTAAGTGGTTCAGCCTTATAAGAATGGCCTACGTCCACTGTTTTGGTATTGCTGTTTGTATGGGAATTCTCGATTACAAGTTATCTTAAGAAATTCCCGTCTGGGGGTCCCTTTACAATGAGGGTTGTACAATGTATTTATAGCCCTGAGGCTGTAATGTGAAAGGGTACTACATTAAATGATATACATATGAAAGGGTAATACATTTAATGCCCTCTTTGCGTGCGCGTCCAAATGATAAGCATTTAATGAGCATTTAAACTGTTGGTATCCTGCTTCGAGGTGTAGCTCGGACCTCCATGAGTTGCTCGGACCGCCTAAGCTTCTCGGTATTTAAGAGTTCCTCGGAGAGGCATTGTTCCTCGGAGCTTGTGAGTTCCTCAGGGAATTAGTCTTCCTCGTTGTAGCCTTGTTCCTCGGAGCGAGTGGGTTCCTCGGAAGTATTTGTTGTTTCCATGTAGATAGCCACGTGTCTTCATATGATTGGTCCATGTCAGCAGATTAATTTTGGTATCAACAGTATGTGTAAAAGATGAGATGTTTGATTAATATAAACTTGAAGTTTCTTAATACTGAGATATATTAGATTTTTAGTACTTAGATAAATAGAAGCGTGAAGTTGGCCAAATATAATTCACCGTTGTTCATTATGCACAAATATGATTCACTATTGAGCCTGCTATTTGTTGTTATATCTTTTCTTTTTAAGCTTGACAGAGTAGATGAGGGGGTGAAAATTATAATTCACCATTGTTCATTATGCACCACGGGGATGAAAATTATGATATGACTTCTCACAAGAGTAGATCAGGGGGTGATGAAGTTGATAAAGATGAAATTGATGGCAAGAGATTGAATCATGTCGTTTTATTAGTGTTACCTAGACCTATTTATCTCATATTTGTATGCTTAGGCTTTGCGGGACTGCGATTTCTTAAGTTAGCGATTTTATCATATTAGAAATCATATCCAATATTCGGCTACTTCAAAATCCGTTGTGTACTAATTCTCTATTCTATGAAAGAAAGAGTGTTCAATCTTGCAAACGTGTGTCTATTTTAGTTATATTCTATCAAACTCTATGTACACTTCGTTTTGCTTTTTTTTTTTGTAGAACTATTGAAACCATATCATTGTGTTGCTCTTTGTGGTGCTCTTTTGTTATAGAACTATTGAAACATGCCATAGAGGTGGTTAATACATATTAGTTCACTACTTTGTTGCGTTTTTACTAGTTGTTTATATGGATTAGTTCACTACTAACACTGAAAACTTTATTTGTAGTCTTAAAAAATTAAGGAGAACAATTAATTTTTTTAAGACACAGTGAATTTGATTGATGAATATTGTATATTTTATTTTATATGTGAATTTGTTTGATGAATTTAGACAATTTGGATGTGATTATATTTCATTTTACTGATTGTATATTTACTTATGTGATTGTATCTTTGTTCAAGAAACTGATTAATTATGTTTATTATTTGTCAAATCGTACAGCAAACCGAGAGGGAGAGATTGATAATGGCCAGAGGTGGGAAGAAGGATGGGAAGACATTAGTAGTAGCACCTAATTCAGAAGCACCACGACACAGACATTTTGAGGAAGTCCCAAAGAAAGAATAAATTCATAATATCCTTTCCCAGCCTTCTAGCTCCCATCTCCGAATTTGGGATTTTTTTTATATTGTTGGATTTGTTGTTACCACTTAAATAGGGGGTGGACAGTCCAATAAACAAAGGAGACTATACCCATTTTTTAAAAAAAAATTGACACTTTGTTTTTTTGAGACACACTGAATTTGATTGATGAATATTGTATATTTCATTTTATATGTGAATTTGTTTGATGAATTTAGACAATTTGGATGTTGGACTATTTGTTATTTTTTAAGAAGGGTGAATAGTTCCATAAACAAATTAAATTATGCCCAATTTTTTTTAAAAATTGACACTTTATTTTTTTGAGACACAATGTGAATTCGATGGATGAATATTGTATATTTCGTATTATATGTGAATTTATTTGATGAATTTAGACTATTTGAATGTTATTGGACTATTTGTTGTTTGTTAAGTACGGTGAATAGTTCTATAAATAAAGGATATTATGGCCAATTGTTTTAAAATTACACTTCGAAATTTTTGCATTCCGCTATTACGTACTTTGAAAAATTATCGCCGTTTCGCGATTATGTACTTTGGAAAATTTCATCGTGCCTTCAGGCACGGGCATACGCTAGTATATATATATATATAGGGAGGGGATATCCCCACACCCCTTCCATCTTCCCCACACTCTTTGGGTGACAAATGACATTTGTGCCCTTATGTTCATCTCTCTCATCTTCCCCACACCATTTGGCTGACAAATGACATTTGTGTCCTTATATTTATATAATTTAAATGTTCAATTTTTTCACCTCCAATTAAAATAAATATATTTAATAAAAACAAATAATTATATTTTAAATAAAAAATAGTTTTTTATTTAAAAAAAAACTGCTTATAAAACGTAAAATGTTATCTATTTTTTTATTATTAAAAAACTGTTTATAAAACGTAAAATTTGTTTTCTTAAAAAACAGTTTTCTTATAAGTGTTTTTTTCTTTTACAAATTTTATTTTTGGTTAAAAATTATTTTTTTTATACAATTTTAAAAATAATCTTGACTATTAAAAAAAAATATGGTCCGCGACTACGGTATGTATAGGTGTTCAGACTCCTTATACATACAGCCGGCGGGGACCATTTTTTTTTAATAGTAAAAAAATTATTTTTAAAATAATTTATATATAAAGGACTATTTTAACAAATAAAATACTTTATTTTTGTAATAAAAAATGTTTTTTATATTATATAAACATCGTTTTAGTTTTATAAACAATTTTTAAAAATAGTTAATTTTTTTAAGACAATGAAAATTGTTTTTTGATTTTTTAAAACAGTTATAAAAAAGAGTTTTTTTAATAAACAGTTAGTTTATACAATTTAAAAAAACATTTTTCTTTAATAAATAGTTTTTTGAACTGCTTATTAAAGAAAACTATTTTTTTCAAAAATTGTATAAATTAACTGTTTATTAAAATATTTTTTTATAATCAAAACAGTTTTTAATTAAAAAAACACTTTTAATCAAAACAGTTTTTTTATAATCAAAAGAGTTTTTAAACTCTATTTTAAAGATCATTTTTTAAAAAGTAAAAAAAAAAACAGTTTTTAATCAAAAATAAAATTTGTAAAAAAACATATTTTTAAGGGGAAAACAAATTTTACGTTTTATAAACAGTTTTTTAATAAAAAAGATAGATAAGATTTTAGGTTTTATAAACAATTTTTCTTTTTATAAAAAAAAAGCTTTTTATTGAAAATATAAATATTTTTTTTTATTAAATGTATTTGTTTTAATTGGAAGTAAGAAAAAGATAACATTTAAATTATATAAACATAAGGGCAAAATATCATTTGTCACCCAAAGGGTGTGGGGGAAGATGGGAAGGGTGAACATAAGGGCACAAATATCATTTGTCACCCAAAGGGTGTGTGGAAAGATGGGAGGGGTGTGGGGATAACCCCTCCCTATATATATATATATATAGAGGCAGGCTCCTGTGCACACTAAGTTTGCACATTACTTTTTTAAAGTAGTAAAAAAAATATTTTTGAGTTGATTTTTTTTGTGTCATATTTAAACATTTCAAGGAACCCATATAAAAAAAATCAGCTCAAAAAAACTTTTTGTGCTAGTTCTAAAAAATCGGTCAAACTTTCTATACTTTTAAGCCCTTTAAAAACTGCGAAAGTTTGACCGATTTTTTAAAAATAGCAAAAAAAGTTTTTTTCAGCTAATTTTTTTTATGTGAGTCCGTTGAAATGTTAAAATATCACATAAAAAAATTGGTGTGCACCAGCACTCAAAAATATTTTTTTTACTACTTAAAAAAAGTAATGTGCAAACTTAGTGTGCACAGGAGCCTGCCTATATATATATATATATATATATATATATATATATATATATATATATATATATATATATATATATATATATAATACTGCTCTTGTGCAGATCAATCCGCATTTTAAGAGTGCGGGCGGACACGTGTCACCTGGCGGTGAGCCTAGAAATTATCGACTAAATTATAGGCGCACTCTCTCTATCTCTCTCTCTCTCTCTCTCTCTCTTTTGGGCTTACCGTCAGGTGACATGTGTCCGGTTCGCATTCTTAAAATTCGGACTTGTCCGCACAAGAACAGTACTATACACACACAGACACACACACCTACTAGGTGATCGTCACTTGGACATAGCCAAATTGGTCATTCTGAGCCACCCGTGGACATAGCCAAATTGATGAAACACGTAATTATTGTGTATTCCTGTGCGTTCTCTACCCTATATATTTTACATATATTGTACGTGAATATGCAACCTTTTTTGGGGTCACAATTACTGTTGATACCAAATTTGGTCTGTTGACGTTGACTATTCACTTGAAGACACGTGTCAACCTACGTGGAAATTACAAACACTTTAAATGAACAACATACTGTCACTGAGCTACTCAAGCGTCCCGAGCAACTCAATCATACCAAGCAACTTAGGCGCCCCGAGGAGCTTAAGGCTCCGAGCAACTTAAGCGTACCGAGAAACTCAACGTACAGAGCATCCAAATCAGGAGAATCAAAAAGACGACTGCGCATTAAATGCTCATTATTATCGTACAGATGTATATGTCTACTAGATAACAACACATTGTCCTTTCACATGTACAGCCTCAAGGCTATAAATACATTGTAACCTCCTCATTATGGGGGACTCTGGATTTCTTGGTAAACTCACTTATCAATAATTCTAGGCAAAAAGTCAGCAATACAGAAACAGTGGACGTAGGCCATTCTCATAAGGTTGAACCACTTTAAAAATCTATTGTCTTATTTAATTATTCATTTTTATCTGTGATTAAAATAATTAGATCAAAATCTAGTTTTTTACATCAACAGATTGGCGTCGTCTGTGGGAAACGACTGTACTTAACGTTTTTCACCAAAATAATTCATCATCAATGGCCGATAATCCGGAATCCAGTAATCGAAACGCTGGGATCCCTCCAAATCCATCTATTCCCCCAAATGTTTCAGATCTGGCTGGCATAATGGCTAATTTAGTCTAAGGCCAAACGACCACACAAGAAACCATGCGTCAACTTATACAAACTGTTCAAGGTGGAGTGCCGGCTCAATCAGGACAACGAAGTGTTCAGAGAAATACTCGTTTACCCTCTTTGCAAACTAGGCGAATGTTATTCCCATAGGAATCTCGATCTAGACGCACCGAATCATATCGTACTGAGAGATCTAATGATCCTTCTTATCAACCTGGTTGGACTTCCTCAGTACGAGCTACAGATTCTCAACGAAACGTCACTCTATCTCCAGAAAGGACTAGTTCTCCAGAAAGGTTGAGTAGAGTCTCTCATTTTGATCGTTTGGTCCCTAGGAGGAATAGAAGTCCTCCTAGAATTGCATCGAGGAACTCTCAACGACCATCCGATCTAAGAGAAGGCTCTGCCCAATCACGACCAATAATTGCTCGAACAAATAGGCCCGAGGTGGGAAACGATGCATGGAAAGGTCCTATTCAAAGGTTGGACAACAGATTAGGGGAAATGGTTAAGGCCAAGAATCCTCTACAAAGAATTTTTGTCCAAGGGACACCATTTGTACAGGAAATTGTGGATTCCCACACCATCAAAATTCAAAGCTCCTGTGGTGACGCCTAAGTATGATGAAAAAACTGACCCTGTCCTTCATATAGAACAGTACCAAGCTACTGCCGACATCTATGCAGTTCCAGACGAGATGAGATGCAGGGCATTTTTAGGAACTCTTATCGAATCAGCTCAGATATGGTACAACAACCTTCCTCGGGGGAAGATTGCGACTTTCCTTCAACTGGCAGAGCTCTTTATCGGGAACTTCTGTTTTGGAGCAAAACCAGTCAAATGAGTAGCGCACTTGCTGAGTGTTAGACAGAAGGCAGGTGAAAGAACCAGGAACTATATTACTCGTTTCAATAACGAGAAACTTGAAGTTATTGATTACGAGGAGAAAACAGTAATTATTGCCCTGATGAGTGGATTGTTGCTAGACAAGTTGTAATATACTCTAGCCAAAGATCCACCTAGGACGATGGCATAACTAATGGCAAAGGCAGCCAAGATTATGAATATCGAGGAAGCTATGGCTGCGAAGAAGAATACAGACACGAAGGAAACCAAGGTCGAGGCTGACAAGATTGAGAAGAAGGATCAGAAGAATAATGGTGGCAACAGGCAGTCGAAAGCAAAGCAAGGACTGGAACAGTTGAAGAAATTTGGAAATTATACTCCTCTGAAGGTAGATATAAACCACATTTTGGAAGTGATCAAGAATAGCGAGGAGCTAAATTGGCCAGAAAAAATAAAGGCAGATCCTGACAAGAGTAATAAGTCCAAATATTGCGAGTTCCATAAAGACCATGGTCACACAACCAAAAGTTGCATAACTCTCTAGAATGAAATTGAAGCACTCATCAGGCGAGGAAAACTGGCTAAGTATGTTGATCGCTAAAATAGTGGAAAGACCAGCGATCGAGGAAGGCAAAGATCTAAGTCTCCTCGTCGACCAAAAGAAGACAAGAAGATAGATCACGAAGATAATCCAGAAGATGACCCCGACCTCCCCAAAAGACCAAGACAACCAGAACGTGAGGTATTTTCAATCCATTTCGGATCATTTGAATATAATGTTATTACAGGTGGAGATGCAGGAGGCGGAGATTTGACTGCGGAGAGAAAAGCTTACCTCAATGAGGCTCAAGCTTGCTCGTACATTCAACTAATAAATATGGCTAAAGATGATCGACCGAGGAAGGTGAATAAAGACAAACTGGTCATTGGTTTCTCTAAAAATGACCTGGAAGGTGTACTATATCCTCATGATGACCCATTGGTGATCAAGATGAGAATGAAGGAAGTGGTGATCTCACGAGTAGTGGTGGATAATGGTAGTTCGACAGATATCATGTTATATCCATGCTTTGACAGTTTGAATTTGAATCTAGCCCAGTTGGAGCCATATCATAGGCCCCTCCTTGGCTTTACTGGCGAGAAGGTCTTTCCACTTGGGATGATCAAGTTGGATATGCTTATTGGTACATGGCCTGCTTGTCGAACAGAAAGAGTATGCTTTTTTGTAATGGATAAAAATATCCAATCAACTTACAATATCATCATGGGAAGGGTAGGTCTGAAGAAGTTCGAAGTAGTACCATCTATTGTACATCAATGTTTAAAATTCCCAACCAACTTTGGAGTAGGAGTGGTGAAAGGCGACCAGAAAGTAGCTTGAGAGTGCTACTATTCATCTGCCGAACAGGAGGAACGTGAAGAATCCAGAAAGAAGACTACTACTTACCAAGTGGATAAAATAGAGGATACAGATATTGAAACGTTAAACCTTAGAGACGAGTCTCAGCTCAAAAAGGGCCATGTCATGGAAGTTATCGAAAATATCATTCTGGACGACGAGCATCCAGAACGAACAACTCAAATTGGTGCATCACTGGATATATCGATAAAATAGGAATTGATAGCATTTCTAAGGCGCAGAAAGCAGACTTTTGCATGGAGTCATGAAGACATGCCAGGGATAGACCCAAGTTTCCTGTGTCACGAGCTCAACGTGAATAAGGAAATCAAGCCAGTAAGGCAGCGAAGAAGAGTGTTCAGTCCTGAGAAGAACCAAGCCATACAGGAAGAAGTAAAATAGCTACAAAAAGCCTTTTTTATTGAGGATGTCAAATATCCTAACTGGATAGAAAATGTGGTGATGGTAAAGAAGAAAAATAATAAATGGAGGATGTGTGTAGACTTCACTGATCTTAATAAGGCATGCCTAAAGGATCATTTTCCTTTGCCCCGAATCGATCAGCTAGTGGATTCTTCCTCGGGGCATGAATTATTGAGTTTCATTGATGCTTATTCTGGTTACAACCAGATTAAAATGAAGCCTAAGGACAGGGAGAGTACCTCTTTTATCACCCCAAGGGGAAATTATTGCTATAATGTTATGCCTTTTAGACTTAAAAATGCAGGTGCAACATATCAACGGTTGATGAATAAGGTGTTTGCAGAGAAAATCAGTCATAACATAGAGGTTTATGTTGGCGATATGCTTACGAAGAGCAAGAAAGCTGTTGATCATCTAGTTGACCTAGGTCAGACCTTTGATCAACTAGAGAAATATCAAATGAAGTTGAATCCCACCAAATGCATATTCGGAGTACGAGAAGGCATGTTTCTCGGATATATTGTTAACCAACGAGGAATTGAGGCGAACCCTGAAAAGATTAAGGCTCTATTGGAGCTACGATCTCCAACCACGAAGAAGGAAGTGCAAAGTCTCACAGGGCGAGTTGTAACACTTAATAGGTTTGTGTCACGAGCAACTGACAGATGCCTCCCATTCTTCAAAACACTCGAATTTTTTTTTAATGGAATGATGAACGCGAGGAGGATTTTCAAGAATTGAAAAAATATCTGGGGACACCTCAATTGTTATCTAGACCAGTGATGGGAGAAAAACTATACTTGTACCTGGTAGTTTCAGAAAATGCAGTAAGCTCGGCGTTGATAAGAGTGGAGGATGGAGTACAAAACCAGTCTATTATACCAGCAAGGCTTTCCGAGGAGCAGAAATCAGATATCTAAGGTTGGAGAAGTTGGCACTAGCACTGATCGAAGCAAGCATAAGGATGAGGCCATACTTCCAAGCCCATACTATAGTGGTGTACATCGATATGCCATTAAGACAAGCTCTGCATAAATCGGAGAAATTAGGAAGATTGATGTACTGGGCAGTAGAACTTGGTGAATACGATATAATTTATGAGCCTAGATCGTCGCTTAAGGGGAAGGCAGTAGCGGATTTTATCGCAGAGTTTACTCAGGAAAGTGCCTCCGAAGAACAGGAGTTTAATACAGACCACCCCGTGGTTGTTACAGGATCATCAAATTTAAACCCCGACCAACTTACGTCGGTAGACGAGTAAGAGAAAATGATCGACGAGCAAGATAAGCTGACCAACAAGCAGCGAGAAGTGCCGAAGGAGGATAAAAGGAAGCATCAGATATTCCACCAGGGAACTCTGACTGATCAAGAGTTTGATAATGAAGTACCTATATGGAATTTGTATGTGGATGGCTCTTCGTGCACTACAGGCAGTGGAGCAGGAATTATTTTAAATAGTCCAAATGAGATTGATATGGAGTATGCTCTGCGCTTTTAATTTAAAGCTTCTAATAATGAGGCCGAATATGAAGCTATGATCTTAGGCCTAAATCTGGCTAAAACCATGAAGGCAGAGCAGGTTGTTGTATTCAGTGATTCCCAGTTAATCGTAAATCAAATTTTAGAGGTATATGCAGTAAAAGGAGAATTAATGGTCAAGTATCATGCAAAAGCAATGGAGGTGGTATCAAGTTTTACTGCAGTTCAGTTTATTAGAATACCAAGATTGGAAAATGCAAGAGCAGACGCCCTAGCTCGGTTAGCATCAGCCACACGCACCGAGCTATGAAGAACAATCCCAACTGAAATCCTGGTTGGTCGAAGCATAGACGAAGATCTGATGATAAACTTCATTGCCCTCGACTTGAGACCATCTTGGATAGACCCCATCAGGGCCTATATTGAAGAGGGGGCTTTACCAACTGATAAACTCGCAGCCAAGAAACTAAAGTTTAGAGATGCTCGTTATGTATTGACCAATGGCATTTTATTTATATGAGGAGTTATAGCAGGGCTACAAAGATGTGTCCATCCCTCCGAAGTAAAGGATTTGATCGAAGAGGTTCATGAGGGATCTTGTGGAGCCCATGTAGCAGGTCGGACGCTTTTGCAAAGAATAACAATGCAGGGGTATTACTGGCCGACGATGAGAGCTGATTACGTAGCTTATGCTAAGAAGTGCGATAAATGTTAACGCTTGTCTTTTATCCGAAGAACTCCCCAAGTATTGTTAACACCCATCACATCTCCTTGGTCATTCGCCATGTGGGGAATAGACTTGGTCGGGCCACTTCCAACGACCAGGGGAAGATTTAAATACCTCATGGTTGCTGTGGATTACTTTACCAAATGGGTGGAAGCTGAGCCTCTCATTGATATGACATACGACAAAGTTTATTAATTTATTTGGAAGAATATCATCTGTAGATATGGTCTCCCACATGCATTCATTACTGACCATGGAACCCAGTTTGATAACGAGGAGTTTGCTGAGTATTGTCATCAATCCAATGTACTGAAGACCCATTCTGCACCAGGCCATCCTCAAAGCAATGGAAAAACTGAGGTGAGAAACAGAATGATGCTGAATGGTTTGAAGAAAAGACTAGATGATGCAAAAGGAAATTGGATTGACGAGCTACATTTTATGCTGTGGGCTTATCGTATCACACCACGAACAGCAACATGAGAGTATCCTCACATGCTGGCATTTGGGAGTGAGGCTACCATACCTACTGAATTGGGTCTACCCATGCATAGGATACTTAATTTCAATTCTCCTGTCAGTGATTTGATGAGAAGATTAGATCTGGATATGCTCGAAGAAGTTAGGGAAGAAGAAGCAATCAGGAATGCAACATATCAACAATAAACAACTTTGTTCTATAACAAAAGAGTGAAGAAGTGTGATTTGAAGGAAGGGGACTATGTGCTGAAGAAAGTGATCCAAAAGAATAACAAACTGGAAGCCAACTGGCATGGACCCTACAAAGTAACAGAAGTTGTTCGTCCAGGGACATACAGGATTGAAACCTTGGAAGGAGAAGAATTCAAGAATGCATGGAATGCAGAGCATCTGCGCAAATATTATCAGTAATTGAAATTCCTATGTAATGCAGTTTCTTCAGTATGAATAAAGTGATGTTTCACCCAGTTTCTTTCTTTGTTGAAATTTTTCGGAATATTAGTGCTACACACTACACATCAAATTCAGAGCAATTACCACCAACTCCGATTGGTCGGGAATCAATAACCACCAACTACGGTTGGTCGGGAAATCAGTTACCACTAACTCCGATTGGTCGGGAATCAATTACCACCAACTCCGGTTGGTCGGGAAATCAATTACCACCAACTCTGATTGGTCGGGAATCAATTCCCACCAACTCCGATTGGTCGGCAAATCAATTACCACCAACTCCAGTTGGTCGGGAACTAATTACCACCAACTCCGGTTGGTCGGCAAAATCAATTACAATCAACCCCGATTGGTTGGTACTAAACTAGGCAAGAAGTTGGACGACCTCCCGGGGCATCCACTGTCTAGGTAACAAGGTAATCCATACGAGATTACTACAACTAAGCATGAACATGGGATACAAATCATTCCATTGCTTAGGCCCAAAGAGTGACAAGTCACTATAATCAAACAACAAATGGGATAAGTATAATATATACATATATATATTTACCAACCAACAAGCAAGGACATTCTACAAATTATTTAAAAGAAAATAAAATGGCAAAAGACTAAAAATTTCTTCATTCAAATCAGGTAGAATTACATATGATGTGAAAAATATACTTCATTACATAAAAAACCCTATTCTATTATTTTTTTTCCTTTATGCCTTTGAAACAGGTTATACCCCAGCAAGAGGATCATTTAATGCATAAGGGGAATTTATAAAATTTAAATCTTGCAGCATTCGAACATTCGTCACGGAGGGCCGATCAAGCAAGTGCTCTGGGCGAGATATCTCAAAGTTTGCATGAAGACTGTAATCGCCGAGATACTTGGAGATCAAGCATTGAGGAATTTCCCGAGCAAGAATCCAACTAATGTCAAGCTTAAAAGGGGGAACGGGCAAATCGAGCACTCCAGGGTCATAGTAATCCCATAAGTAGTGGCCCTGCTCCAATTTTAGCACACATTGTGCATTCAACCACCCTTGCTTATACCCCTCGTTATTTGACTGCTGGATTCGAGCATCAAGATGGTAAAGGGATTCATTATACCCAGCCATCCAAAACTCTTTGGGTTGTTTATGGAACTGATAAGTTAACCTCTCCAGTTGCTCGTGGAGATTCTTCACCAGAATTTCCTTATTTTCCAAAGTAGAACTCTGGGAAGAGAGTTGGTCAGTAAAATTCAAAATCTTCTTAGATATTTCTGCCAAAGCTTGATTCTTCGCCATCAACTGAACTGCCTGATTCTCCAAGGCCGATTGAGTTCTCTCCTCTTCAATAGAAACACGACCAGTCCTTTCTCGTCCACGAGAGAAGATCTTGCTCGTCCACGAGTAGATGTGGAGGGTTTAGCTCTTTTCAAAGTTTCCAACTCATCTCGTAAGTTGGCATTTTCTACCTCCAAGAAAGAAAAACCTTCATCATTAACAGAGACCAAGGCTCCCGAAGAGGATGCAACAGGTTTGAGTTATTTTATCTCTTCTTGCAAAGCAATGTTCTCCTGCTCCAACAACTTAGTGATATGCCTGTGCCCTTCAACTTCAAGCTTCAGAACACTCTATTTCTTCTCATGAGCAGAGATGAATTTATCATACCCTTTTGTCAGCACTCAATTGTTGATATTTCTTCTCATATCCTTGATGCAAAAGTGCAGAGGACTCTTTGTACTGCTGTTGAAGTTCCTCGATCATTCCTTGGAGATCTTCAATCATTTCGTAGTAAGCCACATTATTGGTAACAACACGATCGAGCAAGAACTTTAAGTATTGATAAGCTTCAACTGCTCGTTCAGAAGCATCTGAACCAAGGATATCAATGATTTGAGCCTCATTAAGATCTGCATGACAAGCTTTAAAATAGTCATTGCATTTATTCATCAATTTTATGTCATGAGCTGATAAGAGCTCCATCCTGGCTATAAACTAACAAAGAGAAGAAATAAAAAGAATCAATAATGATGCAGATAGAGTAAGTAAAAGAGAAAGTCAAGACGAACAACCAAAGTTCGAATTTTTATTCATCCTAAGAGGAGATACATAGGCCAAGGTTACATTCAAGAAAGAACAAAAAAGCTCAAACAACTTTACACCTTATCCTTGTTTCCTTTGACTTCCTCAGAAGGTTTGGAGGAAGGTATAGGTTGCTCGGAGGACAAGGGTAGCTGCTCGGCAGAAGTGATGGTTGGATGGAGTTACTCGAAAGGTTAAACAATAAGAACAACAGGGACCTGATCTCCAGTCATCATATAAGATTAATCTGAAGCAGCTTCATCCTCTTCTTCTTCTCTAGGAGAGGTAGGAGGTCCATGAGTGTGCTGCTGGAATAACTCGAAATTCTCAGCAACCTTCAGCTCCTGCAAGGCTTCTACCCATCCATCCCTAAAATATTTAACGCTGGCATACTCCATTTGAGAAGACATGGCATCCAGGACCTTGTTCCAGCCTTTGTCCCAACCAGCACTAAATGATTTTTTAACGGCATTTTTTTTTCTTCTCCGAGGATGTCCTTTTCCTAAGAAGCTCCTCGGCAGCCTTCAATTTTTCTTCCACCTCCATTTTCTATCGCCCAACATCTTGAAGTTTAACAACTTTCTCTTTAGCAGACTTGAGCTTAGCCTCAAGCTCCTTGTTGCTTTGTTCAAAATCCTTATTTTTCTGTTCATACTCCTTCAACTTCTTCTTCAATTCCTTAGAGGCTTTCACAGCTTGATCTCTGTCAAGCTCAACAGACTTAAATTGCTTCTCCCAAGCAACTTTATCTTCCTCGTATTTTTGACGAGAATCTTTCAAAGATTGGGTCAGCCCAATAAAAGTTTCCTCTACTCCACCCGAGGAGCTTGAAGCCCTAATAGCTTCATCCTTCTTCAAAATGCTGTTGAAACACGTCACCAGCTGAAAAAAGAAATAACTTTAAGTGAATACATGAACATAGTATTAAAAAATAAAGGGGTCGAGCTAAAAATACTTACTGAGGCAATGTGTTGAGCAGTCAGGGTAGTGATTCTCTCACGAGAAAGAGTATCTTCAATGCCTTGGACTTCTGGGATAGTCCAGGATTTTACCAAGCCCACAACAGAGCTCAGAGGAATAAAAGTTGGAACACTACCTTCAACATTTAAAGGTTGAGATATAGGTTCAGCAGGTCTCTCAGAAGAGATTTTCTTTAATCTCCTCAGAGTAGCAGGGGCATTTTTAATTAAAGACGTTGTCTGTATTGGTGATATGAAAATAACATCACTCGAAGGAGAAACAGCAGCAGTCTTGCTCGGAGCCACAGGAGGCTTCTCGCCAGCCTTCTTGGCAGCAGCAGGAGGGGGTACATCAATGGTTTTTGTCCCTTATTTTGGGACATCTTGTTTAATTTTCTTTGCATCCACAGTGGCAGAGGCAGATTTGTCAAAAAAGGGAGGAGCTCTTCTCTTCTTCATCAGATCACTGATGGGAATACTCGACTCAGAGGAAGAACCTTCCACACTAGTCTCACAGGCTGGTACTTGGTGAAGATTAACTACCACTGGACGAGGACGAGCAGTGAAAGATGAAGTATGGATTTTGTATTGCAATAAGTAAGAAGCAGATATAATATGCTCCTCAGCAACAGATTGATGCAAATCTCAGATAAGTTTTAAATGCTTTAAATTAACATCAACCTCTTTTGGAGGTTTTCTTTTACTGCCAACTGTAACAAATAAAAACAAATGTCAGTGATGCATTTTATCGAACACAAAGAAAATAAGATTTCAAAAAATAAAAACAACATATTCCATTGCCATAAGGTGGACACCTGGGACCTTGATATACATCATCTCCATTTAATGGAGGGTGTTGCCAATTTTTCATAACAATCCCATGATCAAAATAATCCCTATTGGTATCAGGAAGATTGACAACTAAAGCTCTATTCAAAAACCTAGTTTTTAAATAGAATGTGGTATCACTGACAACCCATCTATAGCAGTACATAATCTCTGGAATCCCTAATCAAGTTCCATGAAGTTGATTCAACCTATGTACGCCATTAACTATCCTCCATGTATTTGGAGCTATTCTTGCAGGTACAACATCAAAATATTGGTAGAACTCCAAACACAGGGGATTTGGCGGGAAAGAAAAGCCACATTCGGTCACAAAAAGACTTGGGAACCAATGTCCCTCAGCCAAAGAAAAATAATCAGAAGGTTCAGAAAGTTCTTCCAAAATAACCCACGAAGGGATTGAAAATTCAGACCAAAATTTGTCAAGCGATTCAACAAGATAAACCATGATGAACAAAGTAAATAAAGAAGAGGGAAGAAAATCTTACAGAAAAAGAGAGATCAGTTGACAACGAACAATGGAAAGAACTAAGGCACAAGATAGAGAGGAAATGAATAGTTCAAAGATACAGATTTGAAAAGTGAAAGACAATAGGATTTCTGTCGCGCTTAAATACTTTATCTCGGGAATAGATAAAGGTAATGATTACAAGGGAAGACGTTTGCATTTTTGGCGGCTAAAAGAATAAAAGGGCACGAATATCGAAGTGGTCATGAAAATTCAAAATATTTATGAAGCCTGATACTATGCGTTGAAAAAGGAGTTATATACAACGAAATTTTTCCTAAAATCCATAAAAAACCAATAATCTGAGCAGTTTTCGAGCAGAATATTCCACACTTTTCTTCAACCTCAAAGTGTGAAACATTGGGGGCTTCTGTTGATACCAAATTTAGTCTGCTGACGTGGACCATTCACTTGAAGACATGTGTCAACCTATGTGGCAATTACAAACACTTTCAACGAACAACATACTGTCACCGAGCTACTCAAGTGCCCCGAGAAACTCAATCATACCGAGTAGCTTAGGCTCCTCAAGGAGCTTAAGGCTCCGAGCAACTTAAGCGTACCGAGCAACTCAGGCGGTCCGAGCAACACAACGTACGGAGCATCCAAATCAGGAGAATAAAAAAGACGACTGCGCATTAAATGCCCATTATTATCGTACAAATGTATATGTCTACTAGATAACAGCGCATTGTCCTTTCACATGTACATCCTCAAGGCTATAAATACATTGTAACCTCCTCATTAAGGGGGGACTCTAGATTTCTTGGTAAACTCACTTATCAAGAATTCTAGGCAAACAATCAGTAATACAAAAACAGTGGACGTAGGCCATTCTCATAAGGCTGAACCACTTTAAAAATCTATTGTCTCATTTAATTATTCATTTTTATCTGTGATTAAAATAATTAGATCAAAATCTAGTTTTTTGCATCAACAATTACTATTAATATTATTTGACAACACAGGTTCATGAAAAGAATAATATCGATTATTGGATACCGATAATTGAAGAAACCACAAAGTATCACCAATAATTTTAAAAAAAAAATTAATCCAACAAATTCAAGCTTGTTGAATATCCACCAAACACCTTAAACCTTGATCTCCAATAACATTAGAAGTGCTTTCAGTATTATGCAGTTAACTTTTCTTGCGCTATTTTGATTTTGCACCCAATGTGTTATTTTTTGGGTACAATATTCTACACAGTTCAAGCCGGAGATATACCATGGTGACATTCTCTACAAAGGTCAAAAATACCTACCACATTGGTACGCAACAATAGAAGGGGAAAAGGAACTATAGTTCTATTATGAATCCAGTCCAAGCATGATAACATAGGCCATTTAAAATAAGAACAAGAAGCATGAAAATCATGGTTGTGGCAGTTAAGAAGAAATGTGACATGTAGACATAAAATCACCTACACAAATAATAAAAATAATGTGTAGAGGGGTGTACACTCATTTGACTAAATAATTGGGGGAGTAGGTCCATGTGGTGAGGGGGCCTCACCACAAGCACCCCCCCCCCCAAAGAGTGCCCTGACCAAGGCAAAAGAAGACTCAATTGGACGAGTAGGCCCACCACAAGGAGCTACTCGTCCTTAAAGCTTGAGTAGTCACAGAAATGAAGTTTGGGCTAGGAGGCCCATTATGAGGGGCTCCTCGTCCCCAAAAATCTTAGAAATCACTGAAGTAAAGTTTGGGCGAGGAGGCCCACCATGAGGATCTCCTCGTCGCAAAATGCTCAACGATTACAGAAACATAGTTTGGGCGAGGAGTTCCACCATGAGGATCTTCCCATCCCCAGAATTCCAAAGGACACAAGAATGACGTTATATATTATGGGGCCATCACGAGGAGCCCTTTGTCCTCAAAGATTAGAACACAGAGGAAATAAATAGAAACAAGGAAGACCTTGGCGAGAGAATCCTTGTCATACACTCAAGCCATAGAAAAAGGCCAAGGTAAGGGGACTCATTGCGAGCAGCCCCCTCCGCCCCAGTTGACATGTCATAAAAATGAAATAAGGGTGAATAGGCTTACTCAGAATTATCCCTCTACTCCCAAATAATTTACTTAAAAGAACTAGTGGGCGAGGAGGTCCACCTAGAGTGACCTCCTCCCCAAGATTTGTTATTCAAATATATATTATTTGGACGGATATATTAATTTCTTGTAAAGGTAGCCTGGTTGAGCAAGCAGGGCTCAAATTGGCCAGTTGGGATCTCGTGGGACTTTTGGCTTAGTGGGTGAGGAACAAGATTTGTTGAGCAAGCACAGTCACTTAGCACTTTAAGATTGAGAGAATACTAGTAGAAAGACATTAGGGGTCACCTAGTCCTTGCACAATCACACCCAGTCATAACTGAAGTAAGCAACCAAGAGGTTGCTCACAAGAAATGAATAGTTTATAAAATGATTTCAGATAAAGGGGGTCCTCAAGGCCCCACTTAAGTTTAAAAGATTTTAAAAGAGGTGGTCCTTGAGACCTCCCCTCAAGTTTATAAAAGATTTTAGAGGAGGTGGTCCTTGAGGCCCTTCTCAAGTTTATAAAATATTTTAGAGGAGGTGGTCATTGAGACCCTCCTCAAGATTACAAAGTTTGCACAACAAGTTACCGTTTCAAAAGATGTTTACCAAATCAGATATATTGTCTGCGAGGGTAGACATATTTTCTTTTTTACTTTAGTTTGCACTAGGTTGCACCTGTCAGAGGGGACAGCCGGCTTCACACAGGTAAGGACAAATGATACATTGTAGACTTTGTCCCTCACCAATCCCCTCAGTTTTGGCACCCAAAAGTGCCAACTCAACCCTAGTGTCCAAGTATAAATAGGTACCCTAGGAAAGGTCAAGACACAATCAGAAACTCAAGTCATACTGTTACTGTGTCAAAATCACACCAGAAACTTAGTGTTCTCTCCCTACTCTATCTCTAAGTGCCAAGTGCCCGTTTCTTCACTCCCACACTAACAGTCATCATTCTCAAGAGATTCTATTGAGAAAAGTTACTATTACTGTTGTGAAATTCATCTTCTTGTAGGGAGTAGTTCTTGCTTTGGTTCCATTTTTACCAAAAGGAGAAGGTTTTACCAGGTGTTTCTCTAGAAGTCATAAAAACCTTTAAGGAAGAGTTTATTGAAGTGGGTCATGCCTCACCCGTTTCAGCATCTTACCAAACCCCAGTCACACTACCCTTCTACATTTGTGACTCCGCTAGGGACGTATCCTCACTTTTATGGACAAAGAAGGTTTCAACATTTCTAAAAAGTTAGTTTTTGAATACATTCCACCTGGAAATGGAACTCAAAGTGATCAAACCACTCAAGATGTGGTGGTGACCCGAGCTAAGACACCTACTCCTCGGGGAGGGAAGAATAGCTCACCAGTAGTAGCTCTGATGACAGGTATGAGCCTTATGGGCATATTTTTTGAGTTTTTGAAACAAAACAATGTAGACCTATAAAGTTTGGGTCAAGGCTATGTAACACAAGCAACTATCCCCTCTGTAGGGGCAGCCACTCCAGCAACGATTCCAACGGAATTGGCTCCGCCGTGGAAGGTAGTGCCGGATCAAGTTGTGGCACCATCAAGTTCACCAGTAGTAAAGGGCATGAGTTTGGAGGAATCCCCCTCCAAAGTTGTTACTATAGAGGAGGTGAGAAGGCTTCTTTCCTCCTCTCAGAGAAAAGGACCTCATATATACAAGGAGTTGTAGGACCCTTACCCACAGGTTATGAATGAGAAGCCATACACAAAAGGGTACATTCCACCAAAATTTATCAAGTTCAATGGAAAAAGGGAGAATCCAAGAGAGCACTTGAAACGGTTCGTTGAGTACCTAGGAATGCATGCAAATGACAAAAAATTGAGGTTGAGGGAGATCTCTAAGACCCTTACAGGAAAGGCCTACACGTGGTATTCCCACTTGGCACCCAATAGCATCCCCATGTGGGAAGAAATGCATATGAAATTCCTCCAAAAGTTCTTTGTAACTATTGTTAATTTTATAAAATACCACAAGTGCATGGGCTATTATAGAATAGTGAGTGTAAGTACGGGTCGAATCCACGATGATTTATCAATTTTTTCATTAAAAAAAATTATTGTGACTGTCCAACTAGACGAAATGGGTTTAAGGATGAGATGTAATATACTAAGAAACACACAAAAAAAGTAAGATTACGAGAGATATAATCAAGGGAGCGTGAAAACTAAGACGTTGGATCCATTAATCACGTTAAACTAACACTGTGCAATAATTTAAATTCGTCATTCTCGATTTTATAACTCAGATTAAATCGACTCTCGTCGTATTTAATTCGAGAAAAATAACACTTTAGAAGTCCAAAATAAAATTTAGCGTCTCTAAATTTAGATGCCTAAAATCCCTATTCTCTTAAAAAGTTCACTTTTCAATTTCAAAATATAGTCTTTAAGCATGGGCTATCAATCAATTTAATAAAAGTATAACCCATCAAAAAGTACTCATACTTTAAATAAAAAAATAATTTTTTTCCAAACATTGTCGAAGGTTTAAAACGCACTCTCGTGTTGTTTTAAATGAATACCAAAATTTTTTTAAAGTATTTAGCACAAATCGGGAACAAAAACGAATTGAAATTACACACAATATTAATCACACATGATAAATTTCACCAAGTCCTAGTAAGGAAATTAAGCGAGCATAGTTGTAGAGATAATAAATTTGCAAGAATGAGTGCTAATTTTCATTTAATAAACAAACTTACAATGGGTGTGTCACAAATATTCTTGACAGAATTTCTCTCACAAAATAATTATTGGCCCTCTCTACAATTATCCCTAAAATAATGAACCCAAGGGTCCTATTTATAGGCTTAGAGATAGGGTATTTGAATGGGTATTTAATTGATTTAAAAATGGACTTTTAAAAATCCACGAATCAATTCAAATAAGATAAAAATCGGTGCTACAGATGGGGAGTCTTCCAAATTTTTCTGAACAATTTTTTGACCGAGTAAGCTGTTGTTTTTTAATGATTCAACTTTGAGTGCCTTGGATCGATGACATGGTAGTTGACTCGTCAATGGTGACGTGGCAGATTGAGTGATGACTGGTGATGTGGACTGATGACGGAGCAAGTTGACTGCCGACTGGGCGCTGATTGATAATGACTTGGACTGCTTCGTTTAAACAAAAAAAAAGAAATGAGGATGAAAGGGTTTGAACCCAAGACCCTTTTTCACACGCCTGAGGCCTCTAACCACTAAGATGCGCATCACCTTTGTATAATTATATGCGCTCAATGGCTTATAACCTTCAGATTCATCCATCTTTCCTATATTCACAATTTAGACCCCAAACTTCTCCAAAGCTGCATAACTACTTCATTTCTTTTCTAATCTCCACCAAACTTCAAGGGTACCTAAAAAAATATAAAATAACTTAAATTAATTTAATTTCAGCCCCAGAAAGTTTAGAAAATTATGAATTCACCCACATTTGCAATTTAGACCCCGAAATTCATAACTTCTCCGTTTTAACTCCAAATTCAACCAAATTTCAGAGGGAACTTTATTTTTCATAGATAAATATTTAGAAATTATTTTTAGACCCATAAAGTTTTTGAAATTATAATTTTACCCCCGGAGTTATTAAAATTGCATTTTTAACTCAAATTTTATTTAAACTTGCATTTTTCTTTTCTTTTATGAAAACTACTCTAAAAACTCATTATTTAAGATAAAATGGGACTAACAAGGCCTAGATTTGGGCATATTTCATGCAAAATAATGCACTCATCAGTAACAGAGGATGAGTTCACATTGAGACACCTGACAGAAGAGGTAAAAAATACTGGTGAGGAGTTAATGCAATATTGAGAACGTGTGTGCTCGCGTTCAAATGATCAAATTATATATTAAACACCTTTTAACCCAAACAAACCCTAAACATGCAACTAGGTGTGATAGAAACAATATGAAATCATGCAAGAGTTATTCAAACACACATAATTGAGGAAAAATCCCCCACAGGGGCAAAACCATTTATTTTCACTATAATTTGTAAGAAAATGACTTACAATCGGATTACAATGAAAATACAAGTGACTAAGAATTACCCTCAGGTATCGGATTCTGTAGTCGGCGGCTGGAACTATCCCTTTCCAGTAGAGCTGCAATGGAGAAGAAGAACGGTCTCCTCCACAAAGGGTTGAACAGCAAAAGTGCGTTCCTGGGTTGCAAAGTGATTCACAAAGGTATGGAATTTGTGTGAATAAAAAAACCTAGAGTATTGGAACTCAATAGGTGAAGACTTAGGGCTTTCTTTACTCTGGAAATCGTGTGAATAAGTCTTAGAAAACCACTTCCCGTAGTGGGATTAAATAAGAGAACTTGAGACATAAAATTCGGAACACGATCTGATTGAAGTTATCCTTGGCGGACCGGTCCGGGTCTGAGGCGGATCGGTCCGGTTGACATCGGATCGGTTCTTTTATTGAAGGCGGATTGGTCCGGTTGACATCGGATCGGTTCGGTTATCATATTCATCGGTTTGCCATCGATCCTGGGTATACTGCCCTTCAGCATAACGGATCGGTCCGTTTGTGACCAGATCGGTCCGGTTTATCGGATCGGTTCTTGTATTCAGGCGGACCGGTCCGGTTGTCTGCCTTTGATCCTCTTATGCTTTTGATATTCGGATCCGTTGATGAGTGTATGATCCTGATTTTCTTCAACGGTGTAACGGCGTACGACATATAAATTGCTCATGGACAAAACTGTCCTTACAAATCTCCCCCTATGTCTATGCCGGTACATACATAAAAACCAACATCCGAATTATCAAAGAAATGAAAAATGCCTATACAAATCTACCCTTCCATGAACCCAAAACTGGAAAGATACAATTGAATAAGACTACAACGTTTGCTCTTCAATTCCGCAGGAATCTCAACGCTTTTCTCATCAGGGTGTGCAATCCAATGATAAGCCATGTAGTACCTACACACATGAGACAAAGCAAATACCAAGTGACATATCGAGTTTGAAATGAGGTAAACATATATACTAATTTATGAACAACCTCAAACTTTCAAATCTCCCCCATAATAAGATAATTCATTCTCCCCCTTTTTATGATGTCCCAAAATAAACAAATGAGAGAAATAAATCAAATAAGCAAGTGCGGGGAGTCACAAGTATAAAATCACACCATGAATAAACACAAAACAACCAAGTCAATGATAGCGTAAATGAAGTGGTGTGATCAAATTCGATAGGAAAATCAAAGCATACAAACATGACATATGTGCACGATGAATATTGGATATTCCTAGCGAATGAACTCAAATGCTTCCTTTGGTGTTAAAATAATGACAATATAAGATATTGACTCAATCAAATCAACAAATTAAAGCTCAAAATGATTTTCACACCAATAACGTCCAAAATGTTTTTATGCTTTTTCTGGACTTTCAAGGAAGGGAAAACCCGTTTATATTCTCCAACCAAACTCCCTCAGATATTATTTTGAATAGAGGCATTCTAAATTCTCAAACTTTGGAGAATTGATGGTGAAACCTAAGTGGCCCATATTTGGCATGAATTTCTTTTTATTGCCTTTAAATTTTTTCGGGCTCTTTTAACCTCTTTGGACCTCGGATATAAAAATTCCTCCATTTTTTAGGTCCTTTTTAACGGTGGCTTTTGCGCAAAGGATAGATGATTACCTTTCGCAGCCCCTCCCCGTTATACAAAAACACACAGTCTCACCAAAACGGTTTTTACATGCATTCCAATCTTGTCAAGTTTTATCGCATATTGTACATTGTATAGACAGAATTGAGATGGAAACACTCAAGACAATATGAGATAGACAAGTGCAATAATCAAATATAGCCGTGCATGTGTGCAATAAAGGATATAGGAGTGAAACATGTAGGAAGATATCACGAATTACATCTCAAAGACTCCAACCAATGTAAAGCACATGGATGAAATGATGTAGCCTCTCAAAACTCTATCAAACAGTCACATGGAGATATGGAATGAAGTTGTGACTTGGCTATCTTGAATGCTCATCCATAAAAGAAGCAAAAAACATAAATCTTTTTGGATTTTTTTTTTAAATTTTTATCAAAATAAAATCTTTTTGTGCTTTTCTTCAAATTTTTCTAAAAGGAAAATCTTTTTGTATTTTTACAAAAGCAATATAAACAGCAAAAAGAATAAAGAAAATCTATACAATGAAGCAATGGTACATATAAAATAGACTAGCAATAGGAAGTATATGATAGAACATGAGAAAGCATCCTATTCTAGACATAGACCAACCCCTCAGTCAACTGTGCAAATTCCCAAAGACTTCCTAAGACTCTCAAATCTAAGGGCATCTAAAGGTTTCGTGAAAATGTCTGCTAACTGACGGTCGGTGGGAACAAAACTCAGGGATACAACTTTCTCCTCAACTAGCTGCGTATAAAGTGCTCTCGTATCCTGATGTGTTTTGTGCGCGAATGCTGGACGGGATTGCGGGATATGTGTATCGCGCTCGTGTTGTCACAGGAAATGGTCATGGTGTCCTGTGAAATCCCATAATCCTCCAGCATTTGCTTCATCCACAAGAGTTGTGTGCAACAACTCCCTGCGGCTATGTACTCATCCTCCGCAATGGACAAAGAGATGGGATTTTGCTTCTTGCTCAGCCAGGAGACAAGAGCAGAACCAAAATAGAAACACCCACCAGAAGTGATCCTACATCTATCTACATCCCCAGCCCAATCGGATCCGAATAGGCGGACAAACGGTCATCGGTATCAAAGGAATACCAAATACCGTATGATAGAGTCCCACTCACGTATTTAATAATACGTTTTAGAGCAAGTCAATGTGAATCTTTCGGGGATGCCTGATATCGCGCACAGACTCCAACACTAAAGGCGATGTCGGGATGACTGGCAGTCAAGTAGAGAAGACTACCTATCATACTCCGATATAAGGTTTGCTCTACGTCCTTACCTGAAGTGTCCTTACTAAGCTTGGTAGTGGTACTCATAGGTGTACGTGCATGCTTAGCGGAGTCTAAACCAAATTTCTTCACTAGGTCTCTAGCATACTTGGATTGGGAGATGAACATCCCATCCTCTAGCTGACGAACCTGGAGACCAAGGAAGAATGTAATCTCACCATCCATGCTCATCTCAAACTCACTTTTCATCTCCTCCTCAAAGTGGTGAGCATGCTGGGAGCATGTGGATCCAAAGACTATGTCGTCCACATAGACCTGGGCAACCAAAATAGAACCGTCATCTCTCCTGACGAACAACGCCATATCTACTCCCCCTCTCTTGAAGCCACGAGCTAAGAGATAGGAAGTAAGCCTCTCGTACCAAGCACGGGGTGCTTGCTTCAAACCATACAAGGCTTTTCTAAGATAGTAGACGTGCTCTGGGTGCTGAGGGTCTTCAAACCCTTTTAGTTGTTCCACATAAACCTCCTCCTGTAGAATGCCATTCAGAAAGGCACTCTTAACATCCATCTGATATACCTTGAAGCGCAGATGACATGCGATGGCGAGCAGAAGACGGACGGACTCAAGCTTCGCAACAGGAGAAAATGTCTCCCCAAAGTCTACACCCTCTATCTGTGTGTAGCCTTGAGCGATCAACCTAGCCTTATTTCTGATTTTGGTACCATTTTCATCCATTTTATTCTTAAATATCCACCGAGTACCTATCACATTAGTCTCACTAGGTCGGGGGACAAGTTCCCAGACATTTTTCTTTTTAAACTGAAGCAACTCATCCTGCATAGAAGATATCCAGTGTTCATCCTTAAGTGCTTCTTTATGGTTCTTGGGCTCGACTTTGGACGTGTAGCAAAGATGGCTAACAACGTTCTCTAGCTGAGCACGAGTCTTGACCCCTAGAGTGGGATCGCCAACAATGGCAGATGGGTCATGACTCTTGTGAACCCAAGCAGGTGTGTCCCCTAACACAGAAGTAGGGTCCACAGAGTGTGAGAGAGGAACAGGTAAATCACTGTCAGAACAATCCTCATCCTCACACTGAAGGTTAGGATCAATAACCGTCAAAGGTTCGTCATCTTGCACGGTGACGTTTATTGATTCCATAACCTTAGAGCTCTTCAGGTTAAAAACCCGGTACGCTCTGCTAGTCGATGAATATCCTAGAAATATTCCCTCGTCGCTCCGGGAGTCGAACTTTCCTAATTGCTCTCTATCCCGTAGGATGTAGCATTTACTCCCAAAAACACGGAAATATGCCAGGTTGGGCTTCTTGCCAGTCCACAACTCATAAGGAGTCTGAAGTGTGTGTGGACGCAAATACACCCTATTCACCGTGTGGCATGCAGTAGACACTGCCTCTGCCCAAAATCTCCTAGAAGTTTTACGACCTAGAAGCATAGATCTAGCCATCTCTTGGATCGTTCTATTCTTTCTCTCAACAATCCTATTTTGCTGAGGAGTTCTCACAGCAGAAAACTCACGTTTGATCCCGAGGCTATCACAGTAAAGGTCTACCTTTGCTTCTGTGAATTCAGTGCCATTGTCACTACACATCCTGTTAATAGTGACACCGTGTTGATTTTGCAGGACACGGCACTTGGTCGTTAAAAATTCTACAGCATCGGATTTCTCTCTCAGAAAACCTACAATGGAGTACCTGGAGAAATCATCTACCATCACGAGGATGTACCTCTTACCACCTAGACTCTCAGTACGAGTAGGACCCATAAGATCCATGTGAATCAACTCAAGAACACGAGAAGTGGTAATGGAATGCAACTTTCTATGGGGACTACGAATTTGTTTTCCCAACTGACAGGGTCCACAAAAGGTGGAAGTTAACTTTCCAAGAGATGGTAAGCCACGTACTAGGTCCTTTTTAGCTAATCGATTAAGATCTCTAATGTTCACGTGACCTAGACGTTGATGCCACAGATCCATAGGAGTGATCGTGGCGCTGTTGCAGACAAGTGAGGATGTGGGCTCAGTCCCATAGCAATTATCCTTGGTCCTCACCCCTTGCATCAAAAGTTTACCGGCTTGATTATAGACTTTACACGCGTCCCGGTCAAACTTTACTGCAAAGTCAGTCTCGCACAGCTGGCTAATGCTGAGAAGGTTTGCTTTCAAAACTTTGACGTACAAAACATTTTCTAGCTTAGGAAATCCAGGTAACTCGACAGTACCACGTCCTATAATGCTAGACTTGCTCCCATCTCCAAAGGTGACTCTGCCATCCTTATAGTCCTCAAGAGTCGTAAAAAATGAGGCATCACCTGTCATGTGTCTGGAGCACCCACTATCAAAATACCACTGTGAGGTATTATGTGCTTTGAGAGCAACATGAACAACGAAGGCCTTTTTATCTTTCTTAGGTACCCAAACAGGTATGACCTTTTGTTTTCCTTTGTTGTTGTTGGTTTTAGCTGGAATGTGAGAAGCGTTCACTAACGGCAAAGACATCCGTCGGAATTCTTCCATTAAACTCTGAGTCGTGGCAGCTAAGAACTCAACTCGCTCTCTCAGACTAGAAAACTCATCAGTACATCGTGGTGGAGCAATAGTACGTCGTGTCCGACCCATGCTATATCAAGACTCCCTAAGGTGGCCTTTTCTTTTGCAATAAGTACAAAAGAGTACAGTCAAAGGCGGACCTTGGTTTGCCTTTCTTGGTCGAACTCTCCTTCGAGGTTTTTGTCGGTGACCATAAGGAGTGGTAGTAAACTCAGGAACTGGTCCAGGTGCAATTTGGGACGTGGAGGCACCATCATATCCAATTCCTTGCCGATCACCAAAACCTAAAGCGGGGCCGAGGAGCATCTTTCCCATCTTCCCAGATCTGTCCTCGATTTGTACCTTGACTTCCCCTGCTTTCTCAAGATCATGAGTCAGCTGGGCAATAAGGGCTTCAAGTTTCTTCCGAGTCTCCACGGAGGAATGGAGCTGACTCGTAAGACTAGCCACTTGTTTAGTCAACTCCCCTCTCTCTTTCTCTAAAACACTCTCTCTCTCTCTGAACATAATCTCTTTCTCGACACAGGCAGATTCTCTCTCTCTCAGGGCGGTGACGGTGGAGGACTCTCTTTCTCTCGCCTTTCTTAAATCTTCCTCTAAGCCGGTGATCTTAAGAACTAGCGCTTTGTTACGTTTTTTAGTTTTAAATGACTCAGAATATAACTCAGCGTAGGCGCGTTGAATATCACTCTCGCTCTCACTTGAGTCATCCTCCCCCTCACTCTCATCGATCTCACTGTCGAGGTGTCCCTGTGAAGCATCATCTTCATCCTCGTGAAGAGAACTAGGAGTGCTCACTTGACTGGCCATGAATGCGGTGAAGTTACACTCATGCGGTGACTCATCTCCTGAATCCACCGTCTCGACCTCACTGTCGTCACTAAGGGTAGCATTAAGGACAGCTTTCCCTTTCTCTCTATTCAAACGATTGGCACACTCAAAGGCTCTATGACCCCTACCATCGCACTCAAAGCATCTCTCACTTTCTTTCTTAGGATGATTTTTGGAGTGTTTTTCATTTTTCTTTTCAAACTTATTTTTCTCAAATTTCTTTTTATCTTTAAAATTGCCATTTTTCTTAAATTTGAGAATTCTCTTGAATTTTTTTGCAAAAAGAGCTAAATCATCTACGTCAAAATCACACTCAGAATCTGACGTGTCAGTCTCTCTCTTTCTAGACGACTCTACCCTTTTTCTACCCGACCCCTCACTCCTTCTCTCTTGGGCTTTAAGTGCAATTCCCTTATCTTTAGATTTAGCAGTTTTAGGGAACATATCAATTTCATAAGTTTGCAAATCTCCTACAAGTTCTTCCAATTTTAGCGGATTTAAATTACCCATAGAATTTAGCACAGTGACTTTAGGGATAAAATGCTTAGGTAAAGAACGAAGAATCTTTTTAACAACTCTAACATTAGGAATATGTTCACCAAGATTAAAGCTAGTATTCACAATGTCAGAAAGTCTAGGAATACGCGATAGATTAGTGTAACCTGCTCTGATACCAATTTGAGAACATGTGTGCTCGCGTTCAAATGATCAAATTATATATTAAACACCTTTTAACCTAAACAAACCCTAAACATGCAACTAGGTGTGATAGAAACAATATGAAATCATGCAAGAGTTATTCAAACACACATAATTGAGGGAAAATCCCCCACAGGGGCAAAACCATTTATTTTCACTATAACTTGTAAGAAAACGGCTTACAATCGGATTACAATGAAAATACAAGTGACTAAGAATTACCCTCAGGTATCGGATTCTGTAGTCGGCGGCTGGAACTATCCCTTTCCAGTAGGGGTGGCAATTTTTGACACGACACGATAACCCGACACGAACTCGACACGAAGTTAGCGGGTTAGGGTTGACGATTTCTTGACACGAACCCGAATATGACACGACCCGCCAACACGAATAATAAACGGGTTGGATTAGTGTCAAACACGCTTAACTCGAAAATGACACGAATAGACCCGTTTAACTCGTATTTTATGGAGATTATATTAGATAATTTATATATCTTGATAGACATTCTATAAAATTCATAGAGAATTGGATGATAAATTATTTATGTGTTGGAAGAAGTTGAAATTAATTAAATTTAACTTATTGTAGGCCTATGAGTGGTATGATTGGTTAAGAGAGAAGAAAAAAATTATTTTATATTTTACTTAATGGGTTATGCGGGTCAACCCGAATACGACACGATAATAAATAGGTCGGGTTAGTGTTTGCTCATCTGACATGATTAGTTAAATGGGTCGGGTTAGGGTTGACTAATACTTAACACGAACCCGACATGACACGACCCGAACACGACACGACGCACACAAATTGCCACCCCTACTTTCCAGTAGGGCTGCAATGGAGAAGAAGAACGGTCTCCTTCACAAAGGGTTGAACAGCAAAAGTGCGTTCCTGGGTTGCAAAGTGATTCACAAAGGTATGGAATTTATGTGAATAAAAAAACCTAGAGTATTGGAACTCAATAGGTGAAGACTTAGGGCTTTCTTTACTCTGGAAATCGTGTGAATAAGTCTTAGAAAACCACTTCCCGTAGTGGGATTAAATAAGAGAACTTGAGACATAAAATTCTGAACACGATCTGATTGAACTTATCCTTGGCGGACCGATCCGGGTCTGAGGTGGATCGGTCCGATTGACATCGGATCGGTTCTTTTATTGAAGGCGGATCGGTCCAGTTGACATCGGATCGGTTGGGTTATCAGCTTCATCGGTTTGCCATCGATCCGGGGTATACTGGCCTTCAGCATAACAGATCGGTCCGTTTGTGACCGGATCGGTCCGGTTTACCGGATTGGTTCTTATATTCAGGCGGACCGGTCCGGTTGTCTGCCTTTGATCCTCTTCTGCTTTTGATATTCGGATCCGTTGATGAGTGTATGATCCTGATTTTCTTCAATGGTGTAACGGCGTACGACATATAAATTGCTCATGGACAAAAATGTCCTTACAAATATATCTGATTTTTCGTGAGAGGGCACTCCATGAGGAGGTGGAAAAGGAAAGGCTACTTCAAATATGTGTCGAGGGACTCTTGTAGGAATACATGCTCCATTTGGTCAATGAAACCAGAGATGGAACCTTTAAAGAGTTTACCATGGCCGCTAGCAATATAGTCATGATAATCAAGCCTAGGTCCTCAAGTTTGAGGACACAAGTGTCACTAAATTTTGGAAGTTTTCAAGTCTTATGTGGATGGAAGTTCAAAGGGTAAGAAGAGAGGCCCCGGATCTAAGAACAAAAACCCAGGTAACAAGATAAAGTTCGGAGAGGATGCCCCACCACCGCTACCTTGCAGCATAGCGAAAATAATGGATTGTTATCGTACATTGGTACGAGAGGGGGTAGCAGGTCCCCCTCATTTGAATGGATAAATCCCAACAACAACTAATAAAGCTAATCCTAAGTATTGTAAGTTACATCAGAGGGTGCAGTACTCCACTAAGGACTTATACTATCTAAGGAGGATCATTGGCGAGCAGGTGGCCAATGGTACGTTGCAAATACCTCTGGTAGATGTTAACGAGAATCCACTCCCAGCACATCACTTTAGCACTGCCAATATGGTAATGGCGTATGATGAACAAGCAACTCGAGATCTAATGGAGTGGGAAGGTAGGGAGGAAATATGTGAAAGGCTAGAGGTGAATAGTAAATAAAGAACTGAGCAGGAGAGGAGGCGTAAGGAGTAGTTATTCACTACTGACCAAGAAGAGGGTGGAGTTGAGGAAGTAGAGCAAGTTAACCTCCTAAAAGGCAAAGTGGATGTCATTCTTGCTCTGTATGTGTGTGTGTGGGGGGGGGGGGGGGGGGGGGCATCTGAGGCAGAGTATGTTTGTAATGCCCAAACATATGAAGTGGACTTAGACTTTGAATGTGAAGCTATTGCGAGGAGTCCTAAGTTCAAGTCGTTCTTTGACCAAATAGGAGTAAAGTATGACACCAGAGTAGTTATAACAAGAAAGGTTTTGGAAGCAGAACAAACAATGTGGAGACCCCTCACTAAGTTGGCAGGGACCAATTGGGAGTTTGATCTTTTCGAAGGCAGACAATAAGGTCCCTACTTCCACAACCGCCCATTGTACATGAAGCTACAATCAACGGAATATCCTTCCCTAGAGCATTGATGGTAAAGGGGTGTCTATTAATATTACGGAAATTAGTACGTTGTATGAAACTGTGATTAATCAAGAGAAGATAGTACATGTGCCGCTAGTGATTTCAGGATTTGACAGCACCGATATGTAGTCCCTCGAATATGTGAACGTGGGTATCAAGTTCGGGAATTTCACTTCCCACATCAAGTTTCACGTCATTAATGCCAATATAATCTACCAGTTTCTCATTGGAAGGGTATGGATGCATACCCATGGCATAGTACCCTGCACTTACCACTAATGTGCAAAATCCAACATCTGAGGAACAAAGATTATAATCAAAGAAACACATAAGCCCTTTTCTGTTGAGGAGGACCACCGGTGTATTCATCATTTTACATAGAAGCTGGACTAAGAAAGGAAGAGTTTTGCAACAAATTTATAGGAGACGCAAGTGGTTGGAGGAGGTGCCCAGCCAAAAAAGTCTCTCCACGATCATTTGGGGGAGAGGGTGATTCCCCACATAGCAAAAGTCAAGAGGAAGGTGGAGGAGGTGGCCAAACCTCCTCGAACTTGCAAGAAGGTGGTCCTACCTGGTGGGAAAGTCATATATCATTTATAACGATCGGCATGAATGATGTTCTGGGATGAGATCACCGAACCGGCACCATAGTGCTTTGTGGTGGATGAACCCCCCATCATTGAACACATCTAAGAACCAGAATAGGCTCTAGGGTGCATGGAAGATGGACCCAAGGAGAAGCTGCAAGAACTAGAGGAAATCAACCTGGGAGTAGAAATGGGTGAAAGTAGACCCATTCTAACTTTCAAGAGTTTGAACCCAAATCAGAAGGGAGAGCTCATCAACTTGCTCAAAGATTTCATCGATGTATTTTCTTGGAAATACACAGAGATGCCAGAAATAGATCCAGAAGTAAGCTCCCATAAATTAAATGTTCTTCCTAATGCTCTTCAAGTCAGGCAAGAAACATGTACGTATAAATATTACCTCAATCTAAAGATAAAAGAATAAGTAAAAAAAATATTGGAGGCGGGGTCCATTAAGCCTATTCAGTGTGGCTCTCCATCATTGTACCTGTGGCGAAGAAGGATAAAAGCCAAATTCAGATTTGTGTGAGATTGACCACTAAGGCTCTATTAACAAACCTAGTTTTTAAATAAAAGGCGGTGTCGTTGGTGACCCATTTATAACAAAATATAATTTCAGGAATCCCAAGATGAGTTCCATGAATTTGATTCAGCCTATGTACGCCATTAACTACCCTCCATGTGTTTAAATTTTGCCTAATCCCCTATGTTTGAAATTTTATCGATATTTCGATATTGTACTTGCAAAAGTATAAGGAAACCAGTGTCCTTTAGCTAAAGAAAATAAGTCAGAAGGACAAGTGGGTTCCTCCAAAACAAGCCAAGAAAGAATTTTCAAAATCGACTATAAACTTATCCAAAGACTCGATAAGGTAAACCATGGTGATTAAAGCAAAGATAGAAAAAAGAAGGAAAAGAATCTTACAAACGATCAAGGAATCAACTAAGGCAGGTGACAAAAAGAATGTTCGTAAGAAGAAAAACGAAAAAACAAAGACTTTGGAAACAAGATAGCAAAAAGTAGAAGACTATCGGATTTTGTCACCTTTATATATGCCGCCTTGGAAAATGAGAAAAGTAATGATCACAGATGACGACGATTCCACTCTCGACGGCTAATTAAAAGAAAAAGAAGTAGATACCCAAGCGATCATCAGAATTCAAAATATTTACAAATTTTCCATTTCGTGCTCAAAACTATTACGCAAAGTGGAAAAATTTTACAAGTGTTAAAGGTCTATAATTAATCAAGACGAGGAAAATATGCCCGAATAACTTTTTAGGCAAAATGTTCCACACTTTCACATCCAACCTCAACTGTGTGGACCAATTATATAGAGACACGCGTCATCCAACATGTCACAATATGAGGTACCGAGCTACTTAGCATACCTAGCAATTCAGCATACCGAGCAACTTATTGGGAAGACCAAACGACCATACAGATTCAATGTCTCTTGTATTATAATCAATCCTTACCATATACAAATGTATTTGCCTATTCGATAACAACATTTTATCTAATCAAATTGACAACTTAAAGGCTATAAATACATTGTAATACCCTCATGACAGGGTAAGCCCAACTAGGCCAATATATTTGAGATCAAGGCAATACACCCCGCAATACAACACAGTGGACGTAGCCCATTTCATTAAGACTGAACCACTTTAAAAATCTCTTATCTTATTTCTTTATTCATATTTATCTAAGATCAATTAATTAGGTCAAATATAGTTTTTTACATCAATAATAAGATAGGAAGATTTTAAAAGATATGCTTCAAAATGTGACAAGTCAAAGAAAAGACTTAGGAGAGCTAATGATTATTTAGACCGAAGAGGAGGACAGAGAAGAAGTCCTCGCTGTTATCGGGAATATAAAAGATAGGTGCAAACGTTAGATGAGAGCATAGACTGTATCAGTAAAACTAAAAAGAAAGAGAATAATGACTGAGTAGGGAGGAAGTGACAAACCTCTCTAGATAGGCCCAAAGATGAGACTAATATGGAGCTCCTCGCTCTAGGAAAGGGCCCCCCGGGCAGGGGGCGGAGGCGAAGGATCACTCGTCGCAATGGAGACACCCCACAAATGCCACAAAGATAAATACAATTTACATCTGAACTAAACATATGTAAACGAACAATAAATGGTACAAGAGAAGTTAAGAAAAAAGACTAACAGTGGTGGAGTGGGCAGTTTGCCCATATGGTAGATGCCCAGTAGTGGGGCTGCTGGCCAATGGATAATCTATCATGATACCTTCTCTAGAAGACCCCCCCCCCCCCCCCCCCAGAACTGGTAACAAATAAGAAGTATTAGGGTGTTGATCATCATAAGGATAACTGACACTCATCTCATTTAAAGAAGAACCGTCATCATTATAGGAGGGTGTGCTTCTATAATCGACTAGTTCCTCTTCAAATTATAGAGAAGGGGAACCATCAAGTGAAACCTCGCGAAAGTCAGTTTCACCAAGTAAAAAGGAGTAAGGTGTAGTACCTTCACCAATTGGAATAAAAGTAACAGCAGGATATTCAGTAGATAACCCTAGGTATTCATAGCCCTGCTCTCGTACAGCCCTGTATATCTCCTCCACCCCAAGGTCATCAGTGTCAGACCCTTCGTCTGGTGTAAGAGAGGGAGTAGAAACCCTAATACTGGTCTTATTCTTCTTCGTGATCCCCCTGGTTCTTACTGGCGGGGGGGGGGGGGGGGGGGGGGGGGTAAGGGCGGCAGCAGCAGCAGTGGTAGTAACAGTAGCAACAGGGGTAGTAATAGCTGGTATACAGTTAGAAACATCCATATCATGATGCTTCCTCTTTGAAGAAGAAGGGGCTCTTGCCTTACCTTTTGACTTGGGCTTAGCAGGTGGAGGCTCAGGTTGTTTAGAATAAATAGATTTTTTGAGAGGGGGCCTCACCAATATTGGGGTGACCTACTCGAGGGGAGCCTTATAAATAGTTCTCCGATTCTATAGTGACTTTTGTGTCCGCTTTCCTAAATACCTGTCGTTGTTGGGAATATTTATGGAAATGGTTTCATGAGGGACATCCCTCACACAATTTTGAATAAGGAGGACCTGCCTCTGCCAGAGGGTAAACCACAAACGAGTGAAATAAGGCAAGTAATCTCAAGAGGGAACAAACAGATTGCCCAGATGGCTAACTCTATGGACCACCCCCTCAAATGTAAAATTGGCAAAGGCCTCAAGATATAGCTCAGAGGGGGAGGTTATCGAAGGATAAATAGGAGTGTGAACCCCCTGATCATATCCAAATTTCCTCTTCACTCTCTCAGAGTGGTAGAACTCCACACCTTGTCCCAGGTCAGTCAGAGAAGGCAAAGTGCATGGTAGAAGCATAACACTCACAGAGATGTGGGGGTAGGTGGGAACAGACTCAGCGTCAGCAGGGCAATAGAAGGTGCCCCTAGAAGTGGAGAAGGGGTTCTAAGTAAAAATTCCATCAACTATCTTGAAGTAAGGCTTGAATGAGAACTCATCAATGTTATCTACTAAAGACCCTAAAGAAGCCTTGTGAGTCCTTTTATACGACCTCGCAGCACGAGCAACCCTGCTATGACAAGCCCTAGCCTCTAGGGCAAAGTTATGAAATCTCTCGAATAAAAAGGACATGATGATGAAAGTATTGGCAAAGTTGATGGAATAATAGCGCCCATAAGAACACTCAATGTCCACATGAGCTCTGTTTAACCAAGTGTATATAGATCCCAGTGTTAGAGCTGCGAGGGGGAATGCCCTCCCTCAAGCAAGCCTCACAGAAAGCTTGAAAAGAAGTTCTTGAGGAGAATCATTTGGCCTCCCAAGAAGAAGGAACCTACTCAGAAAATTAACAAAGAATGACACCAAGTGTGAAACGAAGTTAATATTTGGACCTTCTTAACTCCTCAAGGCCATGCTCGAACTTTCACCCTTGGGCAGCTACTCGAAATCTTTGAACCAATATCTTTGCCACTTGGTGAAAGAATGTTTGGTGGTCCCAGTCAAATTGATGGCAACATATTTTGAGAACTCACATAAAGAAGAGTGGAGCTCTCCCACCATCTGCCCCTAGATCTCATCCTCAAATCCATCAGTGAAAACATGGCTCCCTAAGTAAGGAAGAGTGAGAATCTTGTAGATATCCACCAAAGTAATAGTAAATTCCCCCCAACCAGTAATGAGAGTGTGTGAATCTCTACCCCAATGAGAAGTTAACAAAGTAAAAGTAGGGTATTATTTGGCAATATATCAGGACTTGAGGCTGCTAATGGTGGTCAGAAGTCCTAGCCCCTCGATGACAGACTTATGTGAGAGGGTGGATAAGACATGATCTACCCAAAGGCACCATTCCTCTGTGGTGCTCCCATAGGCCTTGACCTCAATGTTAGAATGGGAAAAATCACCCATGTCCACTCGCACCCTAAGAATCGAATCAGACAACAAATAGGAAGGTCAAAAAACTCATCTAGACCCACATGGGGTTACTCGTTTATCTTCTCTACAAACTCCTACTCAAAATTTGTGAGGGATGCCATGAAGGTGTCCTTCTTGATAAAGTAAGGCGCTAGACGATAAATGCTAAATTCTCTTTATTTATGAGCAGCGATATACACCTTTTGAGATTTCGAGTAAGCAATGGACAAGGAGCCCTCCCTTGAGGGAATCCCAACAGACGAACTGCCCAAAGGAGCAGAGGCAGAATCCATAATGGAAGAAGTAACATTGGTGGCTTCGGTGGTCAAAATTGTCAAGGCAATGATGGAATGGGCACCACTGCCACTAGAACCTCGCTAGTGGTGGTGGAGACAGTGGAAATAAGGTTGTGAGGAGATGAGGAAGCCATTTGCGTTCGTAAAGGACGGAAGAAATGATGGTGGCTATGGAAGTTCTCTGAGCTTTTTTTCTCTCTTTATAGAACACAACCAAGTCTGAAAACAAATGCTAAGGTGAAAAGAAAGAAGAAGTTTAAAAAGGGATTTGATACCTAATTAAGCCACACGCACCCTACTAATAAAAAAGGGAGCAACTCATTTCCCTAATGATGGGATGTGTCTTCCCTACCGGACACATGTATCCTAGAGACCCTAAACGTAGGCAGATGTGACAGGCCTAATTAATGTGATAGTATCATCATGAGATTGAGTTAGACTGTTCGTATTCTAAGAAATAGTGAATCATTGTGTACAAAAACCCTTGGTATACCCAACACACTGATTATTGTACGAAGAGACTAATGTAGAGGGGTGTACATTTATTTTCCGAAACAAGTGGGTGAGCAAGTCCATATGGCGAGAGGGGCCTCACCACGAGCAACCACCCCACCCCCACCCAAAAAAGTGCCCTGGCCAAGACAAAAGAAGACTCAATTGGACGGGGAGGCCCACCATAAGGAGGTCCTCGTCCCCAAAGCTCGAGCAGTCACAAAAATGAAGTTTGGGTGAGGAGGCCCACCATGAGGGGTTCCTCGTCCCAAAAAAGCTCAGAAATCATAAAAGTAAAGTTTGGGCGAGGAGCCCCACCATGAGGGGCTCCTCCTCCCAAAAATCTCAGAAACCACATAAATGAAGTTTGGGCGAGGAGGCCCACCATGAAGGTCTCCTCGTCCCAAAATGCTCAAAAAATCACAGAAAGGAATTTTAGGTGAGGAGGCCCACCATGAGGCGATCCTCATCCCAAAATGCTGAAAGAACACATAAAGGAAATTTGGGCGAGGAGTCCCACCATGAAGAGCTCCTCGTCCCTAAAAGTCCAAAGGTCACAAGAATGAAGTTACATATTATGGTCCCATCACGAAAAGCCACTCGTCCTCAAAGCTTAGAACACATAGGAAATAAATAGAAATAAGGAAACCTTGGTGAGAAGCTCCTTGTCATACACTCAAGACACATAAAAAGGCTAAGGCAAGGGGACTCATTGTGAGCAACCCCCTCTGCCCTAGTTGACATGAACTACACCAAAAAACAATAATCTAGCACAGTTTAAAATTGTGACAGATCAAATCTCGCACGATTTTGAACTGTGCTAGAAACAGGTGTTCCAAAATGGCCATTTTTTCTAGCACGGTTCAAAAGTCCAAACATGATTACGTCTGGAACACTTTTAAATTGTGCCAGAATTTGATTTTTCTGGCACACTTTTGACACAGTTTATAATTGTGCCAGATTAAGTATATTTTGGTACACTTTTGACACAGTTCATAACCGTGCCAAAATTTGATATACGTTTAGCACGATTTTGAACTATGCCAAATTTTTGGATCTAAGAAAAAAAATTTATTTGAAAACATGAAAATTAACTAATTGCAAATCTCGCATGGTGTTGATAAATTTATGTACATACAAACTTCAAAATATTACAAGTCTTAATAGTTAACATACAAAAAAAAGGCCAGAGTTCCCTCTATTTTCAGGACATTGTAAAACTTGCGTAATGTAATTCCCGCACGACCATCAAATATAACAATAAAATTATAAAAGCCCGCACGGCCATAAAAGTTAACAATTAAACTACAAAAGCCTGCACGACCATAACACACAAAAAATAGAATCATGTATATTAATGACATTAAATAAATAAACCCCTTATTATAAACCATTGACTTCTTCGCGTGTTCATGTGGATAAAAGCTAACGATAAAATGTTATCCTGCAAAAAAATAGGATAAAAAAAGAGATGAAATTAGTAACCAAGTAATTTTTAAAAAAATCTTATTCAACATAAAAAATTACATATATGAGTTACAATTAGTATCACATGCTCAAATCGAAAGTCTTGTGACTACGTGGTCAGCTCCTATAGGTTACATTAGTACCATGTGAGGTGTTAGTGCCTCTTACGGGGCCATTTGAGGACTGGTTTGAGTTTTCACCCTCAAATGGCATGTTTTTAAGCATAATCTAAATATTTTCAAATTATAATCATATTCACAAACCGAGAGACCCGCGACTACGTGGTCAGTACCTACAAGTTACATTGGTCCCGTGCGAGGTGTTCATGCCTCTTACGGGGCCGTTCGGGATTGGTTTGGATTTTCACCCTTTTAACGGCTTATTTTTAAGCCTAATTTAGATTCAAATTGTTTTCATATTCTCAAACCAGGAGACCTGTGACAATACGATCAGTTCCTACAAGTTACATTGGTCTCGTGCGAGTTGTCCGTGCCTTTTACAGGGCCATTTGGGGGCTGGTTTGGATTTTCACCATTTCACGACTAGTTTTTAAGCATAATCTAGATATTTTCAAATTATCGTCATATTCTCAAACTGGGAGTTCCACGACTACGCGATCAGTTCCGACGAGTTACATTGGTCCAGTGCGACGTGTTAGTGCCTCTTACGGGGCCGTTTGGGCACTGGTCTGGGTTTTCACTCTCTAACGTCATGTTTTTAAGCCTAATCTAGATATTTTTAAATTATCATTATATTCTCAAATCGGGAGACCCATGACTACGCAGTTAATTCCTACAAGTTATATTAGTCCCGTGCAAGATGTTCATGCCTCTTACGGGGCCATTTGGGTACTAGTTTGGATTTTCACCCTGTTAACGGTTTGTTTTTAAGCTTAATTTAGATGTTTTCAAATTATCATCATATTCTCAAAGCGGGAGACCCATGACTACGCGGTCAGTTCCTACAAGTTACATTGGTCATGTGCAAGGTGTCCCTGCCTCTTATTGGGCCGTTTGGGGATTGGTTTGGGTTTTCATCGTTTTAACGACTTATTTTTATGCCAAAGTATATATATTTTCAAATTATCATAATTTTCTCAAACCGAGAGTTCCGTGACTATGTGGTCAGTTCCTACGAGTTACATTAGTCTCGTGTAAGGTATTAGTGCCTCTTACGGGGCCGTTTGGGAGCTAGTTTCAGTTTTTACCCTCTAACGACATGTTTTTTTAAGACTAATCTAAATATTTTCAAATTATCGTCATATTCTCAAATTGGGAGACTTGTGATTACGCGGTCAGTTCCTACAAGTTATATTGGTCCCGTGCGAGGTGTTTATGCCTCTTACGAGGCCATTTGGGCTTTCACCCTTTTAACGACTTGTTTTTAACCATAATCTAGATATTTTCAAATTATCGTCATATTCTCAAATCGAGAGATCATATTCTCAAACCGGGGGTCTCGTGACTACGCGGTCAGTTGATTAGTGCATTATTTTGTATTATTTATACCCCAATTTATGACTTGTTAATCCCGTTGCATCATTAATAAAGATTTCTTAAAGTTATGTTTGTTATTTAAAAAAAACAAATCATAATAAATGGGGTTAATAATGTAGTTTTGAGAACTTCACGCTCACATCTTATATTCATTACTAATCTCTTGTACAAGTTTATTTTTGAGTATTGACAAGTTAAAAAAGAAAGCGGTGAAGTCCTGATGCAAATTGAGCATGAAAAGGTCACTTACGCACCTTCAGGGGTAATATTGTAAATTCAAATGACTGATTTCGGACTCGGACCAAACACGGAAATCGAAGGCCTTGAATTAAGAGACGCCTGGGTTTAAACGACGTGTCAATCAGAGTTGAAATGAAAAAGTTACGGGAATTCAAATTGCTAAGCCGAAAGAAAGTCAAAAGTCAACCCTAAAATCAAACTCAATCCTTTAACCAAAACCAACCCCTAAACCGAGCCCAACCCATACCTACACCTTATGTGTGTGTTTATTTTGTATTTATATATTTTTATTTGAGTCATTGTAATTTTTTTATGTCATTATTTATTACTGTTTCTAGATTTGTTCTTTTACGTTTAATAATTTATTTTCAATTTTTTTTTGTGTCTTATTATTTTATAGGTTATAGTTTTTTTTTATTATTTTTGAAATTTTTAGTTGAGTCGTAAATAATTTAATTAAGTTTTATTAGGTGTACAAATTAAACACACACACACTAGCTACCATACACACTCATGCACCTAAACAACTCTACATAACCACACCACCACTCTCATACACCTCACCACACCAAAAACACACCCACCATCTTCTACACCCCCATACTCTCTCTCCACGTTCAAGACCTCCTAATCCACCATAACCACAACCCACCTTATACATCCATAACTCAAATCTCAACCCCACTACCCAACCTTACCACCCCTTTAACCCACCTACTCCCATGACCCATTTTAATAACCTGAACTAGATGTTCCGTCCAAACACGCAAAACCCGGACTAAACTCGAGACCCGGTTTCGTCAACCACTACCTCACGACTCTAATACCCCCCCTCCCCCATGACCCACATGTTTTGTACCCCATTTTATCATATTTTCTTGTTCTCTCAAATTTTTGGGGTATAAATTATGGGCCAATTTCAATATTGAAGGAGGATTTTTACACTTGTGTGTATGTTAATAGACACACTTTGAGAGATAAAATCTGTGTAGCTAGTATTTTTTAGACAAATTTGGAAGGAGCATATTGTGTATTGTAACTCAAGTCTTGGACGTAATATTTGTAAGTTGACATTTATTAATGAAAATTATTATTTCATCTTGTAATATTTGTGTGTGTCAAATATGATGTGTGAGTAGTTTAATTACTGGGACTTAGGTGATGTTTTTCATGACTAATTAAATTATGCATGTTAATTTACTTTCGTACATATTCCGATGTGTTTTAATTTGAAGTAAAATAATTCGGTATTCGCTTAAAATTACACGAGAGTGTATTTTTAAACCTCAAGAATTAATTATAAATTCATGCTTTAAAAATTTAGAGTTATTATTTTTGATGGGTTATGCTTGCACTTAGATGTTTTGATATCTTGTGCTTAAATACACATTAAAAATTTAGAACGTGATATTTTCAAGGGAATAGGGATTTATGGTGTCTAATTTAAGCGGCAGTAAAATATTTTGAATGCTTGTAATGTTCTATTCTCCGAAATATACGAGACGAGATTCGGTATATTTTGTGTTATAAATTTGAAATTACGGAATTTAACTAATGTGTTAATTTAATTAGAATTGCCAAACGGATCTGACGTCCTTGTTTTTTCCACATTTGATATTATCTCTACTTGTTCGTTTATTCTGCTTTTACTTTTATTTTTATTTTAGAAATTAAATCACATTTATACACTCATATATCTAGTTGGACAGTCGATATTTTATAAAAGTTAACCAAATCTCTATGGGTTCGACCCGTTCTTACACCCGCTATATTTGAATAGCCCGTGCACTTGCGGTAGTTTTATAACAAATAAATTTTGACAACTAGTCTTGAGAGTTACATTGATCCCGTGGGAGATGTTCATGTCTCTTATGGGGCCATTTGGGGGTTGGTTTGGGTTTCTCCCTCTAATAGCATGTTTTTAAGTCAAAGTCTAGATACTGGTTTGGGTGTTGTGCAACTGTCAATTTGATATTTTCTTTTCTAGGCATTTTCTTGGAATACTTCCTTATCAAATAAAGGAGTTTGATAATAATTTTATGCTATGATGATAATGTATTTCATTCTTCCATGCCTGGGATGAGATTTTTAAGTGGGGGTGTTCAGGACCCTAACCAATTTTCAAAAATAGGAAGAGACTGTATTTCTTACCATTTTCATTGTTACTGTGCTTACTATTTACTTAGTTATTGATCTTAAGTTATGATGTTTAGGATTAGATATGCGTAGTCTTTTTGTTACCTAGTTTATCTATGTTTCTCCTTTCAGTTAATTACTAAAATTAGGACCCTAAGTAATTAGGTATACTATCAATTTAAATAAAGCCTTGGAATCACTGGATCATTATAAAGAACTTCTGCATAAAGAAGGGCTCATTGGTAGTGGTTTATTTTCTTGAACTTCCTGATCAATTACCCATGTTTTATCAGAGAATGTGAATACCTGAACAGTCCTAAAGAGTTTGTAACGTTTAAGAAAATGTAAAACCATATAGACCCTTAGGCAAATAACCAATATAATGCATTTCAGGTTTTACATTATGTGTAGATTTTACAAACATAAAGTATTGTTAACTGAAAATCTATAGTGAGTAATAAGTGTTCCTTCGATTCTAAGGACATGAATATTTTCTATTTTACCTCACATATAAGAAATCTACACAAAGATTCCCTTGTACACCCTTGAAGTTGTTGCAATCAATACGATAACTAAGAGTTTTTTGCCTGTAAGATACCTAGACTTAGTGCCTTACCATGTAAGTTAAAACATGCATTCACATATAAGTTTTTATGGAAAATATCTACAAGGTGTATGGACTTCCCTAGTCAATGTTCTTTTTGTCAATAGCCTTTTGAAAAACAATGAACTTATGTAAAACTCAAAAGTACCTATTATCAAATGTGTGTTAAGAAGCCTACTTGATATGCATGACAAGAAGCTGATAAAGTTATGTAAACTTAAAAGTACCTTTTGTTTCATGTTTCCAACTGATTATAAGGATAGGTTGCAGGTAGAAAAATATGGTGTCATTTATATTAATAGGACTATAAGTTAACTTTCGTTGTGATTGTTGGCATTTATACGAATAAGAATAACAAAAAAAATCTAAAATGCTTGGAATCAACAACTAACTATTCTTAAAAAGTGTAACTAACTCCCAACGGCTATACAACGATTTTAAAGATAGGTACGAGTCGATGGAGTGAAGAGATGTGTCCTTAAAAGATCGCTTAGTATTAGAACCATTTTATAAAGTTTGAAAGATACGCCCCCAATTCATTGACCGCGCCTTAAGAGAATATACTGAAAGTTCTAGTTTATAACTATTTTACAAAGAAGCCTTATAGAGTTTTTTATTTATAATTTCCTTTCAAAAATAGATTTTTATATCGATCTGTTATGAAGCTTCTCAAAGCAACAGTTGACAAAATCTTCTCCTCGATGTTCTTCGATGATTGTAGTACGTATATAAACTGATCAAGCAAGGACTTCTTGGCAACATCTCTTATCCCAGTATCAGGAAGATAATAAAGCATGTTTATGAGCCATGTGGCTATGACAAGACATGACTTTGCCATTTCTATCGACTTACTCTTGAGACATTCTTCCAAAGCTTTGAAAATATATCCCTTTTCATGGTTGCAAGGTACAAAAGCTACCCTTTTCTCGCATGAACTTATAGCCTTCTCTTATTCTTTTTAGACATAATGCTTTAACGTTAAAAAACTCTGGAGAAAAATAAATGGGAAGAAACTGTAAAATAACACAAAAAATAACAAAAGTGAGAACCATTTCTTCTGTCAATTCGGTTTCATGTGTTGTTAGGTTATCTGCTTTCACTAAAGCATTATAATATTGATTAAACCCTACAATATTGAGTAATCAGGCTTCGAGATCGTAGTTTCCTAAGGCAGTCAGACGCCTTGAAAGAGTTGACAAGGCATCAAGAGCCATGATTTGAGAATTAGGAAAGTCTTTTTTACGAAGCGCTTTAATTAGTTCCTCTATTACTTCTTCATTGTAAATGCTCATCTCTCGAGGCTCAACCTAGAAAACAGATAAAATATTATATAACTCAATGAAAATGGATGGTTTAGTTTTTATATTCAAGAATTGTTTTTACTATATGAAATATTGTGGTTGATTAGGAAATAATTAGACTTACCAGGAGATAAAGTAGAAGAACAAGATTAGCGATGATAGGTTGCTGCTCCATTGGATCAATTGGTAGATAGACAAGAAGTGTGTACATGGTACTGAATATTCCTTCGTCCTTAATTATCTGCAAAATCTGGTTGCACAAAGATCTCCTAAAATATATATATAGTAAGTATCATTTAGCTTATAATAATGTTAGTAGGAATACTGAGCATAGTGTGGAGATGTTGTGAAACATGGTAAAACTATCACATATATGTTATTATCACATAAGCATGTTCATGTGTTTGAAAAGCATAGCATTTGTTATAGCAATGAGACCTGAGATTGCTTTAGGAAGTATATGGGGGGAAATGTAAATGGAAGGCGTGAAGAACCTAATTAACAATAACAAGATAAATAAATATCTAGTTACAATTTTCAACTAACTTAAGAACCACAAACCTAGTTCTCCGTATATGATGGAGTTTAAAGGAATGCTTATAATTAGGGCTGTCATACATCTGATGATCTGATAGAGTCCCCTTGATTTTGCTATTAGTTCTGCATAATGATGAAGTAAATTAGATTAGAACTTGTCTAGGAGAAAATTTATAGTAAAGGAATGCTTACCACAAGCTTTAATAATAATAAGCGAACATCAAACATCAGCTTCTGCCTACACTATCCAACATCACGACTTTTTCCTACACATACGACCAGCAACAACAACTGCTTCTCCCTGCACATTAAACTTAGATTTGAATATTTAATATGAGATATTTGATAACGTTAGATTGTTTATTGGACTCATTGAAGATGTGAGGTTAAAATTAAAGTATGTGGGTACCATCTCCAAATAATGAAGGAGAACACCAACTGAACCTTTAAGAAGAGAAATGCACAGTTGACTCTCCATTTTGTGATGTTTTAGAACTGTACACATCAGTCAGCAACTTGCATCGTATAAGCATATTGAAAATTGACGATTTACAGAGAAGGTATTCAGGCTTTCTACAGACTCGGTGCCTTTAATATCTGAGAACCTCAGAGAATTTGATTGAGAAAGAGATTCAGAAGTTTTAAGCTTGAGGAAGCTTTGAAAAAATGATGCGGGTATATGCAAGGATTGTCCAACATGGCAGGCACCAATTGGAAAAAAGCCGGACATAATCTAATCAGATAAGCAAAGGTATAATTAATTGAAATGTTAATGCAATGTATACACATCAATGTATTAGATCATGTATGCAATGTATGCACATTCCAATGTATATAATGAGCCAATACAAAATACACATTGGATCGTGTTTGGATTCAAATATATGCACATCAATAATATTTCTATCAGATGTTCGATTCAAATCCTAAAGAATACCTTAAATTCAAAGAAAAAAAAAAAAATATCTTGATCATCCATAATTATGCAAGTTAAAATCATTATCACCAATCATACCACCTATTATGTTATAAAAGTGAGAAACCATCAAAAACACGCTACAGAACCATAGATTGTCATCATTTCTTTTATATTATATTACAACCAAAGGTTCACCATTCATTGCTATCAAAATTTTGAACTAATAGGGCTCCGATTACAATTTGAAGGCATGAATTCCATACTCCCAAACATGTAATTCCTACCGTTCATTTTAATGAAAAATAATAATCTATCATAATCACATCAAATGAAAATGCCCATATCTATTTATGTGTAACTGAAACACAAATTGCTAGTTTCAAATGATTACCCCAAACAACTTAAATATATACAATTCCTACTGTTGTCAGATAAATAAGCTAGTAATTACACCACAACATAAATACAAACGGTATATACAGAACCATACATACATACATGCATACATACATACATACATACATACATACATACATACATACATATATGCTAGTTTATGCGTCATTCTATGAATACTCTATGCGCACATACCAAGGCAGCCTTAGTGTCGATGATGGGCTCAGTGAAAATGGGTTGTAATAAAACATAATTAGAATTATATGGGTTGTGTTAATACATAATTAGAATTATTCTCTCTTTAGGACACAAGGATTCAACAATTCTCATTAGAAGTTTCACAATAATAATAATAATATGTTTGAGAGGAAGGATAAAAGATGAAAGAATGACATCGATTTCTCTTAGTGATCTCTCTCACAAGCAGTGCAGGTCTCTCCAGTACACATTAACCGATGATTGTTCTTCAATAGATATCTAAAGAAACAAAAGAAACAAACCAAATTGAGAAACCCAAGGATTCACTAATTCTCATTAAAAGTTTAAAATCATAACATAGTGGAGATTCACGGGTTACCGAATATGTAAATCACGTCTGAATTTGTGTAATACTTGCTTTATTGTATCAGTGGACTTTTTCCTGCAAGGGTTTCCACGTTAAATTTATATATCGTGCAATTGCATTTATTTCTTACATTTATCACTTTGCAATCACCGTGAAAATGAATATAATTAATAAAATTGGCTAAATACTAAATTGAAATTAATCCCAACAAATTCAATCGAACCAAAAATTGTTGAAATTGGCCAATTTTAGAGTTCATTTGATAAGAATGATAATTACATGTTTTTGATTACTCGTAATAGCCCTCAACCTCTCTCTATCTATCTTCATCTCAAATCAACCCACCCAAAAGAGAGTCCCACAATAATTTTGGCCACATCACAAACATTAGAATATAAGAATAAAAAGTGCATGATACAAGAACACCACTAAGCACCTTAGCAACTTCATTCCCAAATAATCCAGGCCTAAAACTAAAGCACGATATATAAAAGCAATGAGTAAAATATGATAAGAAAGATAACGTATATGTTGTAATATAAGCAATATAAAGACTTACAAAGAAATTATCCAATTGAGCTTATTAATTATTCCCCTATTGACATCATTCAACCGCATGGGAACCCCCTATGATTGTTGTGGTAACCATGCGCATGATTACCGCAACAATCGTAATATCAAATCAGACATAAATTCAAATGAACCCAACAAAATCAACCAAAATGAACAGACACGATACACAAACTATATTTTACTAAATGTTAAAGAAACATGAACTTGAATTGTACATTTCAAAAAACGCATTCTAAGCATTAATAATAATAATAATAATAATAATAATAATAATAATAATAATAATAATAATAATAATAATAACAATAATAATAATAATAATAATAATAATAATAATAATAATAATAATAATAATAATAATAATAATAATAATAATAATAATAATAATAATAATAAGAAGAAGAAGAAGAAGAAGAAGAAGAAGAAGAAGAAAAAGAAGAAGTAAATTACCATGTTCGAGTAGGCGTGAGATGAAAAATAGTGGATTCCAACATAGTAGTCGACCTCATTGTTGTTGAAACTAGGGTTTCGATCTCTGATCGAAATCAGTACTAACAAAAAATAATAATCATCAACTCATGTTGCGGTAACCATACGCACCCCCATTTTCGGACACCTCAACCCTAGGATCTGAAAGGCGGCAACATGGAAGGCTAGAGTTAGGGTTTGTAAAGAGGGGAAGATGAGAGAGAGAGAGAGACAGAGAGAGAAAGAGAGAGAGGAAGCGGGAGACCTCAAAGTGAGGGAGGAGAGATGGCGGGAGATAAAAAATAATGTGAAGACTAATTTTTTTAGGGTTTTTATATTTTACTCAAGTGTACTCTATTTTGGCACACTTTTAAATAGTGCCAAAATTTGGTACGATTTTAAAGTGTGCTAGATTGTTATTGAATCGTGCCAGAATTTGGCACAATTTTAAAATATGCCAGATTTTTAATATCAATGTGTGCCAAATTGCTGTTTTTGGTGTAGTGATGTCATAGAAATGAAAGAAGGTGAAGAGACTTACTCAGAATGATCTCTCCACTCCTAAATGATTTACTTAAAAGAACTAGTGGGTGAGGAGGTCCACCTAGAGTGACCTCCTCCCTAAGATTTATTACTCAAATATATATTATTTGGACTGATATGTTACTTTCTTATACAGGTAGCCTAGTTGAGCAAGCAGGGCTCAAATTGGCCAGTTGGAATCTCTTAGGAGTTTTGGCTTGGTGGCAGAGGAACAAGGTTTGTTGAGCCAGCTCAACCACTTAGCACTTTAAGATTGAGAAAATATTAGTAGAAAGACCTTAGGGGTCACCCAGTCCTTGCACAGTCACACTTAGTCATAACTAAAGTAAGAAACCAAGAGGTTTCTCACAATAAATGAACAGTTTTAAAATGATTTTAGATAAAGGAGGTCCTCAAGGCCCCACTCAAGTTTTAAATTTTTTAGAGAAGGTGGTCCTTGAGACCTCCCCTTAGAGGAGGTAGTCCTTGAGACCCTTCTCAAGTTTATAAAAGATTTTAGAGGAGGTGGTCCTTGAGACCCTCCTCAAGCTTACAAAGTTTGTACAACAAGTTACCGTTTCAAAAAATATTTACAAAATCAGATATTTTGTCTACGAGGGCAGACATATTTTCTTTTTTGCTTTGGTTTGCACTATGTGGCACCTATCAGAGGGGATAAGCGGCTACACACAAGTAGAGAAAAATGGTACATTGCAGACTTTGTCCCTCACCAACCCCCTCAGTTTTGGCGCTTAAAAGTGTCAACTCAGTCCTAGTGCCCAAGTATAAATAGGACCATGGGCAAGGTCAAGACACAATCAGAAACTCAAGTCATATCGTTACACTATCAAAATCACACCAGAAACCTAGTGTTCTCTCCCCGGTCTATCTCTAAGTGTTAATTGCATGTTCCTTCACTCCCATCATTCCGAGGGATTTTTCTTGAGAAAAGTTACTATTATTGTTGTGAAGTCCATCTTCTTGCAGGGAGTAGTTCTTTTTTTGGTTCCATTTTTACCAAAAGGAGAAGATTTTACCAGGTGCTTCTCTGGAAATTCTTGAAAACCTTAAAGGCAGAGTTCATCGAAGTGGATCACGCCTCACCCGTTTCAGCATCTTACCAGACCCCAGTCACACTACCCTCCTACACAATGGTTATTAGATGCAAGGCTAGCGATTGCACCAGTATTACACAGAAACCCATTTGAGATTATCTAAAGTGATAATCAAAACATATCCTATTAGAGTAGCTGGGGTAGGGCACACATTGTAGGTAAAGTAAACACAACTAATATGTCTTAAATCACCAACTGTCGATTTAGAAAAACACCAACCTAGTGTGCAACCAACACTGAGTATTGAACTCGTCGTCTTCAAAAGCTACCAGAATAACATTATTTCAACACTCATATTTATGATGGTAACATGATAACAAAAGTATCAACTCACTTGTCTACACTAATAATGAACTGAGGGCCTTTTAAATCGATTTTTTACAAGAAGATGAAGTATGACCCAAGCTATTCTATTTCACGAATTTAGCGATATATACCTGCCTTGTTTCAAGATTTGTCTAATTACCAGCCCGCTGAACTCTTTACTACACTCATGATAAGTGATTTAAACTGATAATTTTACTGCATGTGATATCATTTGTCATTTTTGATGGAGGTCAACTTGATGATGCTTGTGATAGAACAACAAATATTTAGCTAACTTAATAGACTTTCATAACTATTCTCCTTCTTTCCATGTGGGGCCATCAATCTGAAATATGTAGCCGACATTAACATTTAACTGAGAATTAGAATTCCATAGGTGATGAAAATAAAAGGCAAAAAAAAAAATTGACAATCCTCTTATCTTCAACATCATGCCCAAGCTCGTAAGGCTGTTAGAGAGTTAAACTATGTTTATATGAATATACAAAATATAAACTCCCTTGAAGATTGATAGGAAAAAAAGTAATCAAACATCTAATAACAGTGAAGGCAACAAATGAAACAAAGCAATGAATCTATCAAAATGGGGAGAGTCTATTAAACAAAGTCACTCAAACCAAGCAATGAGTATAATATAATATAATATAAAAGAGTGGATATTTTAAACCAACAAAAACACCTAATATGAAAAACATTGAAGTGGGCATTCTCTCAAAGGTCTGTCATCCAAGTTGCGAGAGGATTCCCTAACTCAATCAAATAATCAATTATAATGAACTTTAATGAAGAAAAACAGAACAGTAAGTGGACCACTACCATGGAGAGAGACATCCATAGACTTCCTCCCGTCGGGCCATTTTGCTCATGACGATTATCTGAAAACCTAAACCTAGACAGAGAAAGGAAATGGAATTATAAGTTCTTTGCCTTGGTGCGGTGTGGTGGCTTGGTGCGTATTCGTGGCTTCCACGTCCATGGTGTCACACAATGCAGGTGTTCGTGGTTGTGGAGACGGTGGCAAAGACGGTGACGCGTTGGTGGACTACGATTGAAATCTCTAAGAGAGAAGTTGGATGCTCTGAGATGAGTGAACTATGGAGAGAGAGAGAGAGAGTTGGTTTATGTATTTGAGAATGTACCAAAGGTTCGAGTGCCAACCATTTTGAGTGACTATTAGTAGATCACATTTATATTTATAACATGAAAACAGAAACTCTCTTTTTTCACATGTACATGAATACCCAACTTTGATACATACCCCAGTTGTGTCAATACCCTCCCAACCCAACACTCAATCTCGACCATTAGTTTTTTCTCTCAATTCTGTCTCCCTCAAGTTTTGATCACAACCCCTAATTGTGTTCTCAAAAAATAAAATACACCCCCCTCCCCAACCCACACTATTGTGATTTATAAAATAGGTGTGTGTGAATGAAGAGAATTGCAGATTCTTATGTGCTAGGGGATTTGAAGTGGAGAAACACAAAATCCAACATTGGGGTCCGGATGAGTTGTTGATAACTTCAGTTGTGGGTTAGTTACCCTCTATTAATTCGCCAACTGGAAGAGTAGTGGAAAAGTAGATGAAGTTTTAAGAATGAGTCAGTAAATTTAAAGTTATATTGGGATAACTACGGGATTCTATAGAATGTTAAAGCATGACACATCCTTGGAGGCTAGCTTTATATAAATAGTGAATTATTACAGAACAATGATAAAATTCTGTAGCAAGACGAAGAATGTTAACCGAAGCAACTGTCATTCATCTTCAGTAAAATCCGAGTATGCAATTTTACTAGGAATATACATGTATGAAAAATGGAGAGCTGAAACCAAACTTCACCACAATGACCGTTCAAGAGCTGAATATCCAATAGCACCAAAGCAAAAATTCCTACTTGCCATTTTTCCAGATCAAAGGAAGTCATCGGGTAAAAGGACAAGAAGCAGTTCATCTCTCTTATATGATGAGAGATATAAATATATTCTTCTCTTTCAGACGTCTACATAAAAACTATGACCGTGGTCCTCTTCTTCGCTTTAGCATGTAGGTTGCGATCTGATATTATTAGAAGGCCATTTATGTATTTTCTTGTGTTAATTGTAGAAAACATTAAAAAAAACTCCTTTAGCACTCCTGTTTATCGAGTGTTTCCCCAATAACTCTCATCCCTACAGGAGCAAACTCCATCCTTAAAATGGTGGAAATGTTCGGTATCCCTAACAGAAATCTCTCTCCGAACTGCCTTTGATATAAATTTTACAATACTATGGCAGCTTTCACACATGTAGAGGTTCTTAGTCACGGAAATAGGCATCCCAGGGACAGTACTTATTAGCCCAAATGCTACAGCCAGTCTCTCACTGTGCCCACATAAAACCTCAGCTTTTGCAGCTTCAACTTCAATTACTGAACTTCCGAGACCAGCTGCCTTCATTCTCTCATAAAAACCTTCCAAAACAGCAGTTATTTCGTTTACTTGTGGGTGAAAGTCATCACCACTAAGAAAAGCATGGACTTTTCCCTTCACTTCCACCCAACTGCACCCAGGATCAACAGCGAGCCCCTTCTCTCTCATCATCTTTCTCAGACCCGAAACTTCATCCCATTTACCACTGTCGGCATATAGACTACACAAAAGACTATAATACCCAACATTGCCATTATTAATTTCGAAGATACGTTGAGCCGCAAACTCACCAAGATCAACCCGCCTGTGGATCCTACACGCGTTTAATAATGCTCCCCAGATGGCGGCATCTGGTACGATAGGCATTTTCATGATAAACTCATGAGCTTCTTCCAATTTCCCAGCACGGCCGAGTAAATCCACCACACATGCATAATGCTTCAAATGTGGGGCAATACCATACTTATGTTTCATGCTATTAAAATACTCCAAACCTTCGGTAACCATCCCAGATCTACTGCAAGCACATAATAGAGAAATAAATGTAATCCCATCTGGGTTTACCTTTTCTTTTATCATTCTAATAAATAGCTCAACAGCAAGTTCTCCTTGCCCCCGTTGGGCATAGCCTGTCAGGAAAATATTCCAAGATGCTATGTCTCTTCTGTGCGTGTTAAATTGGTTCCATGCTAGTTCCATCCTACCACACCTTATATACATGTCAAGAATTGCATTTGGTAAAAAACCATCGAAACCTAATCCAATCCTTAATGCATGGGCATGAATCTCTTTTCCACACATCAAAGCTCCTATTCTAGCACATGCTGAGAGGACAGATATGAATGTAATAGAATTAGGGGTAAGACTTTGTTTCATTTGCCTAAAAAGAATCAGAGCTTCAAAGCTTCGATTGTTGATCCGAAGGCCAAGGATGATTGAAGTCCATGATATTACATTCTTGTCAGGGATCTGGTGGAAGACTTCCAGAGCCTTTTCAATGCATCCACACTTGGAATACAAATCAACAAGAGTGTTTGCTACTATGACATATGATATAAACCCAGTCCTCATGGCAAGCTCGTGCAGCTTAACACCCATATCCAAAAGGCCTAAAGAAGCACACGCAGATAGAACACTGGCAACAGTGATATCATCTGGCATTACACCTTCTAGCTCCATCATTTTATAAGTTTCCACAGCTTTATCAGGCAGACCGTTATTCTCGTAACCTGAAATCATTGACGTCCACGATACCACATCTTTTGACTTGATTCTCGTAAAAACTTTTTCAGCTGCACCAATATTCCCGACACTCGAATACATTTGTAACAAGGAGTTATCCACCGAAACATCATCCCCAAACTCTGTTTTCATAACATACCCTTGAAGAACCATCCCTAATCTCTCATCACTGATAAGCTCACATGCCGAGATCACACTAGTCATGGTCATCAAATCCGGATCAGCAGAAAGTTCCCGCATAGTAACAAACAATTCCAACCCTTCCAAACATTTCCCATTCTCAAAATATCCTGAAATCATCGCATTCCACGATATCCTATCTCTCCTTATCATTTTATCAAACACCAACCGAGCACTACACAAATCGCCACATTTCACATACATAGTTATCAAAGCATTAACCACATCAATATGAGACTCATACCCAAATCTAAGTACATGAACATGAACCTCCCTACCCCTTTTCACATCCGGTACACCCGCACATGTCCTCAAAACACAAGGAAATGTATAAACATCAGGTCTAATCCCAACCCACAACATCCTATGATACAAATTCAACGCCTCATCGAAATACCCGGCTTTCGCATACCCACCCACCAAAACATTCCAAGAAAACACATCCCTTTCCAGCATTCTCCCAAACACATACCATGCATCTCCCAAATTACCCAACCTCACAAACATACTCAACAAAGCATTACCAAGTCTAATACCCAAGCGGGTCATGGAATTTGACACATACTTGTAAACTTGAGACCCTTCATTGGGTGCTCTTGTCCACTCACATAGCCTAAGCAGAGCAATAAAGGTTTCTTCTTCAACTGTTATTTGACTTTGTTTCATAGAGTTTAGCTGTTTTAAAGCTTGCTCTAAGTTCCCTCGAAGGCATAATTCGCATATGTGGGAGTTGGGGTCTGTGGAGTCAATAGAGTTGGTGCTGAGGACAGAGACTTCTGGGGTTCTTTTGAGTGAGAGTTGGTGGGTTTGAGTGAGATGGTTGAAATTTAGAACTTTGGGTTTATGGGTTTTGGAGTGTGGGGAGTTGGGAAGGTCCGGGTTAAGAGAGAGTGGGGGGCTTTTAGCCGAGACAGCCATTTGGGGAGATACAGAGCATATTGGTTGTGGCTGAGGGTTAAGAGAGAGTGGGGGGCTTTGATTCGTCTACGATGTCGAACAAGAAGTCCTTCTCTTTTCTTCACCGCAAAACCCTGATGTTCAATGGTAGAACGAACTTCTTTGGTGCAGCAAGATCACTTAAACATATAAGAATGATAACTCGGATCTTTGCAAACTTCTAAGGACATGTCTATGCCTTTTAAACCTTAGAAAACATGTGCAAACAAGTTTCAGGTTCGAATACTGTTTTCCAGAATGCACACTTACGAAACTCTGATAAAAACACGCTTTAAATAACAATTAAGCGCCGCCTCGAAAAACGTGTCGTTCGAACGACAATGCCACGTCATTCGCGCGACATAGGTATCTCGTTCGAACGAGATCCTTATGTCGTTTGAGCGAGATGACATGTCAATTTGACTTTTTGACTTTTAGTTCAAAACTTCTCTATTAAAGGAGATCCAAATAAGTCAAACTCTATTTCAAGTATATCAAAATAAAACTTAGTGTAAACCTTTAAAACCCTTTGAAAAACATTTTAATTTATAAAAATACATCCTTATCTTTTATAAAAACAATTCTGAGCACCATTAATTATACGCATTCATACCTGAGTGATCTCGGAATGCAATTAACTTTGAAGACGAGTAAACTTGCACCAATTAAACTTCAGCATGATTAATTCTTTGAAGTTTTGTCGCAACATCTTCAATTTTCTTCAATATGTCATAGACCAAGTGGGATCGTGATAAAATAAAAATCTCCTTATGACATATTACAAATACAGTTTTGTTCACGGAATTAAGTCAAAACAATACAAGGACTCAATTGGAAATTTATGTCCTAACAAATCTCCCCCTTTGACTATTCCGGGACAAAACTAAACCAGTGAAATGCCTAAGCCGGGCCATCAAGCCGTATGACGCCTAAATCTCATCCCATAAACCCAAAATCAAAATACAGGACACTGACTAGTATATGTAGCACCATCGAGCATAAACTGTCTGAATGTGATGTAGACTTGAAATCTCGAGTCACTGAAGCATACCTACACGCATGGAACTTACAAACAAATACCCAGTGAAGTATGGAGGAACAAATAAAACCAATATATATATCTAAATAATACCAAACAACAATAGATACCAATATGAATAATCTAAAAAAAAATCATTTGTTAAGTAATTTGAGCAACAAACTGATACCAACAAACAAAATGATACCAATATGTACTACCAATTTGAGATACCAATTTGTAAACATATATAAACCAAAACATGCTCAAATCTTCCCCTATATCACATACATCTCTCCCTCTTTTTGTCTCGAATAGACAATCCGGTGAAAAGATAAACCAATGAGAATCAATTTGCAATCGCTAGATAATCATGAAACAACCATCTAAATATGCTCAAGAAATGACAAATCAGTAGCTAGTAAACTAAGGAATCACAGAAAGAATATAGCAATTTAATCAGGTGTGATAAACGGACTATATGCAAAAATCCAATTTTGAACAAATATAACCTGTATATAAACTAGTCAGTCCGGAATGCTTCCAGCAGAACCAAAAATATACCAATTTAACCCAGTGGACTGCAAACCAATCAGAAGCCATAAAACAGCCTGTCGTTCGAACGAGCCAGGGACGTCGCTCAAGCGAGTTGAGAACGTCGCTCGAACGAAGTACAACTGCCGTTCGCGCAATATGGATATGTCGTTTGAACGACTTCTCGCAACCTGTCAGAATTTCCCAGATTCCCAGAAATATAATATAATATTGCCCAGTGAAAAAATTTCCAAAAAAAAATTCCAGGAAGGGACTGACAGAAGCAAAACAATGTTAAAACAGTAGGATTTTAACACAAACCGTAAAAACTCATGAAAACTAAAAATACGAGTTACATGCAAACATAGTACCGATGCGCTTAAACATGAATATGGAATGTATATGTGTAAAACTACAACAAATGAGTCACAATTCCAACACATCGAAAGGATCAAGAAGCTCTAATTGCTAGCGATAAATCATCAAACTTTATCATAGCCATATGACAATAAAAGTGTGAGCTTAATGAACTAAACATACTATATGCACACAAATCTAAAATTTTGACGATTCTACAAACAATAGCGTCAAATTGTAATTTTTCAGCATTAAGATTAGTTGTGCAAACCCATTTAAATTTTTAATCCATCCAAACTCCCTCAATAATATCATATTTTCTTTGGAATGAACTAAACTAATTTGGCCCTTTTCTTAGCATATTGCAGTTTCTTTTGGCTCTTTTAAATGGTGGCTTTCACGACGAGTTAATTTTGAACTCTCGCAGCCATTTCTCGTGAATCGCTCATCATTTTGACCAATTCAAATCCTCATGGTAAAAGGTTCTTACATTCACACTTCTCCTTAAATCTACTTACACATAGATGACACGATTGAGATAAGAACGCCTCACCAAATTCGAATATGCAAGAGAAGTCAAACATCCATATAAACTCGTGCATGTGTGCAATGTTGGCATATATACAAAGTCGAATAAAAATGCATATCAACTTCGAAACAACCCCATATAAACAATGGTTAAGATCATTCTAAGCATTGATAATAATGACCAAATGTCCTAGCCACATGGATAATGAAATGATGGGGTGGGGGGGGGGGGGGGTCCAAGCACATCAAACATGTAAACTCAAAAATAAAAATAAAAAATCTTTTTGGCTTTTCATATTTTGACTCAAATAAAAGCAAAATCTTTTTGTATTTTTCAAATAAGACTTAAACAAGTAAAAAATAAAATACAAAGAGATAAACATGTCATAACACTAGCAAATTATAAACATGATGAAAGGGCTAGCAAATGACAAAACATGCAAGCTACTATCCATAAGAAATAGCAAGAGATGAATTATGTGCATGCATGTGAGAATCAATCAACGAAGCATTTAGCATTTCCAAAATGGATTTCCTAACCCAAACAGGTGTATACCTAACAAAACGGGTTTTGGTAACCAAAGGGACACTACGTTTAATCTTCTTAGGGCCTTTTCTAAGATCAAAACAAAAACTACTAAGGTGGCCTTTCCTACCACAATGCGAACATGTGAAAATACGACAAGGAATAGGACCTTTAGGTTGACCTTTTCTAATACCCTCGGATGTGGTTGACGCTCTAAAACAAACTATGGTTTTGGCTTTTACATTCGAACCACTAGAATAAGATAAGCCGCTACCATCACTACTCGTGTCATTTAAATTATTTTTTAACTTCAAAACTTTCGACTCAAGCAAACGATTAAACTCCTCAAGCTTTCGGGACTCCTTCTTTAAATTTTCAATTACCCCTAGAAAGTTATCTCGCTCCCCTTCAATGTGAGCAAACTTATCCCTAAGAGCCTTTTCTCGTGCCACAAAATCATTAATCGAATTATTTTCCTCAATGGCACAAACTTTAGAATTTTTTAAACCTTCTAACTCTTTTTCTAAAACGAGGACTATATCATCACTCTCCTTTTTGCCCAATTTTAATATATTAAAATTTTTAAACAGGGAACTAAAGTGCTCACGACAAATATCTCTTTGAAACGTTTGCAAATATTCAATCCTATTTTTGAAACCGTAATTTTCTTTCTCCAAAACTTCAATACGTTTTGCAAACTTTAAATTCAAAGGATTTAAATCGTCAAAGTTTAGAGAATCCATCGAGATATAACAAACACAGGAGAGATAAACAAACACGCGGGATCACAAAATAAATAAATTATGTTTTCTAGCTCTGATACCAATTTGAAAGTGCCCAATATGTATGTTTTAAACAAAACCAAAATTTTCACTAAAAATTATCCTACTTTTACTTATGCTCCAAACTAAGTTATGAAAACCCAATTCTTACTTTAAACCAAATTTTATCTTGATTAATCCTAAACAGGCATATAGTGATTAAAGCAAGTAAAATAAAGTAAAGAAAACTCACAACGCCGAATGTACGAGGAAAAAACCCAAAATGAGAAAACAACCTCGGACGGCCCAAACCAGACAATCACTATGAATAATGGTTTTACAAAGATAGATTATCCTTACTCAATGACTCGATCCCCACGGGTCTTGATGATCCTTCTGATCTTCAACCATTCTTCAATAGTATCCACGCAGAAATTTCATCTTCTACGATACCTGTCCACAACACACGAGTCCACGTATGTCTCGCTGTCCACCGAATGACTTTGATTCGTCTACGATGTCGAACAAGAAATCCTTCTCTTTTCTTCATCGCAAAACCTTGATGTTCAATGGTAGAACAAACTTTTTTGGTGAAGCAAGACCACTTAAACATATAAGAATGATAACTCGGATCTTTACAAACTTCTAAGGATGTGTTTTTGCCTTTTAAACCTTAGAAAACATGTGCAAACAAGTTTCTGGTTCGAATACGGTTTTTCAGAATGAACATTTACGAAACTCTAATAAAAACACGCTTTAAATAACAATTAAGAGATGCCTCGAAAAATGTGTCATTCGAACGATAATGCCACGTCATTCGCGCGACATAGGTATCTCGTTCGAATGAGATCCTTATGTCATTTGAGCGAGATAACGTGTTAGTTTGACTTTTTGATTTTTAGTTCAAAACGTCTCTTTTAAAGGAGATCCAAATAAGTCAAACTCTATTTCGAGTATATCAGAATAAAATGTAGTGTAAACCTTTAAAACACTTTTAAAAACATTTTAAAATATTTTTCTTTATAAAAATACATCCTTATCTTTTATAAAAACAATTTCGAGCACCATTAATTATACGCATTCACACCTGAGTGATCTCAGAATGAAATTAACTATGAAGACGAGTAAACTTGTACCAATTAAACTTCGGCATGGTTAATTCTTTGAAGATTTTTCGCAACGTTGTCGCAACGTCTTCAATTATTTTACATACGTCATAGACCAACTGGGATCGTGATAAAATAAAAATCTCCCTATGACATATTACAAACACGGTTTTGTTCACGGAATTAAGTCAAAACAATATAGGGACTCAATTGGAAATTTATGTCCTAACACAAATCATTCAATAAAAATCAGAGTTATCTTAATAATTTTAATATAAATTGATATGCCCAAAGTGTACCCTCGCACTCAGGGTCACTAACCTCGGTCTGCCTCACAGACGAGTGGACAGCAGGCCTACAACAACTATAGAGAAGATCGTCTTCTGTAAGGTCGGCTCTCTATTACCAACCTCGGCTGGGCAGCAGCCAAGGTCAGCAGCACTTAATGGGATCAGGTTATTACCAACCTCGTACTTTGCTGCAGTTGATGTTACATCCTGCCCCCTGCCTAACCTCAGCCTGTCTTCCTGGCCGAGGTCATCATGGTTATTGATAAGATAAAGCAACACTATCGAATTTCACCAACCTCATACTCGGCCAGGGCGAGGTTGCAATGAGTGTCATTACAAGTCCGAGCATATGCAAGCGCATGGAAGACTTGGAGCACGTGGTAAATCAGTTATAACCAAATCATTCCCCTCGCGTAAGGGAATACTGTGGTCATCATTATCTACATAACATCAGCTAGGTGTCATCAGGATACTAGTTTGATCCTCATACACATGCTCATTGCATGCTAGGGGGGTACATTACACCCCTAAGCACTATATATATAGATTTTCTTCTACCTTGTAAAATGATGGATAATTGCAACCCTAGCTGAAACTTTGTTGGTTGACACAGTAGAGAGAGAAAGCTTGAGAGATTGTATCTATGGCCATTAGTGCCTTCATCTAGTGAAATTACTCACATGCTCACAGTGGACGAAGGCCTGATTGGCTAAACCATTTATATACTAGTGTTCCTCCTCTTCTCCTCACCTCCCTCTATTAGATATTTACTCTTTGTGCTGTCATTGTTATTGCTAGCTTGAGCTTATCAACACCTCTTACTGGTGGTGATGTTTCTAGCATCATCATTTTGGCGCCGTCTGTGGGAACGAGAGGATTCATCTTTTTCTCTTTTTCTGCATAACCTCATTGGAGACTCTGGTGGTGAACCAGGCCTCACCCTTCACGTGGAGCTATTTCACCATTGAAAAAGGTCCCCTAAGGTTTCCAAGCTCTATAGTCTTTTAATCAAAATCTCAAACATATGGCACCGGAATTACCACCGCCTCCTCCGCCATCAGATGTTGGAGGACCCAGTTCCAGCCAGGCACTACCCCAATCCGAGATGGCTGAGGTGATAGCAACCTTGAAGTTCTTAGCGGTGACTCAGCAAGCGATGCAGGAGCAATTTTCCCAGGTAAGCCAGAATATAATAACGAGACCACCTGGGGTCTCACCGGAGATGATTATTTCGGCAGCTGTTCATCCATATCATGAGGCCAGGGGACCACCCCAGGTGCTATGAAAAGACCAACCTACTCCTCAACGGAGGAGGGATATTGTTGATCCTATGCGTTTACGCCTGGGGAGGCAAGGAAACCCTTGCCCTAAGGATGGGTACGATGACATTGAGGCATAGGATGCTCCGGCAGATTGTTGGGAGCCGTATAAGGTCTCAAATAACATTGTACGTCCTATACAGCAGAGTCGAGGTCAGTATGTAAGACGAGATAGTGATGGACGACAAAGAGGGTCAGCTTTTGATCGCTTAAGTAGAGGGTCGACCTTTGAAAGGCTTGGTCCAGTTAATGATCTGAGGGAGAGGCTATCGAGATCAAGAAGTTTAGCTGACTCTAGAAGGGAAGGAGGTGACTATCGTCCCCATAATGGCCGACACCTACATGGTCGAGACTGTGGTCTGGGGGAGGTCAATAGCCGATGTTGTGCAGCAGCTGGGGAACCCTCAGTCCACCCTTTGGAGGTGGTTGGGGACAACCTCGGCCAAGTCGACGTTGCTAAACCCTGGAAATATTCCATTCAAAGGCTGGAAGAGAAGATAAGGAACCTCACAAAATTCCGAGACCCATTACGTAAGGGGTACTCAGAGGGCTCACCATTTATGGTAAGGATTGTTAACTTCCCAACCCCTGCCAAATTTAAACCTCCGGTGGTGTCTCCCAAGTACGATGGTAGTACTAACCCAGTACATCATATTAAAATGTATCAATCTGCAACAAAAATTTATTTGATATCTGATGAGATGAGGTGCCGAGCTTTTTTGAGCACTTTGACTGGGGCTGCACATATTTGGTTCACTTCTCTTCCTAAAAATTCAGTTAAAAATTTCAAAGGTTTGGCGGAGCAATTTATTCACAACTCCTGTTTTTGGGTAAGACCTCAAAAGAAGATGACTCACTTACTTTATGTAAAACAAGGGAAGAATGAAAGCCTCAGAGACTACATCGCGAGGTTCAACAAGGAAAAATTAAAGGTAGAAGATTATGAAGAGAGCATAGCCATGACAACCCTTATTGGAGAGCTTCAGAAGGGAGAGCTACGTTGGATGCTTGCTAAAGATCCTCCTAAGTCTATGGCCGAGTTGTTGGCAACAGCTAGAAAGGTAATGAATGTACAAGAAGCAATGGCTACAAAGTATGAGGATGAGAATGGAAGTAGCAGTGGGAAGTTTCAAAGGAAAAAGGATGGAAAGAAGAGGACTGCAGACGAAAAGTTTGCACACTACGCTCCTTTAATTATGAACTGTGAACACATCCTCACCGAAATAAAGAATGATAGATCCGTGAGATGGACGGAGAAGCTGAAGGCTTATCCATAAAAAAGAAACAAGAATCTATGACGCGAGTTCCATCAAGATCATGGCCATTTATCTGACAAGTGTTTTGCCCAAAAGGACGAGATTGAGAAAATGTTGAAGTCTGGAAAGATCAGAAAGTATGTGGATGGTAGAGCTTCTAAGAGGGGAAGAGACGACCCTAAAAAGAAAAGAAATTATCAATACTGGGAAGATGCCCCTGCTAGAAGAGCTGATGACTCAGACGATGATGATGATGACCCTGACCTCCCACCAAAAGACGATAATGTCCCAGTGAAGAGGGTCGGTATTATCTCTTTCGATGTGAACAATATCTGTGGAGGACTAACAGGGGGTGGATCAGAGGTAGAATATCGTAAGGCTCATGTGGTAGAGGCCAAAGATGTGACTAAAGCCGAGGTTATGAACTTAGCATCTACGGAAGTCAAACGTGAAAAGAGAAAAAAGGTAGATATGAACACCCTCGTGGTCGGCTTCTCATGACTTGATTTCTAGGTATCTTTGCTCCCCGTGATGACCCTTTAGTCATCACTACGAGGGTGCATGGGTGTGAAGTTCAGAGGATCCTCGTTGATGGGGGTAGCTCTGCAGACGTTATATTTTGGCCCGGTTTTAAGATCCTGGGACTTATTAGAGCTAGGCTTGTCCCTTATCATCATCACTTGATTGGCTTCAGCGATGAAAAGGTTCATCCATTGGGTATGTATGAAATGGATGTTAGAATGGGAAATGAATGGCCTAGGAGGTTGACCAAAAAATTAATTTCATTGCTATGGATGAAAACGTCTTCTTATCTTACAACCTCATCATAGGACGAGTAGCCCTCAAGTAATTTGAGGTCGTGGCTTCAACGGTCCACTAAATGCTAAAATTCTCAACTCCTTATGGAGTAGGGGAAGTGCAAGGTGACCAAACATTGGCACGTGAATGCTACTTCAACTCTGCATAAGAGAGAGAGAGAGAGAGAGAGAGGCTCATAAGAGGGCAAAAACCATGTACAACATCGACACACTTAATCCTAGTGATGAACAAAGCTAAAAAAGAGAGAGGTTGCAAAAAAGGTAGAATCCATCATCCTCAATGAGGACGAGCCAAAAAAACCCGTCCAAATCGAAAAAGCCCTAAAGTCTGAGATCAAGGAGGAACTAGTGAAGATGTTAAGGAAGAGACAAAGTATTTTTGCCTGGAGCCATGCAGACATGCCAGGTATTAATCCTGAGATTATGTGCCATAAACTCAATGTTGTAAAAGATGTCAGACCCATAAAGTAGAGGAGAAGAGTATACTCAAGAGAGAAGTATGATGTCATCAGAGACGAGGTTAGAAAGCTTGAAGAGGCCAAGTTCATCAGAGAAGTTATATACCCTGAATGGTTATTAAATGATGTCATAGTACCCAAGAGTAATGGGAAATGGAGGATGTGTGTAGACTTCACTGATTTAAACAAGTCTTGCCCAAAAGATAGTTTTCCCCTGCCGTGTATAGATCAGATGGTGGATACCACAACAGGACATGAGCTCGTGAGATTTATGGATGCATATTCAGGGTATAATCAAATCTTCATGAACTCGGTAGACTCAGAGAAGACAACCTTCATTATAGACAAGGAGACCTATTACTACAAGGTCATGCCCTTTGGACTAAAGAATGCAGGGGATACTTACCAACGTCTTGTAAATAAGATGTTCGAAGATCATATAGGCAAATCCATGAAAGTTTATATGGACGACATGCTGACAAAGAGTCTGAAGGTCGACACTTATGTGGCCGACTTTGAAAGAACTTTTGACACCATGGACAAATACAGAATGAAGCACCCGGATGAATGTGTCTTCGGGGTAGGAGAAGGAAAGTTTTTGGGATTCATCGTTAACCAAAGGAGAATAAAGGCTAACCCCGAGAAGATCAACGCTTTGTTAGAAATGAAGACACCCAGAACTATCAAAGACGTTCAGAGGCTAACCGAACGAGTTGCTCCACTTAACAAGTTCATCTCAAGAGCTACAGATAAATGCCTTCCTTTTTTTCAAAGTTCTCAGAAAAGCCTTTTTAATGGAATGAGGAATTTGACAAAGCTTTCTAAGAGCTTAAGTCCTACCTCGGATCTCCTCTACTCTTATCTCGTCAAGTTCAGGGAGAGAAGATGTACGTATATTTAGTTGTCTCTGAGTCATCCATTAGCATTGCAATAGTAAGAGAAGAGGATGTAGTGCAGAGACTAGTGTACTTCAATAGAAAGGCCCTCCAAGGGTCTGAGCTGAAGTACCCTCAGATTGAAAAATTAGCCTATGCTTTGATGCATGCTTCTAGGAAAATGAAGCCATACTTTCAAGCCCACTCCATAGTCATCCTCAATGATTCTCCACTCAGACAGGTCCTCCATAAGCCTGAGAAGTCAGGAAGGTTAATGAGCAGGGCAATCGAGTTGGGGGAATACGATATTGTTTATCAACCTAGGGTTGCCATCAAGGGATAAGAACTCACGGACTTTATGGCCGAGTTTACCTGGGATGAGGCCGAGGTTGATATTAATCAAGAGGCTGCACATGAGACAGAAGAGAGAAATGTTGGCCAAATATCAGACGAGGTCGAGACAGGTATTGCCAAGCAGAGAACAGTTGCGAATAAAGAAGAGAGATACATCTTCAAGTAGGGGACCCTAGCCGAGGGTAACTTCTCTTCATAAGAAACTATTTGGAACCACTTCGTTGATGGGTCATCCTGTGAAAGAAGAAGTAAAGTAGGGCTAATTATGTCGGCACCGGATGATACAGATATTGAATATGCACTGAGGTTCAACTTTAAATCTTCCAACAATGAGTGAGAGTATGAGGCATTAATAGCGGGTCTCTCTTTGGCAAAAACCCTCAATGTCGGTCAGTTCCTAGTCCACAGTAACTCAAGGTTAGTCGTGAACCAAATCCTGGGGTGTATAAGACTAAAGATGAAAGGATGTCCAGACACTTGAAGAGGGTGAGAACGATGCTAAATAGATTCAAGGAAGTTAAGATAAAGAGGATATCTCGGCTAGATAACAGTCGAGTTGATGCACTCGTGAGGTTCGCCTCAACAACAAGGACATACATAAGGAGAACAGTGCTAGTTGAGACTCTGCTCAAGCTAACCATAGAAGAGGGAGAGGCTTCTAGACCTTGCCTAAATCTGAGTATGGGAGCCTCATGGATGGATCCTCTTATCAGATACATCAAAGAGGGAGAGCTTCCAGAATCGAAGTTAGAAAGGAGAAAGCTGAGGTTCAGAGGTGCTAAATTCTCTATTGTAAGAGATGTCCTGTACAAGAAGGGATTTTTACTCCCTCTTCTCAGATGCGTTCACCCTTTAGAGGTTCCATATATCCTGTAAGATGTGTATAAAGGCTCTTGTTCAAGTCACATAGGAGGAAGGTCGTTGGCTAAGAGGATAATCACTCAGGGGTACTGGTGGCCGACCTTGACCAAAGACGCGATTACGTATGTGAAGAAGTGTGATAAGTGTCAGAGGTTCTCCACCATCCCTCATTAGCCTCACCAACCTCTGACTTCAATCAACTCCCCTTGGCCATTTGCAGTATAATATTGACTTGGTAGGACCTTACCAAGAGCTGTAAACAACTATTGGTTTCTAATAGTGGTAATTGATTATTTCTCCAAATGGGTAGAGGCCGAGCCAGTGATCACAATCACTGAACAAAAGACCTTTCAGTTCATCTGAAAGAACATCATATGCAGGTATGGCCTTCCAAATACCCTCATCTCAGACAACGGGACCCAGTTCAAGAATATTTCCTTAGAAAAGTATTGTGAAAGAGTGGGGATCAAATAGTTCTTCTCTTCTCCTAGCCGACCCCAGGAAAACGGCCAGACTGAGGTCACAAATCGAACAATCCTTGATGGGATAAAAAAAGATTGGTAGAGGACAAGGGAAGATGTATAGAGGAAGTATATACCGTGGTTTGGGCCTACAGGACAAAAGCGAAGACACCAACAGGAGAAACTCCATTTATGTTAGCCCATGGCTCAGAGGCTGTCCCACTCATAGAGTGAAGACATATGACCCTCAGAAGAATGAGGAAGAGAGAAGACCCGATATTGATTTGATTGAGGAAAGAAGAGAGGATGAAGAGATAAGACAGGCAACTTATCAGTAGAGAACTGCGAGATTCTATAATCAGGGGGTAAAGTCAAGGCCAATAGCTATGGGGGACTTAGTCTTAAAGAAGATGTGGCAAACGACAAATAAAATCCATCCTAATTGGCATGGTCCTTATAGGGTATTTGATGAGGTTGTGCCTGGTACCTACCATCTAGAAAATCTTGAAGGAGAACCTTTCTCTAACCCTTAGAATGCCGATCACCTAAAGAAATATTACTTATGATGTTGCGGTTCTTATCTTCTTGTAATACATGTATTAGTCTATACAAAGGATGTTAATGAGAAGATAGAAATGTCATGCTGATACTTTTCTTATAATATACCTTAAACATCATTAGTTTGGCAAAAATATGAGGCTAAAACACCATAATTGTATGACCTCAGACCTTAAACATCATTAGGTTGGTGAAAAAATGAGGGTAAAGCACCATAATTGTGTGACCTCGACCTTAAAAATCATTAGTTTGGTGAAAATTGTGAGGTAAAACATCATAATTTGGTGACCTCAGACCTCAAACATCATTAGTTTGGTGAAAATATGAGGGTAAAACACCATAATTGGGTGACCTCGGACCTTAAACACCATTAGTTTAGTGAAAATATGAGGGTAAAACACCATAATTGGGTGATCTCAGACCTCAAACATCATTAGTTTGGTAAAAATTGTGAGGTAAAACTCATAATTTAGTGACCTCAGACCCCAAACATCATTAGTTTGGTGAAAATATGAGGTTAAAACACCACAATTTGTGATCTCAGACCTTAAACATCATTAGTTTGGTGAAAATTATGAGGTAAAACATCATAATTGGTCACCTCAAACCTTAAACATCATTAGTTTAGGGAAAATTATGAGGCAAAACATCATAATCTGGTGACCTCAATAATAAAACATCATACAAAGCAATAAAATTAGAAAAAGCAAAGTTACTTATAATCATATCATTAAGAGGATTTAGAATTACAAACAGAGTATCAGGAGCCTTCATCAGAGTACATAAAAACTAGAATTACAGACAAAATTTTATCAAATTTACAACTATTAAAAAGCTTCACAGGGAAAATGCCAGCAGCAAAAGAGCCTATGTCTCGATAGAAGCCAACCCACCAACATCTACAGTCATCTGGTCACGGTCGACGTTTGTGACTTCAACTCCATCATCATGATGAGTAGCATCTTCTGTCTTTGTGACCTCGAGAGGAGAAGTCTCGGCTGGAGCAGCATCACCCTCTTTAATTTCCTTCAAGGCCTGAGCGAACCTAGGGTCTCTAAAGCCGAGACCTACAAAGTCTGAGATAGTCAAAGCCCAGAATCTCTCTCCTTTATGGCTGCCCATTTTCCAGTCGCTTTAATACCCCTATCTAGGTTTTCAAAACTAAAGCTGATAAATTTGTCAATGACCTTGTAGTCCTCGATGGACTTCTCAACAACATCTTCCAAAGAATCCTTGACTGCAACATCAACCTTTAGACTAAAGAACATCGTCCTTGGCCTTTAGAGCTTTGTCATGATCCTTATTGAGCTGAGACATGTCATTGTCCCTCTACTTGATGACTCCGTTCAACCTTACAACCTCTTCATTTAGAGCGGCCTCAACCTTCTCATCTTCCTTCCGCTTTTTTATAAGGGGGATCCTCTTCAAGGTCCAGTCAATAAGGCGATGAAAAGACAAGACACCCTGCAGAAGAAGATCAGACGTATGAGCATACGAGTTTTAATTTCTAAAAAGTTGATGTTACACTTGAGTAAATGAGCAAAAAACTGATAATTGGATTGACTTGTAGAGAGCAAACTCGGCCAATAAAGGGACATCCAATGCACATAGAAAATGCTTGTCTTTCTAAGTCATTATTATGCCAATATCATCGGCATCCTTCAAACTATGGCCAATCAAAATATCTCCAATTTTCAGCTGAGATAGACGAGCAGCCAGGGCATCGTCTGCAGAGATGGGTATGGCACGATCTTTGGCCTGAGTTTTGCTCGGGCTTGTATGCGCCGGGTCATCCATGGACTTCCTCTTTTTGCTAGCATTGGCCTTGGAGGTTCCGACGTTCCTTCTCGGTGCCGGTGGTGGCTCACTCTTACCACCTCACTTTTCCATGAGCTTTACTAAACTGGGTGCCGACATTTCCCAAAACTCGTCTGGTATACCTGCTAGGCGCTCTACAAAAGATGAGTCTTTGAGTTAGTCAGTTAGAGATAAAAAAATATAAGAGGTATAGAAAGAAAAATGAAGAGTTACGAACATCTTCTAGGGGATCACACCCCAAACCTGTCTGAGAAAGGTAATAGGGGGTCAACATATGTTCATATTTAACGAGACGACCTTTCTTGCCCTGATTGTGAAGCTCCTCAACATTCTTGTAATTGTCCTGGCTAAGTCCAGGATTAGCTTTAGCAGTAAGGGAGACCTTCCCCCATATCAGAGGGGTCCTTGGAACCGATGTTCCAGAAGCCTCATCTGAACCAAATTCCCATACCCCAGAAACAAAAAAGTACCGAGGTTTCCAATTATGATTTGATGATTGGGTAACCAAAAGCATCTTCTTCTCTGATTTCCTAACTAAGAAGTGATAGTAACTGGGGTGGTTTCTGGCAGACGAGGGAACGTAACAACCTGTAAAAACTCTAACTGGAAGGTCTGAATGGTGAACAACCCTCCAAAGGATGATGGCCCCAATCATAACCCTACAAGCATTTGGGGACAGTTGGGAAGGGGAAAGATTTATATGGGAGAGTATGGCTCTGATGGTTGGGTGGATAGGAAGACGAAAGCCCAACTTAAACATCTACTTATAAACACAGATTTTTCTATCTCAGCCATTGAAGTCCCTCTCATCCTTCAGAGGTTTCCTAAGTATGATTGAAAAATCAATGGAATGGAGGTGCCTAAAAGAGAGAAGGCTGTACTCGTTCATGATACTCTCATACTCGGCAGCCCCAGAGGTATCAAGTTCGCTCCCTTCATCGTCATCAACATCCCCAACAACGTCGGCCTGGGCAATTATAAGAGCACCACAAGGAAACCTCTTTACAAACTCAACCCAAGTGGCAGCCGATAGGGGAATGGCTTTAATAGAAGGGGGAATAACCACACTGGGCCCTAAGATTTCAACATCAAAATACCTACGCAAAGTGCTAGCACCTTGGTGGGACGAGGCATGGTTTGAATCCTCGACATCCACCGGAACCTCACCTTGCTTGGGATAATAATCCATATCCTCTTGAAAAGAGTCTATAGATTCTAACGCTTCAGATATTGATATAGGGTCTAAGGAAGATGATTCAGAAATTGGTACAGGATCCTCTAGAACCTCTGCGGGCACAGTAGGCTCGGCCGACTCAGGGTATATAATCTTTAAGGGTGCAGGAAAAATTGGTCTGAGGGGAAAGGCATGAAACCTACGAGTTTCCTCTTGGGCTAGTTCTATCTGCCTAATCTTCTCAAAGGTATTCTCATGCAGAGATGGGAACTCTTCTATAAGTTGGTATAAGGGTCTGAGCATAAGGAAGATGACGCTACACTTGAGAGAAGGACTCAAACTACAAACATGAACACAACTTATAGAACCCTTATTAAAGATAAAAAAGGGGAATTTGAAAGGTCTCAAACGAAGAACACCAAGAACACCCTAGGCTAGGTCACCTGAGAAGATAACCGAAAGGTCACCGGAGAACTTAAAAAAAGGAAGTTATGGCTAAATCAACCTTAGAATAACCTGGGATGCACCTAGTTCCACCCAACCACTGCAAGCCTAGCCTTACAACCACTTGATGATGGGGAAAACCCCCGCCAAAAAAAGAAAACTCGCCGGAAAATTAAAACTGTACAAATAATGACCAGAAATGGAAAAGAAAAGGTTGAGGAGAAACACCTGAATGCTTATGATTGAAGAAGGAAGAGGTTAGAAGAAGAAAATCTTGAATCACATCAAATAATAGAGGGATTGAATAAAATCGCGATGGCAGAAAAGCCGTAAGCGGGAAAGATTGGAAGAAGAAAGAGAAAATGAGGAAAGATGAGGGTTTTTAAACCTTCTAAATAATGGGGCAAAACTTTCAATGCACCCATCATTACCCTAGGGAACCCAAAATACCCTGTCAGAATTATCACATTGGTAAGTACGTTAGTCACTTCAATGAGTGACATGTGTCAAGAAATCACTTCACGTCCCAAAACACCAAAAGAGACTCAGCCTCAGCCTAACCTACATACCCCTTAGTCTCCTACTCGCATAAGAAACTAAGGGCTAGGGAGTGATTGATATGCCCAAAGTGTACCCTCGCACTTGGAGTCACTAACCTTAGCCTGCCTCATAGTCGAGTGGATAGTAGGCCTACAACAGCCATCGAGAATATCGTCTTTTGTAAGGTCAGCTATCTATTAACATCCTCGACTGGGTAGCATCCGAGGTCAGCAACACCTAATGGGATCAGGTGATTACTAACATCGTGCTCTCCTGGAGTCGACGTTATATCCTGCCCCTGCCTAACCTCGACCTGTCTTCCTGGCCGCGGTCATCATGGTTATTGACAAGACAAAGCAACACTATTGGACTTCACCAACCTCGTACTTGGCCAGGCTGAGGTTGCAAAGAGTGACATTACAAGTTCGAGCATACGCAAGTGCATGGAAAACTTGGAGTACGTGGTAAATCAGTTATAACCAAATCATTCCCCTTACGTGAGGGAATATTGTGGTCATCATTATCTACATAAGATCAACCAAGTGTCATCAGGATACTGGTCCGATCCTCATACACATGCTCATTGCATGCTGGGGGGGGGATGGTACATTACACCCCCCCAAGCACTATATATAAAGGTCTTCTTCTACCTTGTAAAAGGATGGATAATTTCAACCCTAGCTGAAACTCTATTGGTTGATACAGTAGAGAGAGAAAGCTTGAGAGATTGTATCTATGGCCATTAGTGCATTCATCTAGTGAAATTACTCACACACTCACAGTGGACGTAGGCCTGATTGGTTAAATCACTTATATACTAGTGTTCCTCCTCTTCTTCTCACGTCCCTCTACTAGATATTTACTCTTTTTGCTGCTATTGTTATTGCTAGCTTGAGCTTATCAACACCTCTTACTGGTGGTGCTGTTTCTAGCATCATCATAAATTAGGAACTATAAAAAAGTTATAATTTTCAATAATTCTTGGGAAATACAAAATAATTACACAATTTGACTTACGCAATCACTTGCTTTCAATGCATTGATCCATAAAACTTTGTTAGTTATGAGTACCTTACCTATCAACTAATGTATTAATGATACATCACTATGCCATTAAAACTGTATATGTCCCTAAAATTACTCAATAATTTTATATAAATGTAAAAAATAGACAAATGAGATCTGATTAGTTGAAATACGCTCTTAATTTGTTGTTTATGTAGAATTTAATTTGTGGTGGTGTGTAATAATTAAATTTCAATAGATAACTGAAATAGTAAGATATCATCTCACAAGTTAGTGCTCCATATTTTTTCATTTTTACTTACTTTTCAAAGATGTTAATTTTATAATTTGGAGATGTCAAACATGTGTGGATACCCATAATACACTCTAAAGCGAGAAGCATGACAATGTCGTGTTAAAAACATATGGAGTTGAAAGTAGACGTACAACAATGCAGTGCTACGAGCATGAGATGTCAAACATGAAAAATAGAAGTACAACAAAGCAAAACAACAAACACGACAAGGCAAAGGTACAAAACGATAAAACAAAGCTAACACATCGACTTGCGTTCACCTATAAATACCCCCCTTGTGTTTGTACTGTGAAATATATAAGTGAAATATTGTAAGTAAAATAAATATAATATAATCCTGAAGCATCTTATATATTTTGTGTTAAGTTCCTCTTTATTCTACCCATTATTAACACAATTTGGCTAGTCTCAAATTAATTGATTTTCTACGTCGCAACTAAAATTATATCCAAGCTTCTTTTCTACTACAATTGGTCATTGGTAACGTTTCTTTTATGTGACAAATTGGTTACATCTAATTTACTTCTTATTCTATTATTGTTATGCCCTATCGGCATGCATAATATCATTAGATATATGATATTATTTAAAGAGAAACGTATATAAATATGAGCATGCTATATCGTTTCCTATGAACATGCTATTATATTTTCCTTTATCATAAAAAATTTGTTATGTTTAATCAAAGTTTGTTCTTTTGTATCTCAAATAATTTATTGATATGTTGAATATTACGAATTTTGATTTTACTGCTTTGAATGCATGTGAAAACAATTATCTTTCATGGATTACATGCAACACCTCACATTTTATTTAGTAATATCTATTATTAATTATGTACTTTTCATTTAATGATAATTGTTATTATTTGTGTGAAATTGTAATAATATATGTGATTAGGCGTAAATATTTCATATTTATCCCCTTAATTTCGGTATTTTTATGATCCCGTGCATTGTAATTATCTTGGATTTGTCTCAAATTTATGCTACTAACCCGTTTTGGCGAGTGTATCATGTTTTGTGTATCTATCATTTGTTTTACATGTATTTCATGCAAGTGAATGCAATAGAGAACTCAAAATCGTGAAAGAAACCAAGAAACGGGGAGTTGAAGGGGATTTTAGTAATTGTGCAACCTTATTTCGGAGGTGGGACAAACTGAAAAGTTTAATATCTTGAAGTAATAAGAATACTGAAAAAAATGGCACCTCAATCCGAATTACGGTGAAGAAGTTATGCTCATTTGAAGATTAAGAATCAAAGAGGCAAAATTAAGGAAGGTTGAAAGTAGAACCGATTCGATTTAAGGGAACCGTTTCGCCATTAGTAATGCTCCAGATTCATGAAAAAACATTTGTCACGCTTTAAAACCGTTATAAATTATTGAAAGCGGAATTTTTATTTTGGCCCTATTTTTTAGCCTAGAGTTGTATTAAGTTAGGACTCTAGCAAAAACGACTTTGTATTGTTATAGTTTGACATTAGACCAGTTTTTAATTAGTTTTTTCATAGAGAATTAGAAGGGGAAAGACTCAAGAACTCTAGTTTTCAATTTCTTGATCAAAAGTATACTTTCATGGATTAATTCTCAAGGTTTTCATCAATAAAGTTTGTCTTTCTCTACCTTGTTCTTGAAGTTAGTATTCATTGCATGTTTTGTTTATTTTTTGGAATTCCAAGACCCTCATGAATGTTTAGATATTGTATCATTATGGTTTTGATTACATGCAACATAGAAATCAATGTCCGCCTAGATTTCTGAAGGGTTGGGGTACATGAACCCAACCTAGGTAACACATATGGGTTTCAAAGTGAATAACAAGTAATTCTTCATTTAAAGGCTTAAACTTTATCATAATAAACAATGTAGGTCTTTTAATTCCGTTTGCCGTAGGTAACCGGAATGTTTAAGGGTGTAATTAGCTTTTTGATAATTTTTCATCCTCATCAAATACAATTTTTGATTTGATATTGTGCGAAGTAAAGTCCTTATATGTCGATTTCTTAGAGAGTATTTGATGTCTCTTGGAATGGAGAATTAAATTTTTGAAGCTTTTATGTTCTATGCAATTACCGACGGTTCGGGGGAGTGTATCATAACTCTATTTTCTCTCATATATTTAAAGTTTAATTCAGTTCTTCTTGAATACGTAGTCAGTTATTACTTTAGTACAAATTGCATTAGTTGATAGGTAACATCACAATTCATCATATTTTTCTTCTTTCTCTGAGTCAGTAGTAGGGTTAATCGGTTTTCCTATCCGTTGTCATGAGAATTCGTCATATTCCCTAAGTTCGACACCCGATTTACCGGATTTATACTTGAGTGACTGGTTTACACTTGAGTCAATAGAAGCATAAACTAGAAACACTTTTAAAGTCGCGTCAATATGCATAATTTATGTGACATTTAAATTTGCATGTTATGTGACATTTAGACTATATGTTATAAATTAATTAATCATTGAAATTAATTATGTGTAGTTACCTCGTAAAATAATTAAGACGTGTATTTTTATTTTACGATGAGAAGTATTATCGTTTGGATTGGAATCTAATGTGGTACAAAGGCCTGGAGACGTATTTATAGTGTGTTGCATTAGCCCAATGGGTAAGTATACCTTCGGGCTAAGTGTTGGGTTAGTCTAGATACCATTTTGTCATATTCTGTGTGCAAAATATATTTTGCATTTTGTTAGTACTTGAGGTCGTTACACTACATTTTCTCTGACTGTGCTTCTACTTCTCAATCAAGTATCGACATGATGACATATTGATATTATCACTTCATTGAGCTATCTGGACTTTTGAAAAAAATTTAACACTTCGTCACATTCAAATTAACTTTTTTTCTTAAAATGAGAACTTGATTTGTGTGTACGAGTGTTGGTTTGGTTTTGATTTTTGTTTTAGGTAGTTGTGGCAAAATGGAATCTAAATAATAAATCAACCCATATTAGCCCATACATTTAAATACGGGGCTTGTATTTAAAAGCTATGAGTCAAATATGGAGCCCCTTTTTAAAACTTATAAGTCAAATATGAAGTCCATTAACAAAAAAATATGAGTCAAATATAGAGTCAATATTTAAAAGTTGTGAGTAAAATATGTTTTTTTTACATTTACTTAGTATTGTAAAACTTACAAGGATAGAAAAAAACGGGTTAACCTAACCCATACTTGGTCCGGCCATATTTAGCCCACCAATATTTGGTCCCCAACCCATAGTTTTGCCACTACTAGTTTTAGGTGATACAGATATGCAAGTATACTATTCATGATATAAAATATATTGAGAGTACGTGTGTAGAGGTACGAAAAGATGAAATAGCCGGAGAAAAACGAAGACTAAAAATAACTAACAAAATTAAAAATTATTTCCAAGTCGAGGTAATGCTTTTCTTTAGTTCAAATTCGTGCAAAATTTAATCCTGTTGTCTAAGAAAAAAATATGATTTAAAAATTAATTTAACTTATATATATATATATATTCGTGAAGCATATTAAAGGAATCGAAATAAGGAAAACTAAATCATGCATTTGAGACAAGGATTTATATGAGGAAAACCTTTTGGGTAAAACCTAAGGCCAAACCGTTCCTTCCACTATATCAGTAAAAATTTACACAAAGGGAGAAATGACCTATAAAATTTAACCTCTCTTAGACTTAATAATACACAACCTTCATAATATATTTTTGCCACATTTTTATTGGAAGATCAAGTGAGGATCACTCTCCATGTTGCAGGTATCAACTTCCATTGATAATGTCACGTTTGAACCAATATTCAATTCTTCTTTATAATTAAAGAAAAATATTTTTTCTAATTGAACAAGTGAGGAGGCACCAATCACTATACCAAAATAGGACACTTGTCATGGTAAATGACCTTGACAAGTAAACCTTATCACGGTCAAAGACCGTGACATGAACGAGAGTGAATAAATATTTATCGCCGACTTATCGCAGTTAAAGTCCGTGATAAGTTCGACCTTATCATGGACGTGTTACGATAAAAAACCTTGACAAGTACGTGAAAAGGATAACTTGTCATGGACTTTGACCGTGACATGTCCTTTACAACTATTAACATGTCATGGACACATTACGATCAAAGTCCATGACAAGTTATCCTTATCACGAACTTATCACTGTCAAAGTCTGTGATAAATATTGGCAGCAGTATAAAAAAACTGTTAGACAGTATGGCCACTACCACTGTTCAGCAGTATATTATCACTTGTAATAGTAATCTATGACATATTTTCTCAATAATTAAAAACAACTAACATTCAATATTCATAATAATCAAACACTAAACAAATATAAATAGGAAACGTAATATATAAACCCAAATTTTAATGTTTAATACAAATTATTACATAATATTTATTGATTATTAACTTGGACGAGAATACTAGGCTATACAATATATGGACTGACACAACCCTAAATATTTTAACACCACATTGTTCGTTCAACCACATGGATTCATTATCTTTTCCCACTAACACTTCAGTGATGTGGACCCGAGCCTCGTGTGGTTTCAACAAACGGTTATGGACCAAGGAACCTGGGCGTATATTCGGGTCCTTCAATCCCATGGCTATTCTATTGCCTCCCCGTAAGTCTAATAAGCATACTATATCCAAACCAATTGTAAATGAAATAGTTAAGACGAAGGGGGTATGGTTTGGGGTGGCAAATAATTCATATGCATACGAGAGGGGTATTAGTGAGGGTGAGTGTGAGAAAGATGGAGAAGTGGATGAGGGTGAGAAAGACAGAGCAGTGGTCCCCTCATCCACTACTCTCACTTTGCCCTTTCCTGAGCTAGAGCATGTTTGACAAACGAAAATATTTTATTCAATATTTTTCTAGGTTCTCAAACTTCTCGGCGTTATTGGTCTACAATTCGTCAACCTTGCGTGCCAGTTTAGTGTTGCTCGATGAAATCCCTGTGAGCCACGACTTCCCCATTCGAGATCAAACACCCCGAGTACTGTGACACCCCGCTAAATAAAATACCGGGCGATCACTCCTGTACCAAATTAAAACAGGAGTCGCATATGGTTCATTCTTAGCATCACTGTCGAAAACCAAATTAATTACTAATAACCTCTAAGGATGGCGTTAAAATTTTATTTAACTAATCTTTTAAACAAATTAATCAATTAAAACATTCACACAGTTTATGAATAAATGAAACTGAGATGAAATAAAAATAACCGGACACTCGGTTTAACAATATACAACCAAATCGAATCCGCATAAAAGGTGGTAAAAGAATAAACAAATGCAGTTGGGTTATTAGCCCGAAAGTTTATACAGTATCTCCTATCTAGATTACAAGGATAGAAGCGTCTACAGTAAACCTTCATGCATCCACATCTACTGCAGCAGACGTCTGACTCGAAGGAATCGTCATTTAGGCGTCCCTGTGCCTGAGGGACTATACGCTCCCTGTTCCTCAAGCCAGGGGCCTCACCCACATCGCGCAACTTCCCATGATAACAAAGAGGGGGTATGCTTCACATAAATGTATATATACCATTCATACACACACATAAATATATATATATATATATATATATATATATATATATATATATATATATATATATATATATATATATGTGTGTGTGTGTGTGTGTGTGTGTGTGTGTGTGTGTGTGTGTGTGTGTGTGTGTGCGTGTGTGTGTGTGTGTATGTGTGTGTGTGTGGCCATACTTGCCAATCTCACATATCGATGGCCAATAACCCCTAATGTTCCCAAGCATTTGTTAAATCTATACCCCAGATCATACACTAAATTAACCCGAGGTTATTCTTTCATCCCAGGGTTTACTCACCTTTAATACCATCATCTAGGAGTCCTAATATAATATCTAGAATCCCCTATAATAATCTCCAAAACCATAGTTTAAATTTCCTCAAACTTAAAGGAGAAAACCTCAAAAATCTCCCCGAATCGAATCGATTCGGCCTGTCTGAATCGATTCGCTGGCCACCGAATCGATTCGTCCTGTACGAATCGATTCGAAATGGTTCTACTTTCTTACTGTCGCATACTGAATCGATTCGGCTGGTCTGAAATCCCCAAATCTGCTTAGGTTTTATATATATCCCCAAAACCCAAAATTCAATCCAATCTCCATTTAAATTATAACTCGAATTTATTTCTACGAACCCAAAGTTCTCATATCTCCTAAAGTCCTTTAGAGGTTCTAACACTCTATTTGGGAATCCCTAATATTTATCTCAAAATAATTCTAGCCTTAATTTCTGACTAACGATTTCGATCTCGGACAACCTTCCATAGAAAAATCATTATAAATCCAAAAAAAATTAGAAAAATACGTGGTCCATGTCCACGCGACCGTATCGAAAAGATCTACAATTTTCATTTTTTGAATAAGAGCCTAATCGATTCTCTTCCTAGCCAAATCAATTCGGAAGAGACGCTGGTCACTATTCACCTTCTTCTCCAAAAATCCAAACCTCCATTTTTCTCCATTTTTGTTGTTTCTAATCTCATCCAACAACTCCATAAACATCTAATCTATGTTTTACAACTAACACATCAATTAATTTGGGATATTAAACCATTTCTCTTAGATTAAACCCTAAAACCATAAAAAAACTCAACTTATCATTTTAACCCATTTTAATCCAGTTCTTCACTCCATTTACACGGATTAACACTAGAAATCATTAAGAGTTTACATTACATCAATATGTAAACTCATATTCAAAATTTTCCAAATTTATTTTAAGGGTTCTAACCCAAAATCATATAGTTTACCAACTATAATATGATATTTATGCATAAAATGAAATAAAACAAGTACACACTTGCCTGGAGGATGAAATCCGACGACCTCGAGTCGAATCCGGCGGAGTTTGGCTGGAATCCCCCATTTTCTCCTCTTTTCTCTTCTTCCTTTCTTTCTCTCTTTATTTTCTTTCCTTTCTCCCACTCTCTCATGACTTATAAGAGAGAAATAAGAGATTGTCCCTTATAAACCCAAAAATGACTCGTTTACTCAATTACGAGTCCCTACTGGTCCAAAAATTCTCGAAACCCAAATACGACCCCGGGATACTCTATTCTGACTATCTCGGCCATTTTGAGATCAACCATTCAATCGTAATTTACATCAGAGTCACTTTACCGCAAGTCACTAATTTAACCCAACATAACTTAATGTGGATTTTCAAATTAAAATATTACCCTTTGTCGCTTTACCCAACTGCGACATATAATAAAATACTCCGACTCATTTACTTAATACCAAAAGTAAATATAACATACATCGAAAATTATTAAATCCTTAAAAACCTCAAAAATTACTATTAATAATAATTCTTAAATTCCCAAATTGCACTTAATTATCAAATTTAATTATCCATAAAAGTGTGGGGTATTACATTCTCCCCCCCTTATAACAAAATTTTGCCTTCAAAATTTGGATACCATCAATACTACTGTCCCTAACCTAGGATCGTGAATCACTCCACATCTTAATGCCTCAAAGTGGAATGGTACTAACCCAAATGGTACTTAACCATACACTCATTCAACCCGCACCTCTAACTAGGTTTATACTATATTACTAGCTTATCTATATCTATATATGCTACACTGATACCTCGGTCGTAAGGTTGACTCTAACGTCGCATCGCACCTAGTGCTTATATAATCGCATCTAAAGGAAACGGGCCTATGCTTACCGCTTTACTCTAAAAGTCTGTTTGCTCACCTCGGAATTTTTAATTTTCCTTCAAAAGGAAACTATACTAACATTCGACTATTCCCATTAGTCTCATTGTTTAGTTTTAGGTGTGCTACCTCTAACTGCGCCTATGCATTTGGATTATCGCGTACCTCTTATGACATTCCATCTAGCACACTCCAAATCCATCATGATTGCCTCACGACATAGTCTTCAACTTTATATACTATGCCCCTTCTATTTTAGGCGGTATATAAAACCAACTTACCGGGGTGCCCACAAGCCTTATAACCTGTGCTTCTTTGCACAACTATTATAAATGTTCGACACGTACACGTTTTTCTAAATAATGGGCCCTATTTCTTCTGTGTAATACTCACACATGGGTTTTCCTAACCCGAAAAATTTAATCCTTCCTATACTTGGAAATCCAATCCTTCTCAAGGTTAACCAATTAATCTTCTTGCGGTTGACTTCCAATAATTTCTCGATATCAATGCCACTAGTCCTACTGGACTTACTTCTAAAAAATTCTAAGATCAAAGCGTTTCCTACTAACGTAAAATAGTACTATCCTAAATGGTGTCCCTAGTGCCTAAGACCTCTCTCAACTTCCGACATTTGCTCGGTTTCATGTGTGGGATATCTCGCAAAGCGAAATCCAAACAAGGACCCTCCCGTTATACTACTCGCTCGTGTCGTCGGTCATTGAGATATAACGGACTAAGGCACACCAGCAGGACATCCTGAGTCCTATCTCGATAACCTACTAACGTATTTCTACCACTATGTCCCTTCCTCTTAATGATATGGAAAGTCTATCAAATTGGGGCGCCTACTCTCTGCAAAAGTGTTACAAACATCGTACCCAAAACATACTTCCTCCAAAATTTGCGTTTGCATTAAGGCCTGGCTACAAGACTTAAATCAATATCCTTTGCCTTGCCTCACCCACATACTTACGGTTAGAGAACCATTTCAGTGCTTCTCTATAACACTTATATTTTCATAAGTATACCATCATCACAAGACTCTCAATCTATAGTGTTTTCTCCACACTATGTGACTTATCATCAAAACCAACATCCTCTCATTCTATAACATCTCTCCACTCCCGACGTCATTAAGGTTCGTGCGTGGAGCGTCTCGCAAGCGAAATCCAAACAAGGAACCCCTTATATACACTACTACTTAACTTTGTCAGTAGTGGAGGTTCTCTAGTTTCAAATATGCCACTCGAATAATCCCATTTATCCTGTCGAAAAAATGTGGTCAGAACTCCTATTTCTCTCCAGGAGCCGTACCACTCAGCGCTCGTACTAACACCAAGTCCTTAGAGCAAACAACAATGAGCTTAAACTCACAGCTCAACAATAATTCATGCGTACTTTAAATCATATTGATAAGGTCACCTCTCACTCAAAGCATGATAGTGAAATATATGTTCACTGAAGTTCCATTTATCCATAATAACAAAGGCGAACTCAACCTGTATCCAGGTGAGATATCGCAACAACAACCTGTTCCATCCTAGAACCGCGGGTACGATAGTCTTGCCATCCTTAGCCTGCTATCGCTCCGATAATGCAATAACATTTTCTTACAATAGTACTACACTTGTATAACACATATAAAATAAGTGGTAAAAACGAGATATAAATTAATAATAGAACCCCACTACCGCGAAAAAACATATAAACATACACTATACAATGTTATCGATACCTCCACAAAGCTCGAATTACACACACGAATATATGGTTAATGAAGTACCACAACTCTATCTAGTCACGCATAATTAGTACGGAGCAAGGATTAATTATATGGTTCTACACTCGACATTGCAAGTTTCCCCATTTTCGGCTACCCTGACCATGTTGAGGCTATCAGTATCTCAGCCTCTATAGCCTTGATCCCGATGATTGCCTTCATTGTCTCCTTAACTTATTTATCAAAGGAAACTTTACTAGTGGCTTTAACAACCCCGTTTCAAATAATTCCCCAGGTGGATGTCCACCAATGGGGTTCTACGATCCCAAATTCTCCATAAATATTATCAACACTTTCAAGTGATTCGATTATTCTTCTGAAGGACTCTCTCTCTCTCTCTCTCTCTCTCTCTCTCTCTCTCTCTCTCTCTCTCTCTCTCTCTCTCTTCGTTATACCTACCTTAATTCGGTACAAGGTTCACTTCTCCATATCACTCTTTATTCACCGTCGGCCTCTAATCGATCCTTATGTGAATAGTTCAAAACTGCATTCTCTTTACTCCTGATAAACCAAAGGAAATAACGGTTATATCCATCCGTAAGATCCCTCAATTTAAGTATTCCTCCCACTAGTGAAAAGTTTTCCTCAAATTTTCACATATGGGTATTTCCATACCCCACTTTAAGTTAAAGCTTCCGAGCCTTCTACTTCCACTGAGTAATGCTACATTTACTCAGCACAACTCACTTCGATGTGTGGTCCTTATTAAAGACCTTATCCCCAATTTACTTCACTCAGTATTCCAACTTTAACACCACTCTCTACAACAGTGATACTGGAATGATTATAACTACTATACTTTAGTAGTCATTGCAACAATCCTAAATAATAACACAAAAAGGGGAGTGACCTCTACTGCGGTCCACATTCCCAAATTCAACTCATAACTCTAACTAAGCCCCGACTCTTGTTTCCCTCATCGCGGCCTTCCAATGGTCGTCCTTCATCGATAAACACCCGAGACTCGAATGAGTGCGCAAAAGATTTACTATAATCTTACACAATGGCAAGAAAATAAAATCTCACAAGAGTAATCAACGAGCCTAATCCTAAGGCTCTATATCAAATTGAGAGCAACGCTGAAAGCGTAGTACGTCCGCACAGATTCCTAAGGACACAAGAACCTGATGCTCTCATACCATCTGCAACACCCCGCTAAATAAAATACCGGGCGATCACTCCTGTACCAAATTAAAACAGGAGTCGCATATGGTTCATTCTTAGCATCACTATCGAAAACCAAATTAATTACTAATAACCTATTAGGCTGGCGTCAAAATTTTATTTAACTAATCTTTTAAACAAATTAATCAATTAAAACATTCACACAGTTTATGAATAAATGAAACTGAGATGAAATAAAAATAATCGGACACTCGGTTTAATAATATACAACCAAATCGAATCTGCATAAAAGGTGGTAAAAGAATAAATAAATGCAGTTGGGTTATTAGCTCGAATGTTTATACAGTACATCCTATCTCGATTACAAGGATATAAGAGTCTACAGTAAACCTGCATGCATCCACAACTGTTGCAGCAGATGTCTGACTCGAAGGAATCGTCATCCAGATGTCCCTGTGTCTGGACACCTATATATATATATATATAGAGAGAGAGAGAGAGAGAGAAAGAGAGGAATGATAGATACACGGGTCAGAGCCCGATTTGTGAAAATATGTAGAATACTTTATTTATGAAAAAATATGTTTTATCTCATATTTAAATTGGTATCGCACTCCCATGAGATACCCCTTACCTCTCTTCTAATAGTGCACACCTAACGCATATCTCCTACATAACCTAGTTAAGCTACCCTGCCTAACTAATCCGTTTCACTAAAATTCTACAAATCCTATTTAACCCAAGTACTAAGGGATAAACTTCTCCCCAGTCTCACCATTGTGCCACGTTCGTGCGTGGGGTGTCTCGCAAAGCGAAATCCAAACAAGGAACCCCCCGATACACTACTACTTGGCAGTGTCAAACGTTGAGATCCATTAGGCCCTCAATACATAACATATATATATATATATATATACTCACATAATTATATACATTTTCATACTCACTTTTATATACATATCACATTTTAAGTCTGAATAAAATCTCTCGGAATGAGAATTTCTTTCATATTCCATTTATCTCTTTACTCTAGTAGAGATATAATATCTTGTTCTCATACACAAGTAATGTACTATACACACAAGTACAATAACCATCCCAACTAGCTATAACTCGAGGATGCGGTCTCTATGCTATCATATACCAGGGAATCACTCACGTATCATCCTGGGTACCAACGGTAGGAATCTCACACCGCCTTGATAAAATCAAATAAGAATGTATGGAAAGCGGTCATAGTTTTTCCCGAAAGTGAGACGAAACATACCCACCATGTCTCACCCCTAATAAAAATCACACAATATAAAAATCACTACAAAAAAAGTAACTTTTGAGACGGTGGCTTAATAGTCCCAAAAGTTGGTTTATCCGTCTCAAATACTTTTTGGGACGCTATTTGAGACGGCTAGGGGGGTCTTTTTGATAGGGGGTTATAAATACTTTTTGTGATGCCATAGCCGTCTCAAAAGAGTTTTTTGAGATAGGAACAAATCCGTCTAAAAAAGTCCTCATTTTATATGACCCTTTTGAGACGGCACGAGAGCTGTCACAAAAGAGTGCTTTTGAGACGAGAATTAATCTATCTTAAAAGGTTACTATTTTAGAAGACCTTTTTGAGACGATAATATAGCCGTCTTTAATATATTTGTTGGGACAGTTTTAGCCATCCCAAAAGAGGTAAAGGAATCTTAAAATTTTTGCACCAATATTTTGTGAACAATAAAATCTACGCTAAAGTTTAATATAGAATTGAATTACACTTGAGACAACACAAACAACAAATAATTATAAAATGTAATACATAAGATGATTTTCAACCAACATAACAAATCATTTTCATTCAATAATAATTAAATTTCTTACAACCATCTCCAGATATTCATCAAAATAAAAATGATAACACTAAGTTCAAATATTTGACTTGATAACAAAAATACATTAATTTCTTATACTCCAAAACACGAAATGCTTTTATCAAAGTGATTCCGCAACACTAAAGCGTACGAACTACAAAACCATTGATTAACATTTGCATGTTCTACAAAAATCGTCACCTGCATAAAAAAAAATAGTGTCAATTGTGTCATAATTAATACGCCACTCATCAACAATACAATGTGCAAAATGAATCAATATAGTGTATTCTCATCACAAACAATATAGATATTTAACTAATATTATTTTTTTAAAAATTCAGCAGAATCTCCTTCGTTTATTCATAAAAACCACAGGTAGCCAACCTGTTTTAAACATTAAAATTGATTCTAAGAATGCTATACACCAACCAATAGCAAATTCTCACCACCACCATAGCAAATTTTCACCGCCACCATTGAAAATTTAATTTTAAAAGAGAGAATTAGACTTACCCCAATCTGTTGCGTTGTCGACAGCTTCGCGTTGCTTCTTGAACATTTATTTAGCTTTATTGAACTGAAGTTGCATCTCTTGCAAAACAAATTATAGTTTCGCAGTTTCTTGCATTTTCACTACTTCCACATCAACCTACAAACAAGAATGCAGGTGCAATCCACATTACAACTTAGATCATTTTATGCAGACTAGGATTTGGATGCAACATCATAAATATTTAAAATTGAATGATATCTTGTAAAAACAATGAACGAACAGAAAGTATATGTTGTCAAAAAAACTTCATTACACAATTGCCAAATCGCAAATATTTACACAAGTGAAAAAGCTCATCCAAATATTTATAAATAGTTATACTATGGGAAAAATCCCAGCCCTGTCTTCAAATCACACTGAAGTTGGTAACAAAAATTATGTAAGTGTAAATTATACTTTTCAACCTCAAGTTTACACCAAAATTTTAAATGAGAGTTCATGTTTCAATTGTTCAAATATATTTGTCTAAGTTTATGGGAATGAAAACAATTAGAGAGAAAGTGATAGCGACTGATAAAGTAGTGTTGTGGTTAATGACTGATAAAGTGATAGCAATTGAGAAAGTGGTGACTGATATAGGCCTAGGGAACTATGCCAACCAAGTTAGGGCACCAATAACTAATAAACAAAAGACGAAAAGGGCCTTATGTACTTTAATTAACTCCAAATGTACACGTAAAATGGAAAAAAAATCCATTTCTCAAGTCCATTTTCAATCCAAGTGTACTAGTAAAACTCATTTTCAAACTCAATTTTAATCGTGGCCGTGCATTTACAAATCTGGGCTTCGGGGATGTAAGTCTTATTAGCCCAAGTATATTACTTTTCCTTGATAGAAATTGGTATTTTAATCAAATGATGTAGACAAATTGAAACAAGTATTTGAATCTAATGCAGTAAAATATTACCTGGATACAAAATACAGGGCAACTGCTACGAGTTAATGGAAATTGCGACATGCAACTAACAATTGGGAACATCCCCTTAGCTTTCATCTCGGTTGTTTTTTAGATGCGACTTCATTTTTTTTAAATAATGACGGATGGAATATCTAAAAAGATGCTGGATTAGTGGTTTTTCTTTTACAATCGCATTTATAAGTTATTTTTAATGCTACTAGTTATAAAATAGTAAAGAATCTGAAGGACTTATTCAAGTGGTTCTTGGGATGAGCTTCCAATTCCACATAATAGTTGTAAATTCTTTCAATGAAAAAGATTGTGAATCTTTTCCTTTGTTCTGTAGTCAAAGCATGTATATGATAAGAGGAAATCTTCATGATTAGTATTTTTATAAAAAAAAAAATGAGATGGCACTTTTAATTATCAATAAAAAAGGTCTAAGCAAAATATGCATGACCTGAATTAAGAACACAAAGATAGACAAATATGCTTTCTGTTTATCTCAAACATATGAGAATTACAGAGCATAATAAAGTTAAAGAAAAATCATGAAAAAACAATACCAAATCACTCTAGATATTGCTAGTTTTAGAGCATATTTCTTAATGGATTATATTTTCCCTAAAGAACCACATCTTTTACATTTTTTGTTTGTCATAACTTAGAGATTAAATGTTAATTTATCTTTTCTTAAAAAACAAGTCTCCAGTCCATAAGAAAAATAACAAGTGTCCAGTCTACAAGAATGGAGTGTTTATATCAAGATAATAGAGTTGTCTCAGGATAATGAGGTGGATCACAATAATTTTTATGACTCTTGTGAATTTGTATCTAATTAAGAGTTTAATTTTCGCAAGAGTGGTTATAAAGAAGATCGTTTGGAAGAGAGGGAACAATAGAGGAATGGAGTAGAGCCCGTAGAGTCTTCAACATGGAGACTAGTGGTGTCTTTGATATGGATAAGAAGATGTATGATACATATGATGACTCTTATGTAATGGTTGATCACTAAGAATCCGAAATCAAACCACTAATTTTGAAAATGATTCTCTCACATAAATCAAACCTCATAAGAATGGAACAGAATTTGTAGACTCTGAGGACATGGATGAAAAGATGGATGAAATTAATGTGGAGTCTTGTGAAGAAGATCCTTATGAGGAAAGAAAACTTTATTAGATCACAACAGTCTCTTTCAATCTGGAGACTGATAATATCTCTGATATGTTTGGAAAATTCCCATTAAAAACTACAACATATTAGAACGCTGATGACATCATGCTCGAATTTCCCACAAATATCAAGCGTAAAGAGGACATGGAGATCAAAGACGTCGTGAAAGACCATGTTCTCGCTTTCCTTCCTGTGAAATCCCTTCTTAAGTTCAGATTCATTTCCCAAAATGGGATAAGTGGATAATCAATCCCTTTTTAGCCCATAAGCAGAGTTTATTTTTTCGATCGATATCTGGTTTCTCTTATCCAATACCGTCGGGGTTTCAACCTTCATGACCCTAAACAGGTCTGCTTATGAAGTCCCATGTCCTTCCCTCAATTTCCTCCCCGAGCAGGTTTTAATTAAAAGTTCTTGTAATGGCTTGATTCTCTGCTAAGGGGAATAGGAGGAAAACGTATACTACGTTTGTAATCCCACGAACGAGGAGTGGGAAACATTTCCCAAGCCTGACTATTATCAGGGAGAAGAGCCCAGTATAGTGCTCACATTTGAGGCCTCTGAGCTCAATTTTGAACCGTGCTATCAGGTCATATGGCCTTTCTTGTTATGCGACGGGGTGGTTACTCATTTCGAGAATTACTCCTCTGATACGAGGTCGTTATTGGATGCGAATTGTGCTGAGCTGGCCGGTTCGCAGCAGAAGGACAATTGGTTTTACGTGAATGGCATTGCATATTGGGTAATATTGTCTGGTGAGTTTTTATCCTTTGAGGTGAAGAACGAGCTCTGTGAGGTAAACACACTGCCTCCTGAGAGAACACACAAGGGTGGTTTGTGTTTTATAGAGGGGGATTTATGCAACATTAAGGCTCATAAACTAAATGGAAATGAGGTTGTGATAGGTGTGTATGGGTGTATGAATATGGGCTTCAAGGAGAGTATTAATGTAGAATTTCCACATGTAAGGGAGGATGATAATGAAGATTGTTGGGTTTTGTCAGGTCTTAATGCTGATTTCTTGGTGATTCTAGTGGGAGGCTTTGTGTACACTTTTCATGTGAGGGATCAGATAGTTGAAGTGATTGGTAGGGCACTGATGAACACCAGCGCTTGGTACCTGCCGTACATGAATAACTGAGAGCAATTCAAAGTCTTTTAATAATGACACAAAATCCTGCAACATTATTAAAATTATCCCCATTGTGCTTAGCAAATGCCACTCGTATTTTTTCATTGCAATTCCTTATTTATCCCCGAATGCCATCACTTTTGTTAGCAATATTCACAACTCCATATGTGTTGGATTTATACATGGTAAATCAGGATGGATTTTAACATTTCACCTGTAAACAGATATGTGCCCCCTCTACTTTTGAGAACTTCAACCTGTAAAGCCATTTCACCCTGTAGTAAACAAAGAGCTTCCAATTAATATCAATATCACTAAATGAGAAAAATCATTGTAATATATATTTATATACACCAATAATTAAGAAGAAAAATAGTCGATACTTATGAATCGTATATACACCACTAAGTTGGATGCTCTGAGTTTAACATTGTTTGAATCATAAAAAGTTGCTACTTATGAAAAAGGTGTTATGTAGGGACTGTGGTAGCTAAATATCTCTCACATCCTCGCTTACTGTCGAGGGTGATTAGAAGAAAATTATGTATTTGATTTATCCTATATTCATCTTAATTTTCCTCACCCAAACTTAGCCCGAATATATTACGGGTTTTGCAGGCTTCAGATTTTGGGCTAGAACTATTTGTGCTCAAACTCAGGTCACAATTGTTTAGGGATTCAAACCCTAATTGGGGACAACCCTAAATTTCTCATTAATTTAAGAGTTTTTTTGCGTTTTATCATCAAACTTTATTTAGTGGAGGTTACTAAAGTTCATAATCTGGTTTCATTAAGTTTATTTAGTGGAAATTAGGCTCCGATTAGTCAGTGTTCCAAAGAGCACTAGAGGATCTATAAGAATGGTTGACTTACGCTGATTAGTCAGTTTCCAACTTAAAACCATGATTGTAGAAGAGTTTGTTTAATAGTAAGATCTATTTTATTTTGGGATAATATATTCATATTTAGAGGTCCATAATTTTCACTCTGCAGTCTATACGAACTTTTGTGGTTTAGTTAAATTAAGGTGATTTTGTGCGATCTTAGCAAGTCCAAATTTTTATCAATTATTTGTTCCCAAATGTTTTTAGGCATCTTTGGCATCATGTTATCTGCAATATTTTTATGAAATCGTCTAAAAGAAATATCAGGGCACTCTCATATTGATTTTGATCATGAAATATATTAGTTTGTGTTCCATGTATTCTAATAAGTGTTGATGAGGAGAGCTGGCAGAATATTGTTTTCAAAATATTAGCCGTATTATTTGCTCATTGGGCATGTATCTTGGTGATCAGATGTTGGTTAATTTGGATAGTTTCACACAATAATGTAGTTAATCTCCAGGGTTTCCCAAGAATAGATTTGTTTACATAATTTCCTGTGATAGAATCGTTCAACTTCTGTTTTGAGATGTTCATAATATCATCGAGATCGAGACTACAGAAGGTAGATTATTTCTATTTATTCAAATCAATCCGCCCTCATTTCTCTCGTACCTTTCGACTCACTGACCTACATGATACTTCTGTTGACCTCCCATCAATTGGAAGGGTTTTGGCTTACGTACAGAAGTTGATTTTTGATGTGGATAGAGGAGAAACCATTGATACCCAACTCCTATTCAAAGTTCAGACATTTTGACTTGCAGTAGATGAACTTAGAATCGCTTTAAACAAGGTTATCCGGTGACCTATTAGCAAGCTCGCTTGCCCAGATAGTTTTAGATCAACGATCAACTTTTCAGCCCAGACCAGATTTTGATGCCAGGCCTATGATGATGCTTGTGGGTCATTACTCAACAGAAAAAATGACATTCATTAAACATTTGCTCGGGAGTAGTTATCTAAGAGCTCATATTGGACTTGAGCCGACAACAGACAAATTTGTTGTTATGAATAGACCTAATGAAAAGAGTATTCTGGGGAATAACATTATTGTCCAATCAGACATTCCATACAATGGCCTAACTACTTTTGGAATTGCATTTTTTTCAAAATTCGAGTGTTCTCAAATGTCACATCCTCTGTTGGAACACATTATGCTTGTCAATACTCCTGGAGTTTTATCAATAAGAAAAATAATGGACGCAGTGAAGTTATGATTTTACAGGTGTCACGTCGCAGTTTGCCATAAAGTGTGACCTCATTCTTATTCTCTTTGATCCTCACAAACTTTATATTAGTGATGAATTTAAAGGCGTGATTTCATCCCTACGTGGACACGATGACAAGATTCATGTCATGTTTATATTAGCTCATTTTGTTCGAGAAAGAACAAGATGATCTTCTTGCTGATTTAAAAGATGTTTAAAAGAAGGCCTGCGATCTTCGAGTAAATGAATTTGTTAAATGTGTGACATCCTGTAACGAGGGTAATTAGTTAGACTATCTACTGCGCAAAAGATGTCGTTAAACATGTAACGACAAGTAACAAGGATGTTGTCTTAGCTATATTAATTAGATATAGATGTTCGTTTAACAACCAATTTTCAAAACTTTATAATCAAATGAATAAACAACAGTATAAAACAATAGACTAAGAACTCCTACAGCTAATAAGATACTAAAAATTAAGAGGTAATAGAAATTTGATAAAAAAGAAGAAAATTATAACTATTAATAATTTTTCTACTTCGGTTCAATGATGAATAAATGAGTGATGCTGAAAATGTATATTGGAACTATTATACTCCTCTATACAAATGGGCCAGTCCAATAAGTAACTAAAATTTGTTATGATATATTTTCTTAAGACGAGGCATTAAGTAATTTATTTTCTCTCACTTAAAGTTCTAGAACACCTACTGATGATTTATGATCATGATTTGAACATAAACAAGCCTTTTGGGGTGGACATACTGCCAACAAACCACAGTTCCATAGTATTAATTGAATTAATTGGCATCCTACGAGAAACTTTTATGCGAACTAGATAATCAATATAAAATGATTTGGGGTTAATACAGGTTTCTGGCATTCCATCATCAGTTCTATATACCGCGTCATTTTCAGTTCATGCAACTTGTCAGAAATTGAAAGTTGAAACTCAAACTTAAGACCCTATCTAAATAGTGTCCACTAATGATAATAGTAAGATAAGGTACCTCAGCGTCTCGTCAGTCTTCCTAGAGGCAGCTTACCAAATAGGGAAGACATTGTTACTTTCTCTACTCTGTTGTCAAAGAAGATTGCAGCTTACAAAAAATCAAAAAAGAAGTTCTTAAGAAGCAGACAAGGTCTTAATCGACTCCACTTATTAAAAATGTGGAATTTGATAAAAATATTTCTAGTAAAGCAGTAGTTGTGAAATGGGGAATGAAAAGATCAACAAATAAATCTCTCAAAAAAGTTCCCATACCCAAAAACAAATGACGAGATTCATTATTTGTAATGTAAGTGGAGTTGGAAATAAGTCTCCTAGAAGAAGAATAAAAAGACTGTGTAAGTTCTATAAGGAATCTTTGTAAGTTAGTGAGCTGGAAGAATCCTTTAAAAGGGATATTAAAGTTAAATTCAAATGTTTGTAGTGGTGAAAATGGAAATATGGGTCAAGGAGATGTTCTTAGAGATAGTAATGAAAGAATGATATGGGCTCTTTAAAATTTTAGTTCAGGTGGAAAATGCCATTTAACAGAGGCTTTAGCTCTTAAGAATGGTCTTGCCTATTGTCTAGATAGAGGTTATGATAATATTGATGTGGATACAAGTTAAAATCTAATATTTGAGTGCTTATCCAATCAAAATAAGGTCATTCCATGGATGATAAGAAGAACAATTAAGGAGATATTCAAGATTACTATCAAACTATGCAAGTTTTATTCAACCATTATTCTAGTGAAGTCAACTGTATACCATCCATCCTCTCCAAGCAAGGTGAAATTCAAAAAAGAGAGGAACTAACCACATTACCCATAAGAAACAATGCATCTACAATCAAGGTTCTAAAAGGCGCGAGGTGTGGTCGAGGCGTAGAGGCCAAGCCTCAAGCCTTAGGGGCCTAGGCTTCGCCTTTTTTCTTTTTTTATTATTTTAATTGTTCTAAGGCTAATAATATAATAAAATAATACATACCTTGAATTTTGAAAGTATATCCGTATGATTAATAGCCATCATTCTCATATTCATGCTCCATAATCAATATATAAAATGTATTTTGATTATTTTGAACGAGATATTGGTCCGATTTGTAAAAAAAGTCTTTAAATGGCGATATAATTTCACTAATGCATCTTTGTTTTAAAAAAAAGTGCGCCTTAAGCTTTTACCAAGAATAAGGCATAATAAGGCGTAGGCGATGCGTTTCTCTCAAGCCTCAAGCCTAGGCACGCGCCTTTTAGAACACAATCTACAATTAATTATTTAAATTACATAAACGGTATTTTCATCATTAAAAAATATTAATGAATGCTCGAATCTTTATTTTTTTTTACCTTAAACTAGAGTAGTGAGAGCACAAATCATTTATTAATCGCTAGTGCTTACATCAACTTAACGGTGTAGAAACAGAAGAAGGCTAGCATCATTACAGCTCTGCCTCGATGCAGTCATCAAATATACATTATTGTGTTGTATAAACATATATGTAATGCCATTGTCATAAACAAATAGATCTTGAGTGTCCGGATCTCCATAAACAGATGAGAAGACAATGCTAAATAATGAATACTTTAGTTTAAGCTCAAATCACTCTTAAGTGAAAAAGTAAAGAAACTGAACAATGCACGTGATGTAAGAACTAGTGGGAAAACTACTATATTTGAAACAAAGACCATTTAAATCCACCTCAATATAAACACTAAATTGACATTATCTCCAAAGTCTAATACTCGGCTTAATTTAATATGATATAGTTGTTACCCTTTTTGAATCTTAATAAATATAAAAAGCTCGGTTTGACTCCGCACGATTCAAGAAGTAAAGTCATGTATCTGTCATTTGATCTACATTCTCGTGTTGTATAAACATATATGTTTACAACTGGATATTGAGTGTCAAGATCTCCTTTTAAGTAGATAAAAATATAATTGAAAACCTCGAATACTTTAATTTAATTTTAATTCACTTTTAAATGCAAAACTATTAGAAAGGAAAAAAACAATGTAAATGTTATTATAGTTGTAGCAAAAATCTTTTGACTCTATCTCAATAATGTTGAATTTTGTCATAGTCTAATATTCTGCTTATTTTAATATACTAATGTTACTATCCTTATTAAAATACAATAAATGAAAACTTTGCTTCTACTCAACACAATTCAATAAGTCCAGTCCAGTATTTGAAATTTGATATACACTATTAAAGTAGATTGTATATCACAACACCATACATACGTCAGCTAATAATAATAATAATTGTTGATGTAAAAAACTAGATCGCTCTAATTATTCAATCACAGATAAATAAAATGAGACAAAGATTTTAAAGTGGTTCAGCCTTATAAGAATGGCTTACGTCCACTGTTATGTTATTGCTGAGTGTTTGGGAATTCTCGATTACAAGTTCAGTCAAGAAATTCCGGTCCCTTTGAATGAGGGTGATACAAGGTATTTATAGCCCTTAGGCTGTACATGAAAGGGTTGATACATTAAATGATATACATGCAAAATGGTAATACATTTAATGCAGCGTGTGTGTCAAGATGATTAACATTCAATGAATAATTGAAATGTTGGTTATCTGGCAATTAATGTTACGGCCGAGATGCAGCTCGGACCGCCATAGTTCCTCGGAGCGCTAGAGTACCTCGGAGCGCTAAAGTACCTCGGAGTGCTGGAGTACCTTGGAGTGATGAAGCTCCTCGGTGTATCCTCGTTGCTCGGAAAGAACATGAGTTGGTCGGGGAAATGAACTTCCTCGTTGTTATTGTGCCACGTAGATTTGACAAATATCTTCGTATTATTCGCCCACATCAGCATATTAATTTTGGTATCAACAGAAGCCCCCAATGTTTCATATTTAGAACTTTGAGGAGTATGGAACATTGTTTCTCGGTATATGGAAATATTAAATGACCTTCCTGGGTTTTAGGAGCATCGTATTTGAATTTATTTCCAAATTCATAGAATCCGCCTTTTTTCAAATTTTTACGAGCGCTTCGATCTTTGTGCCCTTTTTGTCCTTTTAGCCGCCGGAAGTTCGATAGTTTCTTTTTGTGATCATTTCCTTCGCAGCTTCCCAAGGTAAATTATTTAAGCTTCTTAGGTAACCATACCGTCGTCTACCTTTTCCAATTTTCTGCATTCAAGCTTTTCGAATTCTCCAGTCTTTCTTTCTCTTGTGCGTTCATCCTTGTTTTCGTTTGTTGACAACAGACCTCCTTTCTTCCTATAAGATCTTCTTCCTTCTTCTTTTATTCACCATGGTTTATATTATTGAATCTATTGAAAAATTCCGTTCTGATTATTCCATTCCGTATTGGGTAACTCTGGAAAATCTTCCTGAGCCCTTTGATTATTTTCGTTTGGCTGAGGGACATTGGTTCCCCAGCCTTTTTATTGCTGAGTGCGGATTTTCTTTTCCACCCAACTCCTTATGCTTAGAATTCTGCCAACATTTCGATGTTGTTCCTGCAAAAGTAGCCCCCAATACATGGAGAATAGTTAATGGGGTGCATAAGTTAAATCAAACTCATGGAACTCGTCTAGGAATTCCTGAGCTTATGTTTTGCTACAAATGGGCTGTTTTAGACAACATTTATTATTTAAAAACTAGATTTTTGAATAGAGCTTTAGTAGTCAACCTCCCTGATGCCAACAGGGATTATTTTGAACATGGGTTAGTTTTCAAAAATTGGCAACATGCTCCTTTAGTCGGAGACAGAATGTATGAAGGTCCCAAATGCCCCCCATATGGCAATGGGATAGGTTATTTTCATTTTATTTTATTTATGAAATTATGCTTTTATCATGTTTGACAAAATGTATGACTGATATCTCATTATGTATTTATTTGCAGTTGATAGCAAAAGAAAAACTCCCAAGTAATCAGAGGTAAATATAAGGCAATTGAAACATATCTGGAGTTTGCATCAGAAGGTCGCAGACGAGCATATCAGGTCTGCCTCATATTTATTGTAGTATAGGAGCTATACGTCGTCCTTTACTGCTCGCCCTGTGGTCAGCACCAGTGATCCAGTGCAAATTCCTGAGGACTCTGATCTAGAATCTCATATTCCTTTGAGCCAGAAAATGGGCAGGAAAAGAGCTCCCCCTGCTCTGTTTGATGACACTACTTCTGCTGCTGAAGCCAAGAAAAGCAAAGTTGATGTCCCAGAAGGGACTAAGAAGGTGGATGTTGCATCTTCCAAAGCTGCCGAGAAGCCCCAGTGGCTCCGAGCAAGAAGGTTGCTCCTGTGGAGATGACTGCTATATCTCCGACCAAGAGCTCTTCCTTGGTTGAAACTGCTGAAGTCCCTTTGAGGAGATTGAGGAAATCATCCTCAGTCAATTTGGCTGAAACTGTCTCTTCTCCACCATCTGGTGTTGTTGGTGTTCCAACCATCATTCCTCCGAGCTCTGCAATGAGCTCGGTAAAAACTTGGATCATACCCGAGGTCCAAGGAATTGATGAAAATATTTCTAGGGATATGCTGACATCCCTAGCTACTCGTCACCTTGCTTCGGTAAATTTCTCACACTCTGAATTTCCTTTCTGTCTTTGAATACTTGTATTTTTGTATTGACTTTACTGTTTTTCTCATCTTTCAGCTGGTGAACTGTTTCAATAATATCGTAAAGAAGGACGAGGCAATTAAAGCTTCCAGCTCCTCGTCAGGTGTAGAGGATGCTCTGCTGGGTTTAACCCAATCTGTGAAGGATTCTCGTCAACAGTATAGTGAGGATAAAGCTGTCTGGGAGAAGAAATTGTCAATAGTTGAAGCTGAGAAGGTGAAGTTGGCTGAGACCTCCAAGAGTTTGGAGGATAAGGTGAAAAGTTTAGAGATTGAGCATCAACAATATGAAGACAAGCTCAAGAACTTTGGTGAGCTTGAAGATAAGCTGAAAAAGGCAGAGGAAGAGTTGTCCGCCCTGCGAGACATCAAGGGCCAAAAGGAAGAATTGGATGTGAAGCTCTCCTCGGAGAAACTGAAAAGAAAGCTCGCAGTTAAAAAATCCTTCAGCGCTGGCTGGGATAAAGGATGGGACAAGGGGATTGTTGCGATGACATCCCAAGTTCAATACGGGAAGTTGAAATACTTCTGAGATGGCTGGGTAGCTGCCCTGCAGGAATTGAAGATCGAGGACGACTCTGGGCTATTCCAGCTACACCTCCCTGGTCTTCCCCCACCAATTGTGGAAGAAGAAAAAGATGAACCTATCTCTGATGAATCTTCCATGGCCATGGGTGATCAAGTCCCTGCCTCTCTTCCTTCTATAAACGAGGACATTTCTTCCATGCCTCCTCCTCCTGAGAAGATTTCAACTCTTGCTGATCAAGTTGCTGTTACCACCGAGTAACCAAGCTCCTCGTCCCAGCATCCCGAGAAAGTCTTGGGAGACAAGGAAAAGGTGTGAAGTTGTTCGGTATCATCTCTATCTTTCATTATTTATAATCAAATAATGTAATCCTTTTATGATCTAATAAAATACATCTTTGTTCATCTCTGTTGTTGATGATTTGTTTTTGTTGATTGTTGTCTTCTTCTCATCTTTAGTTTGTGGCTAGAATGGAACTGATATCTACACATGATACTAAGCTGATGCAGCAATGTCATGAGTATTATAAAGCTGGTCATACAAATTTGAGTGTATCAGAAATTGCTGACATTCTTGGCCATGATGTCTCAGAACAAGCAATTGAGGCTTATCGGTACTTGAAGGATTTACTCGATCGAGCTGTGGCCAACAGTGTGGCCTACTATGAATTGATCGAGGAACTTCATTGTACCTTAGAAGATCTGCAACATCAACACAATAAATCAACTGCTTTGCTGCACAAGGAATATGAAAATAAATATCAACAGCTTTCTTCTGAGACAGGCCATAAGAAGATCCTTGCTGGATACGATGTTAGAGAAAGAACTCTAAAAGGTGAAGTTGAGGCCTGCAGGCAGATTGTTGAGTTGCTGGAACAAGAGAACAATAATTTGCAGAAGAAGCTGGCACAGTATGAATCTGCAGCGTCATCTTCCACTGCTTTAGTACAAGTTACCGATGAAGGTTTCTCGCTCTTAGAGGTTGAGAATGCCAAATTAAGGCAAGAGTTGGATGCTCTGAGAAAATCTGTTATTCCTGTGACTGTTCGGGGACGAGGAAGAGGTTCTCGTGGGCGAGGAAGATCTGTTCAAAATGTTGCCGAGGAGCAAAGTTCTCCACCTGCTGCTCGGAGTCGATCAAGAGTTCTCAGCCGTAATGTTGAAGAATCTCGTACTCTGTCAACATTGGAAACTCAAGCATACCAATTGAACGCCAAAGATCGGGCTTTATCTGAAATGTCCAAGAGAAATCTATCTTTGGAAGATCAACTTACTGCAACGAAGTCTGCTTTGAATGATAAAGATGTTTTTGCCAGGAACCTTCACGAACAATTAGATAGATTAACCTTCCAATTCCATAAACAGCCCAGTGAATTTTGGATGGTAGGATACAATGAAGCCCTTGTTCATTTAGATGCTCGTATTGAACATGCCAATAATGAAGGTTATAAGCAGGGGTGGTTGAACGCCCTGGGTGTACTAAAATTGGAGCAAGGGCATTTTTTATGGGATTATCATGCTCCAGGGTTACTAGACTTGCCTGTGCCACCTTTTAAATTGGACATGGCATGGATCCCAGCTCGTTCCATTCCTCGGAGTTTAATTTCAAAATATCTTGGTGACTATAGTCGTCATTCTCAGATTGAATTATCTTGTCCCGAGCAGCTCTTGGATACACCTTCTGTGATGAACGTCAGAATGCTCAGAGATGTTAATTTCATTAATTCTCCTCTTTGCTTGGAAGACCCTCCTGCCGGCGAGGAACCTGTTTCAAAAGCTAAAGGAAAGAAACCAATAGAATAGGTTTTTCAATGTAACAATTAGCACATATATGTAGCTTGTAATATATTTTGACATTAATGAAAGAATTTCATTTTTTGTTTGCAAATCTGTATTGCTATTGTCTTATGTTTATAAAACATTTTTACATTTGTGCATATGTATCTGTTAAAAAGATAACAATATGGTGTTGTTCATCAACCAGCTTAGTAATCAAAATTATAAGTATCAATGTTGCTCAATCACTTAATAATAAAGTAATGAGTATAAAATGTTTAAAATGTTTCCAACCAACCAAGGTTGTTAAATTGTGTTTGTCGACCAACCATAGTTGATAGGTTTTTATCCCCGACCAACCATACTTGGTAAACTTTTTCAGAAAATGTGTCCGACCAACCATGGTCCATAATTTATCCTCGTCGACCAAGTATAGTTGATCACCGACCAACTATACTTGGTTCAGTTTGGAATTCTTTGTATTTTCTGGAATGATTTTACCTTCCGACCAACTTGTTGGCATATTTTCAAATCAAATGATATTGTTCTTCCCTCAACCGTAGTTGATTATTGAACTATCAGGTTCTTTCGAACTATCTTGTCCACTAGTTATCTTACCAACCTTAGTTGGTCACGCTAGTGTATGCCTCCTAACCAAAGGAGTATATTTTTTGGTTCTTTCGAACTATCTGTCCACTAGTTATCTTACCAACCTTAGTTGGTCACGCTAGTGTACGCCTCCTAACCAAAGGAGTATATTTTTTGGTTGTTTCGAACTATCTGTCCACTAGTTATCTTACCAACCTTAGTTGGTCACGCTAGTGTACGTCTCCTAACCAAAGGAGTATATTTTTTGGTTCTTTCGAACTATCTGTCCACTAGTTATCTTACCAACCTTAGTTGGTCACGCTAGTGTACGCCTCCTAACCAAAGGAGTATATTTTTTGGTTCTTTCGAACTATCTGTCCACTAGTTATCTTACCAACCTTAGTTGGTCACGCTAGTGTACGCCTCCTAACCAAAGGAGTATATTTTTTTGTTTCGCCCTTTTACCAACCGGAGTTGGTCGTGGGTTTGAACTATCGTCTTCTTTTTGCTTTGCTGTCGAGCAGCGTAGTGTACAACACTAGTATTCCCCGAAAAACTTTCAAACAAAGGAGAGGAAAATGGTGAAAACATCATCGTTTTATTCATATTGATGGAACCGTTGTACATTTTACATCATTGATAATACTTGCGAAGGTGTTCAGCATTCCAAGCATTCTTGAATTCTTCTCCTTCTAGAGTTGCTATTCGGTAAGTTCCTGGTCGAACAACTTCTGTAACTCGGTAAGGCCCATGCCAGTTTGCCTCCAATTTATTGTGTTTCTAAATTACCTTCTTTAGCACATAATCTCCTTCCTTTAAATCGCATTTCTTCACCCTTTTGTTGTAGAACAGAGCTGTTCGTTGTTGATAGGCAGCATTCCTAATGGATGCCTCTTCTCTGACCTCCTCGAGCATATTCAAATCCAGTCTTCTCATCAAGTCGCTGACTGGGGAATTGAAATTCAGAACTCTGTGTGTTGGGAGACCCAATTCGGCAGGTATTACAGCCTCACTTCCAAATGCCAGCATATATGGTGATTCTCCAGTAGCTGCTCGGGGCGTTGTTCGGTAAGCCCACAATACTGATTGTATCTCGTTAATCCAGTTAGCTTTAGCTTCACTTAGCCTTTTCTTCAAACCATTTAGCAGTGTTCTATTCGTCACTTCAGTCTGTCCATTGCTTTGAGGATGGCCTGGTGCTGAATGAACCTTCAAAATGTTCGACTGATGACAATAGGCAGAAAATTCCTCGTTATCAAATTGGGTTCCATGGTCAGTGATGAAGGCATGAGGGAGACCATATCGACAGATGATATTCTTCCAAACGAACTGGTATACCTTCTCGTATGTCATATCAATAAGCGGCTCAGCTTCTACCCACTTAGGAAAATAGTCCACTGCAACGACAAGGTACTTGAATCTTCCTCGGGTGATCAGCAATGGTCCAACCAAATCAATTCCCCACATGGCAAATGGCCAAGGGGAAGTTATTGGTGTCAATAATGCTTGTGGGGTTCGTCAGATAGAGGAAAAACGTTGGCACTTGTCACATTTCTTAGCATAGGCTATACAATCAGCCCTCATCGTCGGCCAATAGTATCCTTGAGTCATTAACCTTTGTAAAAGTGTTCGACCTGCTACATGAGCTCCACAAGACCCTTCATGGATTTCTTCAATCAATTCTTTCACCTCGGAGGGATGTACACATCTCTGCAAACCTACCATAATTCCTCGTCTATATAAAATACCATTAGTTAATACATACCGAGCAGCTTTATACTTCAATTTTTTGGCAGCGAGCTTATCCTCTGGCAATCCTCCCTCTTCAATATATACCCTGATGGGATCCATCCAAGATGGTCCTAAATCAAGGGTAATAACATTCATCGTCAGGTTTTCATCTATGCTCCGACTTTCCAGTACTTCAATTGGTATCGTTCTTGGTAGCTCGGTACGAGTAGCTGATGCTAGTCGGGCCAGTGCGTCTGCTTGTGCATTTCCTATTCTGGGTATTCTGATCAACTGAATGGCGTCGAATTCTGCCAGCAATCTCATCACCTTTGCATGATACTTGACCATTAATTCCCCTTTAACTGCATATGTTCCCATTATCTGATTCACAATTAATTGAGAATCACTGAATACCATCACTTGTTGTGCTTCCATGATCTTTGCTAGATTAAGACCTGCTATCATGGCCTCATACTCCGCCTCATTATTGGAGGTTTTGAATTGAAATCGCAAAGCATATTCTATATCAATTTCGTCTGGGGTTTTTAAAACAATCCCTGCTCCACAACCCGCTGTGCAGGATGACCCATCTACATACAATCTCTATGTAGGTAACTCGTCTTCAAATTTCTTATCCAATAGAGTTCCTCGGTGAAATATTTGTTGCTTCTTTTCATCCTCCCCGGACACTTTTCGCTCCTCGTTAACCATCTTTTCTCGCTCTTTTACCAACCGGAGCTGATCTGAGTTTGAAGTTGATGATCCTTCTACATCCACAAGCCCTTTTACCAACCGGAGTTGGTCTGAACTTATGTATGTTGATCCTGTAACATCCACAGGTTGGTCAGTGAGCAACTTTTGTTCCTCGGGGGTATCAGGATATGTAAACTCTGCTATAAAATCTGCTACAGCTTGCCCTTTCAATGATGACCTTGGTTCATACACAATATCATATTCACCGAGCTCTATTGCCCAATACATCAGTCTCCCTGACTTTTCTGGTTTATGAAGGGCTTGTCTTAATGGCATGTTGGTATACACAATGATGGTATGGGCCTGGAAATATGGCCTTATTCTTCTACTTGCTTCAATTAATGCCAATGCCAATTTTTCTAACTTTGGGTACCTGATCTCTGCACCTCGGAAAGCCTTACTTGTGTAATAAATTGGCTTCTGGACTCCATTCTCCAATCTGATCAATGCCGAACTAACTGCATTCTCTGATACTACCAAATACAAATACAACTTCTCTCCTGTTATTGGCCTAGACAACAATGGAGGTGCTCTCAAATATTTCTTCAAGTCTTGAAAGGCCTTTTCACATTCATCAGTCCACTCAAAAGTTTTTCGAAGTGTTTTGAAGAATGGGAGGCATTTATCAGTTGCTCGGGACACAAATCTATTGAGCGCTGCAACTTGTCCTGTAAGACTCTGTACTTTTTTCTTCGTCGTTGGGGATCGCAGCCCTAAAAGAGCTTTGATCTTTTCTGGGTTTGCCTCAATACCTCGTTGGTTGACGATGTATCCTAGGAACATCCCTTCTTGTACTCCAAATGTGCACTTCGTCGGGTTGAGCTTCATCTGGTATTTATCCAGTTGATCAAATGTCTAAGCTAAGTCAACTAGATGATCTGCAGCTTTCTTGCTTTTTGTTAGCATATCATCGACATAGACTTCCATGTTGCAACTGATTTATTCGGTGAAAACCTTGTTCATCAGCCGCTAGTATGTCGCTCCTGCATTTTTCAAACCAAAAGGCATAACATTATAGCAATAAGTTCCCCTAGGGGTAATAAAAGAAGTACTTTCCCTGTCTTCAGGTTTCATTTTGATCTGGTTGTAGCCAGAGTAAGCATCCATGAAGCTGAGCAGCTCATGTCCCGAGGTAGCATCCACTAGTTGATCAATTCTGGGCAATGGAAAATGATCCTTTGGGCACGCCTTGTTAAGATCGGTGAAATCAACACACATTCTCCATTTATTGTTCTTCTTCTTTACCATCACCACATTTGCCAACCAGTCTGGATACTTTACGTCTTCAATGAATTGGGCTTTCTGGAGCTTCTCGACCTCCTCTTGTATGGCCTGATTCTTCTCGAGGCTAAATACCCTTCTTCTCTGCTTCACAGGCTTGATCTCCTTATTCACATTGAGTTCGTGACATAAGAAGTTTGGATCTATTCCTGGCATGTCCTTATGACTCCATGCGAAAGTTTTCTTCCTGTTTCTCAAGAATATTATCAACTCTTGTTTTATTGAAGCATCCAACGACGAACCTATCTGGGTTACTCGTTCAGGGTGCTCCTCGTCCAGAATAACATTTTCTGTAGATTCTACCACCTGTCCTTTTACAAGTTGGGATTCATCCCTGGGATCAAGGGTTTCAATTTCTGTACCTTCCTCCACCTGGTAGGTAATAGTATTTTTCCTTGATTCTTCAAGCTCCTCTTGCTCGGAAGATGAATAATAGCATTCCCGAGCTACTTTCTGATCACCTTTCACAACTCCTACTCCGAAGTTTGTTGGAAATTTTAAGCATTGATGCACTGTAGATGGAACTGCTTAGAACTTCTTCAAACCAACTCTTCCCATGATGATGTTGTAGGCTGACTGCACATTCTTGTCCATCACAAAGAAGCGTATTCTTTCTGTTCGACAAGAAGGCCAAGTTCCAATGAATATGTCCAACTTGATCGTCGCAAGTGGAAAAACTTTCTCGCCAGCAAAACCCAGAAGGGGTCTGTGATAAGGTTCCAATTGAGATAATTTCAAATTCAAGCTATCAAAACATGAATAGTACATGATGTCTGCTGAACTACCATTGTCCACCAACACCCTTGAAATCACCACATCTTTCATCCTCATTTTGATCACCAAGGGATCGTCGTGAGGGTAAAGAACACCTGCCAAATCGTTTTTTGAAAAACCAATAACTAGCTTCTCTTTATTTACCTTCCTCGGACGATCATCCTCGGCCAGATTTATTCGTTGAATATATGAGCAGGCTTGAGCCTCTCCGAGATAGGCCTTTCTTTCTGCAGTAAGGTCTCCCCCTCCAGCATCTCCTCCTGTAATAACATTACAATCAAATGACCCAAAACGTATGGAAAATACCTCTTGTTCAGGCTGCCTTGGCTTTTTTGGAAGATCGGGGTCTTCATCTGGATCATCTTCATGATTTCTTTTCTTTTTCTCCTCCGTCCGACGAGGAGATCTGGAACGATCTCTGGTTCTATCATCATTTTTCCTTTCACCTCTGCGATCTACATACTTTGACAACTTTCCTCTTCGGATGAGCGTTTCAATCTCGTTCTGAAGGGCTATGCAATTTTTGGTCGTATGGCCATGATCTTTATGGAATTCGCAATATTTGGCTCTATTCCTCAGGTCAGGATTGGTCCTCAGTTTATCTGGCCACTTGATTTCTTCGTTATTCTTGATTTCTTCTAAAACATGATTAATACCCATCTTCAATGGAGTATAATTATCATATTTCTTCAGGACTTCCCATGACGTCCTATTATTCTTGGAGTGCTTGTCACCACCATTACCTTTTTGCTCTTTCTTCTTAGATTTGTCAACTTCCACCTTGGTTTCTTTATCCATATTCTTCTTCGCAGCCATAGCCTCCTCGGCATTCATGATTTTGGCCGCTTTTGCCATCAACTCCGACATAGTTTTAGGTGGATCTTTGGCCAAAGTGTAGTATAACTTGTTAGGCAGCAATCCACTCATCAAAGCAGTGATCGTTGTCTTTTCTTCGTAATCTATGACTTCCAACTTCTCGTTATTGAAACGAGTTATGTAATCTCTAGTACTCTCACCTGATTTTTTTCTAACACTTAACAAGTGCGCTACTCGCTTTACCGGTTTTGCTCCAAAACAGAAATTGCCAATGAACAACTCGGCTAACTGAATAAAAGTCGAAATCTTACCCCGAGGAAGATTGTTGTACCATATCTGTGCAGATCCGGTAAGAGTTCTCGAAAATGCTCTACACCTCATCTCGTCGGGGACGGTATATATGTCGGCAGCAGCTTGGTATTGTTCTATATGAAGAACAGGATCTATCTTTCCATCATATTTAGGGGTCACTACAGGTGCTTTGAATTTCGATGGTGTAGGAAAATTTACAATGGCCTGCACAAAAGGTGTCCCTTGAACAAAAGTTCTCTGTAAGGGATTCTTTTCTTTAGCCATTTCTCCAAGTCTATCCTCCAATCGCTGAATGGAACCTTTCCATGCTTCATTTCCTTCCTCGGGCTGCTTAGTTCGAGCAATTGATTGTTCTGACGTAGCTTCCTGGGATCTATCTCGATGAGTAGCTGGTCTTGATTGCGCTGATCCTTCTCTCAAACCAGATGGTGGTCGAAAGCCTCTCGATGGGGCTCTAGGTGGACTCATATTTCTCCTTGGTCCTAACCGACTGAAAGGAGATGCCCTGCTTAATCTTTCCAGGGCGCTAGTTCTCTCCGGAGAGAGGGTGATATGTTGATCTGTATCTGTAGCCTGTATCGATGAAGTTTGCCCGGGTTGATAAGAAAAATCATTAGATTCTTCATTACAATATGACCCAGTACGCCTGGATCGCGATTGCCCACGATCACTCCTTTGCCTTGAATGGGTAGGTGCACCGCCGTGAAGAGTTTGAATGAGTTGCCTCATTGTTTCTTGCATGGCGGTTTGTCCTTCAGCCAGATTCGTCATAATTCCAGCCAGATCTGGAGGTGCAGATGGATTTGGAGGATTTCCAGTATTTTCATCATTTCGATTACTGGATTCTGGATTATCTGCCATTGATGATAAATGATTTTTGGTGAAAAACGATAGCAATAGTCGTTTCCCACAAACGGCGCCAATCTGTTGATGTAAAAAACTAGATCGCTCTAATTATTCAATCACAGATAAATAAAATGAGACAAAGATTTTAAAGTGGTTCATCCTTATAAGAATGGCTTACGTCCATTGTTATGTTATTGCTGAGTGTTTGGGAATTCTCGATTACAAGTTCAATCAAGAAATTCCGGTCCCTTTGAATGAGGGTGATACAAGGTATTTATAGCCCTTAGGCTGTACATGAAAGGGTTGATACATTAAATGATATACATGCGAAATGGTAATACATTTAATGCAGCGTGTGTGTCAAGATGATTAACATTCAATGAATAATTGAATTGTTGGTTATCTGGCAATTAATGTTACGGCCGAGATGCAGCTCGGACCGCCTTAGTTCCTCGGAGCGCTAGAGTACCTCGGAGCGCTAAAGTACCTCGGAGTGCTGGAGTACCTCGGAGTGCTGAAGCTCCTCGGTGTATCCTCATTGCTCGGAAAGAACATGAGTTGGTCGGGGAAATGAACTTCCTCGTTGTTATTGTGCCACGTAGATTTGACAAATGTCTTCGTATTATTCGCCCACATCAGCATATTAATTTTGGTATCAACAATAATAATTGCAAATATTACAAGTAACTTGTTAGAGAAGCAAAAATCATCTTAAATCCATTTTCCACTGAATTTTTTCAAAAGCCTAATGTTATGCTTAATTCAATATAATATCATATAGTTGCTATTCATTTTGTATCTCAAAAAACAAAAACTCTTATCAAGGTGAAAATTGGGTTTTGAAATGAAAAATTGGTTTTTAAAACATAAATTGAATGAAAATTTAGTTTTTAAACAATAAATTGATTTTAATTACATTTTCCTAATAATTATATCAATAATTGAATTTTTCAAAGTGAGGGTCAATACATGATAGAAAACTAAATTAAAAATTAAAATGGAAACCCTAAATTTGAAGATTGTATTCGTCCCTATAAATACCAACACAAAATTAAATTGCAAACCTTAAATTTAAAGATTTGTGTTCATGTGTATGTGTGTGCGTGGCACTGCGTGCGCAAGGGTGTGTCACTGTGTTCGTGTGTGTGGGTGCGTGTGTGTGTGGGGGGGGGGGGGGGGGAGAGAGAGAGAGAGAGTACCGAGATGGAGTGGCCTCCGACCAGTCTCAAAGTGACGAGAGAGATGGTGTGGGGGTTTGGACAATTGGGTTTGTGAAAGGAGAAGCGAGGACTTTGTGATAGATGGTGAGTGCGTGTTTTTGTCTTTCTATTTTTTTTTGGGTAAAGTAAGGCGGGAGACGAAAAGTGCTTATGGTGGGAACATAGTTTTTTTTTAGCCGTCTTATTTGGTATATCTTATGAGACAACAAATATTTTGCGGTCTTATTTGGTTTAATTTATAAGATGTAGATAATTAACCGTCTCAAAAAGCGATCTCTTTTGATACGGGTATAATTAACCATCTCAAAAAACAATAGTTTTTGAGACGGCTAATTATACTCGTCTCAAAAAGTATGTTTTAAAGACTATATTTTGTCTGTCTCAAAAAATAGGGTCTTAAAAGCAACTTTTTTTTGTAGTGAATGGACGCTATGACCCGGGGACTATACGCTCCCTGCTCCTCAAGCCAGGGGCCTCACCCACATCGCGCAACTTCCCATGATAGCAAAGAGGGGGAATGCTTCACATAAATATATATATATACCACACACACACACACACAGTGTGTGTGTGTGTGGCCATAATTGCCAATCTCACATAATTATGGCCAATAATCCCAAATGTTCCCAAGTATTCATTAAATCTATACCCCATATTGTACACTAAATTAATCCGAGGTTCCTTATATCATCCCGGGGTTTACTCACCCTCAATACCATCATCTAGGAGTCCTAATATCATATCAGAATCCCCTATAACAATCTCCAAAATCATAGTTTAAATTTCCCCAAACTTAAAGGAGAAAACCTCAAAAATCTCCCAGAATCGAATCGATTGGGCCTGTCCGAATCAATTCGCTGGCCACCGAATTGATTCGTCCTGTCCAAATCGATTCGAAATGGTTCTACTTTCTTACTGTCTCATACCGAATCGATTCGGCTGGTCCGAAATCCCCAAATCTGCTTAAGTCTTATATATATCACAAAAACCCAAAACTCAATCCAATCTCCAGTTAAATTATAACTCGGATTTATTTCTGCGAACCCAAAGTTTTCATATCTCTTCAAGTCCTTTAGAGGTCCTAACACTCTACTTGGGAATCCCTAATATTTATCTCCAAATAATTCTAGCCTTAATTTCTGACTAACGATTTCGATCTCGGACAGCCTTCCGTAGAAAAATCATTATAAATCCAAAAAAATTTAGAAAAATACGTGGTCCATGCCCACGTGACCGTATAAAAAAGATCTAAAATTTTCATTTTTTGACCAAGAGTCGAATCGATTCTCTTTCTATCCGAATAGATTCGGAAGTGACGCTGGTCACTATTCACATTCTTCTCCAAAAATCCAAACCTCCATTTTTCTCCATTTTTGTTGTTTATAATCTCATCCAACAACTCCATAAACATCTAATCTATTTTTGACAATTAACACATCAATTAAATTTGGGTACTAAACCATTTCTCTTAGATTTAAACCCATAAACCATAAAAAAAACCAACTTATCATTTTAACACATTTCAATCCATTTCTTCACTCCATTTACATGGATTTAACACTAGAAATCATTAAGAGTTTACATTACATCAATATGTAAAATCATATTCAACTTTTCCCAGATTTATTTTAAGGGTTCTAACCCAAAATCATATAGTTTATCAACTATAATATGAGATTTGAGAAGAGTGTGCATGCATTCAAATAGAGATATTATTTAATTAAACACAGTTTTTATCAATTAAGTCCTAAACATGCATATATGTGTGATTGAATAAGATGATGAAACATGCAAGAACATTAAAACACACACAAATGAGGAAAAATCCCCCAAAGGGGCAAAACCTTTTATGTTCACTATAATATTGTAATGAAGGTTACACGGATTAGAGTAAAAATACAGTGGCACAGAAATACCCGCGTGCGTCGGTCCTGTAGTCAACAACTGGAACTTTCCCTTTCCATGAGGGAAGCAATGAAGAAGAAGGATGGTCTTCTCCACGAGAGTAAAACAAACACAAGGTTGTGTTCTTGGGTTGCAAACTGATTCACAAAGGTATGAAAAGTTGTGTGAATCAAAACATGAGTCTTGGGACTCAAAAGGGTGAAGACTTGAAGTTTTTAGGACTCTTAAAATCTTCTATGAAAGTCTTGCTAAACAAATCCCCGAAGTTAGTTTATAATAGAAAACCTGGGCCGAAAATATCTGAACACGATCTGCACGATTTTATCTCAGGCGGATCGATCTGCTTCTGATCCGGACCGGTCCGAGGTCGGATGGGTTATTTTTTGAATAGGGATTCTTCAGTTTGCAATCGGTCCGGGGTTTACTGGTTTGAGGAAAATAGCGGATCGGTCTGACTTGAGGCGGATCGGTTAATTTTTAAAATGGGCGGACCGGTCTGGTATCCCAGAAAAATGATTCCAAGGATAAGATGTTTTGATATTCGGATCCGTTGATGTAGATGTGATATTGAATTTCTTCAACGATGTAACGGCTTATGACATACAAATTGATAATGGACAAAAATATCCTTACAAATCTCCCCCTACGTCTATACCGGTACATACATAAAAAAATCCAAATTATCAACTATCAAATTGCCTATACAAATCTACCGTTCCATGAACCCAAAACTGTAAAGATACAAATGAATAAGTCTTCGTCGTTTATTCTTCAAATCTTCAGGAATCACAACGCTTTTCTCATCAGGGTGTGTAGCATATGATCATCAATGTAGTACCTACACACATGAGATAAAGAAAAATACCAAGTGACGTATCGAGTTTGAAATGACATAAACATATATACCAATTTATGATGAAAGCATAAGACAAATCTCAAAACTCCCCCAAAATTCAAACTAAATGATAATTGTTGTCCCCCTTTTTACGATGTCCCCAAATAGAAAAATGAGAAGAATGAGTCAAATAAGAAAAATCGGGGTGTCACAGGGAATAAGAAACTATTTTTTTTTAAGTTTTTAGAATTTTTTTTAAACAAAACAAACAAAAATCACACCATGAACGAATCACAAAACAACCAAGTCGATGATAGCGTAAATGTAGAGGTGTGAACAAATTCGATAGGAAAATCAATGCATACAAACATGACATATGTGCACGATGAATATCGGATACTCCTAACGAATGAACTCAAAATCTTCCTTTGGTGTAAAAAGTTGGAAATATTAGACATTGACTCAATGAAATCAACAAATCAAAGCTCAAAGTGATTTCCACACCAATAATGTCCAAAACGATTTAATGCTTTTTCAGGACTTTCAAGGAAGTGCAAACCTGTTTATATTCTCCAACCAAACTTCCTCAGATTTATGTTTTGAATAGAGGCATTATAAATTCTCAAACTTTGGAGAATTGATGGTGAAACCTAATGGCCCATATTTGGCATATATTCCTTTTTATTGCCTTTAATTTTTTTCGGGCTCTTTTAACCTCTTTGGACCCCGGATAATAAAATTCCTCAATTTTTTAGGTCCTTTGTAACGGTGGCTTAAAATCGCAAAGGCTAAATGAACCTTTCGCAGCCCTTCCCCGATTTCAAATAAACACACAGTCTCACCAAAACGGTTGTTACATGCATTACAATCTTGTCAAGTGTTATCGCACATTGTTAGTTGTAAAAATAGAATTGAGATGGAAACACTCAAGACAATATGTGATAGACAAGTACAATAATCAAATAAAGCCGTGCATGTGTACAATAAAGGAGATAGGAGTCAAACATGTAGGAAGATATCACTAATCACATCTCAAAGACTCCAATCAATGTAAAGCACATGGATGAAATGATGTAGCATCTCAAATCTCTATCAAACAGTCACATGGATAAATGGAATGAAATTGTGACTCGGCTATCTTAAATGCTCATCCATAAAAGGTGCAAATAAAATACAAAAATCTTTTTGTGCTTTTCTAAATTTTTTATAAAAGAAAATCTTTTTGGATTTTTCAAAAGAATAAATAAATAGCTGTACAACAAAGCAATAATACATATAAAACAAACTAGCAATAGGAAGCATATGATATGAACATGAAAGCACATCCTATTCTAGACATAGACCAACCTCTCAGTCAACTGTGCAAATCCCTAAAGACTTCCTAAGATTCTAAATCTAAGGGAATCTAAAGGTTTCATGAAAATATCGTCTAACTGACGGTCGGTGGGTATGAAACTCAGGGATACAAATTTCTCCTCAACTAACTGACGTATAAAGTGCTCGCGTATCCTGATGTGCTTTGTGCGCGAATGCTGGACTGGATTGCAGGATATGTGTATCGCGCTCGTGTGATCATAGGAAATGGTCACGGTGTCCTGTGAAATCCCGTAATCCTCCATCACCTGCTTCATCCACAAGAGTTGCGTGCGACAACTCCCGACGACGATGTACTCAGCCTCCGCAGTGGTCAAAGAGATGGAGTTTTGCTTCTTGCTTAGTCAAGAGACAAGAGCAGAAGCAAAATAGAAACACCCACCAGAAGTGCTCCTACAACCATCTACATACCCGGCCTAATCGGCATCCGAATAGGCGGACAAAAGGTCATCAGTATCAAGGGAATACAAAATACCATATGAGAGAGTCCCATTCACGTATTTAATAATACGTTTTAGAGATAGAAAATGTGACTCTTTCGGGGACGCCTGGTATCGCGCACAAACTCCAACACTGAAGGAGATATCGGGACGACTGGCAGTCAAGTAGAGGAGACTACCTATCATACTTTGATACAAGGTTATCTCTACATCCTTTCCTATAGTGTCCTTACTAAGCTTCGTAGTGGTACTCATAGGTGTACGTGCGTGCTTAGTGGAGTCTAACCCAAATTTCTTCACTAGGCCTCTAGCATACTTAGATTGGGAGATGAACATCCCATCCTCTAGCTGACGAACCTGGAGACCAAGGAAGAAAGTAAGCTCACCAACCATGCTCATCTCAAACTCACTTTTCATTTCCTCCTCAAAGTGATGAGCATGTTAAGAGCACGTGGATCCAAAGACTATGTCGTCCACATAGACCTGGGCAACCAAAATAGCACCGTCATATCTCCTGACGAACAGTGTCATATCAACTCCCCCTCTCTTGAATCCATGGGCTAAGAGATAGGTAGTAAGCCTCTCGTACCAAGCACGGGGTGCTTGCTTCAAGCCATACAAGTCTTTCCTCAGATAATAGACGTGATCCGGGTGCTTAGGGTCTTCAAACCCTTTCGATTGTTCTACGTAAACCTCCTCCTATAGAATGCCATTCAGGAAGGCACTCTTAACATCCATCTGATATAACTTAAAGCGCAGATGACATGCGATGGCGATTAGTAAGCGGACGGACTCAAGCCTCGAAACATGAGCAAATGTCTCCCCAAAGTCTACACCTTCTATTTGTGTGTAGCCTTGAGTGACAAACCTAGCCTTGTTTCTGATTGTGGTACCATTTTCATCCATTTTATTTTTGAAAATCCATATGGTACCTATCACATTAGTCTCACTAGGTTGGGGGACAAGTTCCCAGATATTATTCTTTTTAAACTGAAGCAACTCATCCTGCATAGCAGATATCCCGTGTTCATCCTTGAGTGCTTCTTTATGGTCCTTGGGTTCGACTTTGGACATGTAGCAAAAATGGCTAACAACGTTCTCGAGCTGAGCGCGAGTCTTGACCCCTAGAGTGGGATCGCCTATAATGGAGGTTGGGTCATGAATCTTGCGAACCCCTCCCCTAACACAGGAGTAGTGTCCACAAAGTGTGGGTAAGGGACAAGTAAATCACTTCATGAAAAGTCCTCATCCTCACACTGAATGTTAGGATCAATAACCATCGGAGGTTCGTCATCTTGCACGGTGACGTTTATTGATTCCATAACCTTAGAACTTTTCAGGTTAAAAACCCCGTATGCTCTACTATTTGATGAATATCCTAGCAATATTCCCTCATCGCTCCGGGAGTCAAACTTTCCTAATTGCTCTTAATCCCTTAGGATGTATCATTTACTCCCCAAAACACGGAAATATGCAAGATTGGGTTTTTTACCGATCCACAATTCATAAGGCGTCTTAAGTGTGTGTGAACGTAAGTAAACCCTATTCACCGTGTGGCATGCAGTAGAGACTGCCTTTGCCTAAAATCTCCTAGACACGCTACGACCTAGAAGCATAGATCTAGACGTTTCTTGGATCATCCTATTCTTTCTCTCAATAATCCCATTTTGCTGAGGAGTCTTCACATCAAAAAACTCATGTTTGATACCAAGGCTATCACAGTAAAGATCTACCTTTGCTTCCTTAAATTTTATGCTGTTGTCACTACGGATCCTATTAATAGTGACTCCGTGTTGATTTTGTAGGACACGACAGTTGGTCGTTAAAAACTCTACAGCATCGAATTTCTCCCTTAGAAAACCTATAATCGAGTATCTGGAGAAATCGTCTACCATCACGAGGATATATCTCTTACCACCCAAACTCTCAGTATGAGTAGGACCCATAAGATCCATGTGAATCACCTCAAGTACTCGGGAGGTGGTAATGGAATGCAACTTCCTATGGGGGGCTACGAATTTGTTTTCCCAACTGACAGGGTCCACAAACCGTCGAAGTTGTCTTTCTAAGAGAAGGTAAGATACGTACTAGGCCTTTTTTAGCTAAGCGAGTTAGATCTCTAACATTCACGTGACCTAGACGTTGGTGCCACAGATCCATAGGAGTGATCGTGGTGCTATTGCAGACAAGTGAGGAAGTGGGCACAGTCCCATAGCAATTATCCTCAGTCCTCACCCCTTGCACTAAAAGTTTATCGGATTAATTATAGACATTACACACGTCCCGGTCAAACTTTACTGCAAAGTCAGCGTCGCACATCTGGCTAATGCTGAGAAGGTCTTCTTTCAAACCTTTGATGTACAAAACATTCTCTAGCTTAGGAAATCCTGGTACCACGTCCTACAATGCTAGACTTGCTCCCATCTCCAAAGGTGACTCTGCCATCCTGATAATCCTCAAGAGACGTAAAAAATGAGGCATCACCTGTCATATGTCTAGAGCACCCACTATCAAAATATCACTGTGAGGTATTATGTGCTTTGAGAGCGACACGAATAACAAAGGCCTTTTTATCTTTCTTAGGTACCCAAGTAGTGGTGACCTTTTGTTTACCTTTATTGTTGTTGGTTTTAGCCGGAATGTGAGAAGCATTCACTGACGGTAAAGACATCCGTCGGAATTCCTTCATCAAACTCTGTGATGTGCCAGCTAAAAAACTCAACTTTCTCTCTCAGACTAGCAAAATCATCAGTACGCTGTGGTGGAACAGTAGTACGTCGTGTCCAACCCATACTATAGTAAAATTCCCCTGAGGTGGCCTTTTCTTTTGTAATATGTACAAAAGAACACAGTCAAAGGCGAACCTTGATTTGCTTTTCTTGGTCTAATTCTCCTTCAAGGAATTTGACGATGGCCATAAGGAGTCGTAGTAAACTCAGGAACTGGTCCAGGTACAATTTGGGACATGGAGGCACCATCATAACCTATTCCCTACCTATCACCAAAACCTAAAGCGGGGCCGAGGAGCATCTTTCCCATATTCCCAAATTTGTCCTCGATTTGAACCTTGACTTCCCATGCTTTCTCAAGATCATGAGTCAGCTGGGCTACAAGGGCTTCAAGTTTCTTCTGAGTCTCTATTGGGGAATGGAGCTCACTCGTAAGACTAGCCACTTGTTTCGTCATGTCCTCTCTCTCTTTCTCAAAACAACTCTCTCTCTCTCTCTAAACAGACTCTCTCTCTAAACACATGCAGACTCTCTCTCTATTAAGGTAGTGCAGGTGGAGGACTCTCTCTCTCTCTCTCTCTCGCTTTTCTTAAGTCTTACTCTAAAGCGGTGATCCTAAGAACTAACGCTTTGTTACGCTTTTTAGTTTTAAATGACTCAGAATAAAGCTCGGCGTAGGCGCGTTGAAGATCACGCTCGCTCTCACTTGTGTCATCCTCCCCCTCACTCACATCGCTCTCACTGTCGATGTGTCCCTATCAAGCAACATCCTCATCATCGTGAGAAGTACTAGACATGCTCACATGACTAGCCATGAATGCGGTGAAGTTACAATCATGCGGTGACTCATCTCTGGAATCCACCGACTCGACCTCACTGTCGTCACTAAGGGTAGCATTAAGGACAACTTTGCCCTTTTCTCTATTTAGCCTAGTAGCACACTCAAACGCTCTATGACCCCTACCGTCGCACTCAAAGCATCTCTCACTTTCCTTCTTAGGAGGATCTTTAAAAACTTTTTCATTTTTCTTTTTAAACTTATTTTTCTCTAACTTCTTTTTATCTTTAAAATTATTATGTTTCTTGAATTTCAGAATTCTCTTCAAATTTTTAGCAAAAAGGGCCAAATCATCTAGATCAAAATTACACTCAGAATCTGACGTTTCAATCTCTATTTTTCTAGATGACTCCCTCTTTCTTGCCGACCCCTCACCTTTTCTCTCCTGGGCATTAAGTGCAATTCCCTTATCTTTAGGCTTGACAGATTTAGGAAACATATCAATCTCATAAGTTTACAAATCTCCTACAAGTTCCTCCAATTTTAGCGTATTTAAACTACCCATAGAATTTAGCACAGTGACTTTAGGGATAAAACGCTTAGGAAGAGAACGAAGAATTTTTTTAACAACTCTAGCATTAGGAATGTGTTCACCAAGATTAAAGCTAGTATTAACAATATCAGATAGCCTAGCATAAAAATCATCAAAACATTCAGTTTCATGCATGGTGATGGTTTCAAATTGAGTTATTAAATTTTGATGTTTAGACTCTTTCACAGCATTAGTTCCTTCATGGGTGAGTTACAAAACATCCCATGCCTCTTTTGACATGGTGCATGTCATTATGCATTTGAACTCATCAGGTGTGATAGACCCAGAAATAACACTTAAACCCTTAGAATTAAAAGATGACCATTTAAACTCTTCTTCAGTCCATGTAGTGACAGGTTTTAAATTGGTCACGTTTTCAAGAGTGACGGAGGGAGGTGTCCACCCTCTTTCAACCAAAATCCAGACACGTTAATCAATGGCTTTTAATGCAGATCTCATACGGGCTTTCCAATATGCATAGTTTGTCCTGTAAAAAAATGGAATATTATTATATAACTTCTCCATTATGAACACACTCATTTTCAAAATCAATTTTTCAAAAAATTGATATGTTAGAAAAATTTTGCGAAAAATTAGGAATACGTGATAGATTAGCCTAAACTGCTCTGATACCAATTTGAGAAGAGTGCGCGTGCATTCAAATAGAGATATTATTTAATTAAAGACAATTTTTATTAATTAAGTCCTAAACATGCATCTAGGTGTGATTGAATAAGATGATGAAACATGCAAGAACATTCAAACACACACAAATGAGGAAAAATCCCCCAAAGGGGCAAAACCTTTTATTTTCACTATAATATTGTAATGAAGGTTACACGGATTACAGTAAAAATACAGTAACACAGAATTACCCGCGGGCGTCGGTTCTGTAGTCGGCGGCTAGAACTTTCCCTTTCCAGGAGCGCTGCAATGAAGAAGAAGGATGGTCTTCTCCACAAGAGTAGAACAAACACAAGGTTGTGTTCTTGGGTTGCAAACTGATTCACAAAGGTATGAAAAGTTGTGTGAATCAAAACATGAGTCTTGGGACTCAAAAGGGTGAAGACTTAGAGTATTTAGGACTCTTAAAATTGTGTATGTAAGTCTTGCTAAACAAATCCCCGAAGTTGGTTTATAATAGAAAACCTGGGCCAAAAATATCTGAACACGATCTGCACGATTTAATCTCACGCGGATCGGTCCGCTTCTGATCCGGACCAATCCGAGGTCGGATCAGTTCTTTTTTTAATAGGGATTCTTACGTTTGCAATCGGTCTGGGGTTTAATAGTTTGAGGCAAATAGCGGATCGGTCTGACTTGAGGCGGACCAATCCGGAGGTGGATCGATTCATTTTTTAAAATGGGCGGACCGGTCCGGTATCCCCGAAAAATGATTCCAAGGATAATATGTTTTGATATTCAGATTCGTTGATGTAGATGTGATCTTGAATTTCTTCGACGATGTAACGTCTTACGACATACAAATTGATAATGGACAAAAATGTCGTTACAAGATTTATGCATAAAATAAAATAAAGCAAGTACACACTTGCCTGGAGGATGAAATCCGACGACCTCGAGTCGAATCCGGCGGAGTTTGGCTGGAATCCCCCATTTTCTCCTCTTTTCTCTTCTTCCTTTCTTTCTCTCTTTCTTTTCTCTCTTTTCTTTCCTTTCTCCCACTCTCTCGTGACTGATAAGAGAGAAATAAGGGCTTGTCCCTTATAAACCCAAAAATGACTCGTTTACTCAATTACGAGTCCCTACTGGTTCAAAAATTCCCGAAACCCAAATACGACCCCCGGATACTCTGTTCTGACTACCTCGGCCATTCTAAGATCAACCGCACAATCGTAATTTACATCCGAGTCACTTTACCTCTAGTCACTAATTTAACCCAACATAACTTAATGCGGATTTTCCAATTAAAATATTAACCTTTGTCGCTTTACCCAACTGCGACATATAATAAAATACTCCGACTCATTTACTTAATCCCAAAAGTAAATATAACATACGTAAAAAATTATTAAGTCCTTAAAAACCTCAAAAATTACTATTCACGACAATTTCTTAAATTCCCAAATTGCACTTAATTATTAAATTTAATTATCCATGAAAGTGCGGGGCATTACAAGTACGACCTTTGTGATCCTGCCCGAGCACTTGACTATGTGCTTCAATACTCAGAGATGCCTTGTCGGCATCAATCTGTGAGTTGTGGACTTCTTTTTGCTTATCCTGAAATAATAAAAAAGTACATAATTAGATGAATTAATAAAAAAAAGTATGTGATTATAAAATTTTATTTAATAACATAATTAAAATTATAACTTATAATAGCGGCAGCCACGGTCGAATTTACCTCCTTATCATCCCATTTCTTCGTTCGAATTTCCATATAGGCATCGAGCCTATGTAGCTTACCCCCAAGACCAGTCCCCGTTTCCTGAAATAAAATAATGCAAAATTAGTGGATTATTATATAATTATCACTAAATAGAATAAATTAAAACTAAAATGAAATAACATTTAAAACTTATCTCCCTATGCTCCACCTCGGCATAAGACCTAAGCTCGGAGTAGTGCACGTAATACTTTTTTGCCCGATTTGCCATCCCCAATTAACGAGAGGACAATTTCCTGTCCGATATCTCATTATCAACAAACTGTTATCAGTTTGCCAATGAAATTGGCTCCTTCTTGAGTACCGTGTCCCTACATCATAAGGCGGACACCTGGTCTTGACCAAAATACCGTGCACGCATATTTTTCTTCCACATTTTCCATTGATCTCTTAGTTGTTCTAAGATGGAGTCGTGTGCTTGTGCAGGCAGGTCACATTGCTCCTGTCAAATAAATACGAAACAAAAAGAAAGTGAGTTAGTAGTATTTAAATTATAAATAAATTATAAATATCATTCAGTCAAGAAAGTATGTGTAATGCCACCCAAATGGCCATCTTAATCTCATAGAACACCTTCCTCCAATCAGCGTACCTGAGGCCAATAATCGTTTTAAACAATTTCAAGGCCTTAGCTTGTAAATTCATCTTGTTCTCCACTAAGATACCCAACTTGTCCCACTTTAGGGGCCTAGTGCTAGACGAGTCTTCCTCTCCCCTGCTTCCTTGACGCCCTGATTAACACATGTCGTGCAAAACTTGTTATTAGTAGAAAAACACACACACACACACATAGACACACACACACACACACACACACAGATATATATATATATATATATATATATATATATATATATATATATATATATATATATATATATATATATATATATATATATATATATATATAAGAGGATCAAGTGAGGTCCCCCAGTTTAAGGACCCTGAGTGAGGTCTATTGTTTTAAAATTGTAACAAAAATATTTTGGTACTGATTTTTTTTCTATGGTCTTTAAACATTTCAATAGGACCATAAAAAAATAATCAGCGCAAATTGAATTTTTTTACTATTTTAAAAAAATCGGTCAAACTTTGTCAGTTTTTAACAGCTTAAAAACAACTTAAAAACTGATATAGTTTGACCCTTTTTTTTAAATAGCAAAAAATTCATTTTGAGCTGATTAGTTTTTATAGTCCTACTGAAATGTTTAAAAATTATACAAAAAAAAATCAGCCCCAAAACATTGTTTTTACTATTTTAAAAAAAAATGGACATCATTCAGGGACCTCAAACTAGGACCTCACTTGATCCTTTCCTATATGTATATAACAAGATGATTTAGAAACATGAATAAATAATTAGTTTGACATATTTCTCAAACCAAATTAACAACATTAGAAGAAAATCCATTTTGTAAACCAAACTAAGAATCATTTTAAATGATTGGAATACTTGTAAACTAAGAATTATTTCATATTCCTGTTATGCCACGGACTTTGAAAAAATGCCTAAACTGATCAAAACTCAAATTAGCATGATCACTAACCAACAAACCAAGTTTGATTCAAATCCCTCCAAACTGATCAAATTCAAATGAATAAGTATTAAACTGTCATCCAATAACAATATAGCACTGGAAAATATAAATTAACGACATTAGAAGAATACAAAAAATTCATATTATAAACCACGCTCAGAATTGTTTCAAATAATTGAAATACTTATTACAAATCTAAGAATGATTTCATATTTGGGTTATGTCACAGACTATATTATAATGCTTAAATTGATTAAAATCCAAATTAACATATTCACTGTCTAAGCAACAAAAATTGATTCAAATCCCAAAAAACTAATCAAATCCAAATGAATAAAGCATTAAAATGTCATCCAATAATAACAAAGCACTAGAAGAATACAAATCAACGACATTAGAAGAATAAAAATCCGTATCATAAGCCAAATTATTTTAAATAATTGGACTACTTATTACAAATCTAAAAATTATTTCAAATTCAGGTTATCATCTAAAATGGATTGATATTTGGTAGGAGCAGCCAAGTCATCCACGCTATTAGTTAGACATTTTGACACATGTAAGACGATTGACAAAGGATTGTTGTTGATATACCCCGAGTAAAAGACTTTCTTGACCTTTTAAAATACACAAATAAATGGCCCATCGCTCTCATGCTCATTGCTCTTCAACTTGGACAAGTCAACCATGATCAAATTGGTACCGGGATTAAATTTACAAGTATTTTTATCCTCAACTCTTACCCAATCACAATAAAACACAACCTCTTTGAAGCTTATATAGTCCAATTCAAATATATTTCGAATAACACCATAATAAGTCATTTGAGCTTCAACGAGGTTTTCATCTTTCGCGCTCGCTCGAAAAAAAGTAAGACTCTTGTATGAAATGCCTGAGTTTGTACATTTGTATTTTTCTCTTGTACTCTTGTATGAAATGCATGAGATAACTATCACAGTTAGGGCATCTAAACTTGAAAACCTCACTACCCAATTTGAGATAATTAAGATGTTAGAGAGTGAGTCGTTTGATGAGTTTTACACTAGATTTTCCAACATTGTCAACTCATCATTTAACTTGGGAGAGAAAATACCCGACAATCGAGTCATAAATAAAATCTTAAGGTCGTTGCCTAGTAGATTTGATTCCAAAGTGACTGTGTTAAACTCCTTGGGTATGCTTGAATCAATGAAACTAGATGATCTTGTAGGTGACTTACAATCTTATGTTCTTGACATGTTTACTTCACGTTCCAAAGAAAGAAAAGGGCAATGCTTTGAAACCCATAAGGAGGAGATAAAAGTTTTGGATGATGATTCCGACTCCAATTTTGAGGATGTAGCCTTATTGACAAAGATGTTCAAAAAGTTTCTTAAGTTTCAAAAGCAATTGAAAGATGACAAAAGACTATAAAAACTCAAGAACAACAAGGTCGATCACGCCCCTTAGAATAAAAGTGAGAATGTTAAGAGGGATGAGTTGGATAGGTGTTTTGATTGTGAGGGTTATGGTCAAATGGTAGTGGAGTGCCCCACTAGACTTAAAAAGGAGAGCAAGAAATCAATTGCATAAAATTCCACCTTAAGTGATAATGAACCAAAAGAGGGAGAGAGTTCCCCCATTGAGCGCAGCTTTGTAGCGTTTATGGCATGTCATGTGAGCAACGACGACAAATTATCTCACGAAGATATTCATGTGAATGATACTTCCGAGGCCGTTTTGTGTGAATCCCGAGAGAGTAGGGGTGAAGCTAGTGAGGAAGAGGAGATATATATGAGAGAGTTGCAAGTTGGCTTTAATGATCTCTATAAGGAAGAAATAAAGGTGAAAAAGGAAAACTTAAAGTTGCAAGCTAAGTTGAAGAGTGTGCCGTAGAAAATAACAATGCATTGATTGAGGATCTTAGGGCGCGGGAGAAGACTCTTTGAGAGAAACTAGAATACATTGAGAGTGAGAGAGATAGTCTTCGTGGTTTGATGGAGGCTTTGAAAAATGAGATTCTAGAGTTTAAGGAGTGTAAGATTTTATTTGAGTCTATGATTAGTGATCTTGAGGAGAGATTGAGAGACTCGATTAAGGTGAAGTTTGATTTGGAGGCAAGGTCGGAAAATTTGGATAGGATTTTAGGTACCATCCAAATCAAGGATGATAGGTGTGGTATAGTCTTCGATGATCATATTGCACACAATCCCAAAGCCAATACCAATCGTGTAAGAGAGTCAACTAGGAATGTTAGTAGAGGTCCACATTTAAATCACATTCCTCACCGTGATTACACTTGCACTCATTGCGGTAGGAAGGGTCACCTTAGACTTTATTTCTATGACCTTAAAAATGCTCCTAGGAAGTTTAAGAATAAAGTTATTTCGGTTACAACCCCCCCCCCCCCCCATGCATCGTCATACACCTACTTGGGTTAGGAAATCAAACTTAGAGGCTTTAGGAATTAAACTTCATGGTTCTTGTTTGGTTAAACTTGATTCTTTCCATGCTAAATCTAAAGGAAGATTGTGTTGCTATGTTTGTCATACGCTAGTCTTTGCTTCATGATATACATTTTTCTAGTGATATGGCATGTGCATATCTTTATATTATATTTTTCTTTTATCGAGCCTTATGTGAAAAATACAAAAAGATTTTTGAGAAAATACAAAACGATTTTATTTTTGAGTTAAAAATATTTTTAGAAAAACACAAAAAAGATTTTTGGTTTATTTTTATGTCTTGAGTTTTCATGTTTGATGTGGCATATTGGTGTTCGTAGACCCCCATCATTTCATTATCCATGTGGCTAGGACATTTGGTCATAATTATTGATGCGTTGAATGATCTTAACCATTGATTAATTGGGTTATTTCGAAGTATTTGTATTTGGATTCGAATTTGTATATATTCCATCGCAGACATATGCACGAGCATTTATGAATGTTTGACTTCTCATGCATATTTGAGTTTGGTGAGATGTTCTCCTCTCAATTTTGTCACCTATGCTTAATTAGACTTATGAGGAGGTGTGCATGTAAGCACCGTTTTTCGTGAGGATTTATATTGCTTATATTGAAAAACTAATGAGTTTTTACAAGAAAGGGCTGCGAGAGTATAATAATCTCTTCGTGAAGGACACCGTTTAAAAGGGCCCAAAAAAATTATAGCAATAAAAAGAAACATATGCCTAAATGGGGCCAATAGGATTTCTCTAAGGTGAGAAAAGTAGAAACCTCAAAAGATCATAGAAAAAGAAAAATATGAATATGTGAGGGTGTTCGGATGGAAATATAATGATTTTTCACCACGAATCCTAATGTTGAAAATAGTATCATGACGCTATTGTTTCTAGAATCGTCAAAATTTTGAATTTGTGTGCATGCTGTTTGTTTAGTTCATTCATCTCAATATAATATTTGTCACATATGACTAAGACTTAGTTTGATGACATTTAGCTATCAATTAGAGCTTGATCATTTTGATGTGTTCAAATTGTGATTCATTTATTGTAGCTCACGCCCATTCATTCCATATCCATGTCTGAGCACATTGATAATATGTTAGCATGAAACTCATACTTGTTTTATTTTTCTATTTTGAGTTTGTTTTGCTACTATTTCGTATTTCCAGTTGTTTTCATGAAAATTTTTCACTGGACAAGAGATAATAATTTTTAGAGATGGAAAACAAAATTTTTTGAAGTCGTTCAAACGACTTCTGGACGTCATTCGAATGACATGTCCAAGTCGTTCGAAGACTGGATCACTCGACACGAGTTTCGAGGCATTAATTGTAATAGGTACGGTCATGAGAAGGGTAATTTTTAGGGCCGCTAGATAGATGCTTCGAACGACGCCTTACTATTTCAGGTTATTTTTAGCCTCGTTTAAACGAAATGCCTATGTCGTTCAAATAACATGGCATGGTCGTTCGAATGACCCATAGAGAGTTTTTTTTCTTTCTGATTTTGTACCTGCTTCGCATATATGATGTATCTTACTGTTTTGGTACATTTGGTTTTTTTTGGATAGTTTGTATGCAGTCAACTTTGATTATTCATGATTGATTCTATAATGCATTGATTCATTTTGTTACATCTTTGCTTATATTGATGATTTCACCCGTGTGACTGTTTGCTGGCTACGATTTGGTATCTTTTGATTATTTTTAGCTGGCTTCATATGTTTATCTAGATATACTTCATGTGATTATTTTATTCTAGATATTTGATTTTAGGTTTATTTTTTTTCTCGAGTTGTCTATTCGAGGCAAAATGGGGGAGAGATAGTATGTGATGTAGGGAGAGAATTTGGTTGTTGAGCACGTATGTTTTACATTGGTATCATGTTTTGTTCTTATTGTTTACTTATTGGTATCATATGTTTTGCTCACATGATTAACAGATGGTTTGTTTGATATATTGGTATTTTTTATCATATGTTCCTCCATACTTCACTTGGTATTTATCTGTGCCATGTGTTTAGGTATTCTTTAGAGTTTCGAGATTTTGCGACTACATCACATTCAAACAGTTCATGCTTGTCGAACCTGTATATACTAGTCCTTCACTTGTAATTTTTGGTTTTTGGTTTTATGGGATGGGAATTAGGTGTCATACGGATTGACTTAGCATTCACTGTTTGGTTTTGTCCCAAAATAGTCAAAGGGGGATATTTGTAAGGACAAAATTCCCAAGTGTGTCAATTTATATGCAATTGACTTAATTTTGGACAAAACTTATTTGAGTCATAGATATATTTTTATCTAGTCATGATATCCACTTAGTCTATGACATGTTATTTGAAGACATTGCGGCCAAGCTTCAAAAGTTAGATCATGCCATGTTTATTGGTTCACGTTTCACATTTTCATATCACATTGCATTCCGAGATACTCTCAGGTATAATGCTTATGGGAATCGAAAAAGGTTTTAAGGATGTTATTTTGTTCAAAAATGATTTTAAAAGGTTTTAACTTTGTTTTATCTAAGATAAACACTGTTTAGAGTCGTATAAATCCTTCCTTTATGATTTGGAGGTTCAAATGACATCATCAGTTATTCGAACGACATCTCAGTGTCATTCAAACGACATGGCCAAGTCATTCAAGTGACATAGGGATATCATTCTAATGACTTGCCGACTTAAATTTTTTATTTAAGGCATTCTTTCTCAAAAATTCGAAGTGTGCAAAACCAAAATATAGAATAGAGCAATTACGTTTTTCTGCACTTGTTTTCTAAGGATTTCAAAGCTAAAACCATCCTTATTATTTATAAAAGATCTAAGCTTTCATAAATTTGCTATAGATATTTTGTTTGCACCATTGGAAATTGTTCATCCATATTGAACAAGTTGGTTCGTTGGAGTTTTACAATGAAAAACGGTGAAGTCCATGTTTCGAATCGTAGACGGTTGCCAAAGCTGCATCGGTGGATTTTGAGGTGCATGTGGACAAGTATCGTGGAAGGATTTCTACGTGGGCACTGTGGAGGAGAGGTTAAATAGAAGAAGTGAGTTAAGGCTTTTGGGGACCGAGTCATTGCATAAGTCTTTCTATATTTCTTTGTGATTGATTGGCTTAGGTCGCCCGATATTTTTTGTTAGTGGTTTTCTCGTACATCCGGCATTGCTTTGTGAACTTTACTTTATTTTACTTTCTTTAATCACCTAGATGCATGCTTAGGATTAAACGAGATAAAATTGGACTTATGTAAAAATGGTTCACAAACTTGGTGCATATTAAAATTGGAAAAGGTTTTTAATAGAAATATTATTTTCACGTTAAAGCACACTTTGAAAAAGGGGCCTACACATGATATAACATATTGATGCATGAATGATCAATAATGTTATAACAAGTCAAGTATATAGAATCTAACATCAAGATTTTAGTTTAAATACTAAAAATATACTAAACATCAAGTTAAGAAAAATGAGAAAAGAATATATGATCATAAAATATTTGTTGAAACTAGTTAATATTATATAATTCAATCCTAAAACACAAAAACCTAATTCTAGATACAAAATGATAATTCATGGGGACACAAGTATATGAGAAATATTTTTAAGAAACATCCAAATGTGAAGTATATATATTATAATAACTAGCATTCACCAAGGAAATATGATACAACAAAATAAGCTATAATACAATTTAATATTTGGATATAATGTAGCATATTTATCCTAAATGTAGAAACTATGATATTATCATATTTGAAAATAATGTATCAATATCAAAGTCAAAGGTAATACCATATATTCTAAAGACATGAATACACGACACCAAGTTTAAGGGCAATTAAGAATAAAATAGAGCAATGTTGTACTAAATAAAATTATCACCTAAAAGGATGTGATATCCCCAATAAAGAACACCATATGAATCTTTTAAAAAAATCCACATATACTATATAGGAAAAAAATAATAAGATGCAAAGAAAATGTACTAATCTTTATCTAGAAATATGCCTTAACAAAAGTTTTACATGGAAAAGGAACATCTATGTAATATGAGAACAACTCAAAGACCCATTTAGTAAGTAAATATAAACACAATATTATAAAACTTACCAAATTCGAGTTTCATGTCCAATGTTCATAATCAAAAAAATATTATTTATAGAAGGCTAATAACATAATGAGAGCATTAATAAAGAACATAGGATCATCTTTCGTTTATGCAAAAAAAAAATAACAAATATTAAATTGTATTATAGCTTATTTTGTTGACCCAAAGTCAACTCCCGGACCTGGGAGTGGACCAAATGACTCTTTAAGGTTTCTGAATTAAATTTCTAATGGTATGCCTCATGAACAACTTGGATTTATATATTGTGTTCTATGACCATTTTTCCAAAAAAATCTATACGAGACTACCGATTGGCTGGTCCATCTCTCTGCCTATTGGCAGTGTGTCTAGGGTTACCTACCGATTGGCAGGGTCAATGATATGACGATCTTCATCCCCCTACCCTATAAATACAGGATATGAGCTCACTCTCAAGTCACACCTTAGATCCATCAATATCAGTGATCTCAACAACATTCTCTTGCATTCAACGAAGTTTCCTTGTGTGAAATTCCTTTCCATCTTTCATTCCCATAATTTACATACCCAATTTGGCAAAAGTCTTATTCTCTCTCATCCAACATTCATCTCAACATTCAAGGGAGCTCATCAAGGATTAAGATCATGCCTCAATTCTCCAAAGAAGGTCCAAAAATCTTTCTCTCTCTCTTTAAATTATTTCTTTTTGCATTCGTTACATAAATTTTTTATTTAGCTTTTAATTTACTTCATACACATTAACATCTAATCCTTTAATAAGTTATATTGCACATACTCTATTTTCTTTAAAAAATCCAAAATCAAGAAAAAGAGAGTTATACCTATTAAACTCCAATGGGATTATTCGCCACATTTTTTCAAAACTAAAAACACATTTTCTACACATACATATGATAAATTCCCATTTGAATCTATGGGATAAACCCCAAACTTATCTCACATGCGAACTACGTGGACTTTGATACCTTTATAGGCTACGTAGGCATCTCATGATAAAACCCGAGACTCGAGTCCAATTTCTCAATTTTCTAAATTTCTCATTTCCGCATTTGCATCCTTCTCATCTATACACTGTTTAATATATATTATATTTGTGGTCCATATTGGCATTTTATTTAACATATATTATTGTTTCGTCATAACAATCAATATCTCTATAAACGCATATATTGTATTTTTTAGATGTTATTTTGGGAACATTCCTATGGATGACCTCACTCTATCTTTTCCATAATATGAGTTGAGCGATTCTGATATCCATTTATACACACACACACTTGATGGAGAAATTAAGGAAAATAGTAACAAAAGCCCACGAGAGACCGAAAGGGCAGTATGGATGTCTAACACCTTCACATTCCGTAACTTAACCCCCGAACCTCTGAACTATTAGTTTCGTAGCCATCCGTTTATCTTTGATGCCACTCTTTCGAGATGGTGACATGTTCTCTCCATCTTTTTATATCATCCCACATCGACAAGGGCTGCAGAGATCCTAGAGAAAGAGTGCGTGAGCCCTTCTCCCCCCTCCCCCCTCCGGAAAGTGAGATGGTATGGACACAGTGGCGACTCTGCTGGGGAGTGGTTTTACTTAATAGGGCTAGACTCTGTTTACATGGGTGCTCTCATTTTCTTCTTGTGTGCGTATGCACCTACCTGTATCTTCCCCTTTTTCACCTCTATTATTTCGTTCATATATCTACCTCATACTTATATCATCCCTCACTCACACACTTGTAAATATTTTTCGTGTACACTTCACACAACTTACACGTAGAATCACTTACACCCACATAATGCACACACCACTTAGAATATTCATACTTAGGTGTCACTAAAACACACCTCCATTTATCACACTTGTATATATCCATGCTCACTCACACTTGTTACACACCGCATGTAGTTGATCCATGTTTAGGTTCACCACCACACACTCACTTATAGATGTTCACACATCACTCACTCTCACATATCCACGCCTCGTATAATCTTCATGCTCCATGATAGATTCACTTTTTATTACTCGTACATTCTTCCCTATAAATATAGTTCTCATCATGCTAAATAAAATACTCTCTCCATAATATACTAATCAAGAATCATGCATTTGAACACTACATCACCAAAAAGCATGGCTATTGATCAAATTTTATCCTGTAAGTTGGGGTAATGTTGTGATGGGCGCTAGGCTAGCAGGTACTAGTTAGCCTAAGCAATATGACCCTTACCTTCCATTGTCCAAGTACCTTCGACGTATATCAAACGGTTCCCCCCGCATTGTACCACTTGACCGAAATCAAGACGGGAGGTATATCACAGGGAACTCGTTCACGTACGTCGAGTGTATTGAATTCTCTCTCACACGTACTATCTCCTTCGAAGTATATATGTAAGGAAGTATATATGTAAGGAAATTATTCAATATCTTGCAAACATCAAGACAAATCCGAATATCAAAGTTCTTCAACATTGAAACCTCCGCGAGATTAAGTTTGGTAAGGTTGAGTTTATAGTTCTTTAAATAATTCATTTAAAAGTGTCGGGATAATTTTCTAAAAATTTGCTTTAATCAAAATGAGTTTTTGATGAGAATTGTTTTTTGGCAGCACCGAACCGAACCGATACCATTTTACCCGGACCAGTCCCCCATACTATTTTGACCAAACCGAACCCATGTTTTTTCCCGGACCGGCTTGGTTTGCCAAAATCAGATTTTTCCACCGCCTCAAATATTTTAAGATTCTATAAATACCTATTTTCGGTGGTGTATTTGTTAAATACTTTGCGATAACATTTTTAGAGACCTAATACAACAAGCCTTTATATTTTTGAGTCCCAAACACCTTTTGATTCACACAAAACATCCCATATACTTTTGTGAATCTTGCGGGAACCCAAGATTTAACTTTGTTGAAGTTTCTCTTGTAGAGAAGATCTCTACTGCTGGTTTTGAGGGAGGTACTGAGCTGACGTGATTGCGTGTCAATTGGGGGTGCTCGTGGGCATTCCTTACTGAAGATAGGACTGAGGTTCTTGTGGATTCACTATGGAAGTCCATTGCTGATTTACGTTGTGGCCTATGTGGGTTTTCTGAGGTTAATCCATTGCAGATTTCATTGTAATCATTGCAAGTGTTATAGTGATATAAAAGGTTTTTCTCGAAAGGGATTTTTCCTGAAATCTGTGAGTTAGCAATTTTATTTGTGATTGTTTGACACACACACACACACACACACACACACACACACACGTAGTTTGATGTTTAGGGGATGAATTAATTTGGTTTGAAAATTGACACTGATTAAATAAGGTTAACTTGAAAATTTATGAATTTTGTTTAAATCGATATCTCATTAAATTTACATTATAGGGTAGATTTGAGATTTAATTTGATTTATGATTTATTTTTATCTCATATTAAATTCGATACATCACGAAGGTATTTAATTTGTCTCATGTGTGTAGGTACAAAGATTGAAGATAAAGGACTACACACCCTGATGAGAAAATCTTGAAGGTTTAAAATATTTGAAGAAAAGTTTTAGACCTACATGTCTAGTACCTTTTCAGTTTGGGGTTCATGGGAGGGTATTATATTTATATAAGCATTTTGTTTTGATAATCTGATGTTTTTATTTTGTACCGGAATAGAATTATCTCTCACATATACTGTCCCCACAAAGTATATATGTTAGGACATTATTTTACATTGTCCATTCACAACTGAGTATGTCGTATACCGCTACAACCGTCAAAAAAATATTCAAGATTATTCAAACATCGAGATGGATCCAAATATCAAAGTTATTCAACATTCAAGCCTCCACGAGGTTAAGTTTGGTAAGGTTGAGTTTAAAGTTCTTTAAAGGTTTCATTTAAAAGTGTTGGGATTAATTGAATTTGGTTGGTTTGTCATACAATTAAATCAATTTGAAAACCCTTGAAATATTCAGCTGCACTGCACAGGTTTACAAATTGATATCAAAGATTTTTAAGAAGATCACCGTATTCTCAAATTGGTATCAAATCAGGTTGCACTAAGTTATTTTGTTTGATCCAGATTTTCTTAAGTATGAATTTTGGTGGTATTGATGATTTGAGATGTCAACTTTTTGAAATGGCTAATTGGAAAATCCACTCGAATTATTGTTTAAATCTTCCATTGAAAATGACTCTGAGAGGTGTCTTGGTTGTGAGGGAATTGGTCATTCATTAGATGAGTGTCTCACTAATATAAGGAAGATTTTTAATAAATCGACATCTCATGTTTCTTACCATAGTGACAGTGATTCTGAAGAAGAAGTTTTTTATGCTACTAAGTAAGAGCTTCCTTCCCATGTGTCTAGTGATGACAGTGAGGAGGAAGATGAAGAATTGAGTGAGTTTCAAGTTGCCTACAATAATTTGTACAAGGAATCTTTAGAGATAAAGAAGTCAAACATGATATTAGAGGCTAAGTTAAAAGGGCGTGCCTTAGATAAGAATAACACCGACGCTTTAATTGAGGATCTAAGGACACGTGAGGAGATGCTTAGAGAGAAGTTAGGTTATATCGAGGGTGAGAGAGAGATGGTCTTAGAGGGTTGATGGAGACTATGAAAAAGGAGATTTTAAAGGTTGAGGATTCTAGACGTGTACTCGAGTCAAGGATAGGTGAGCTTGAGAAGATTTTAAGAGATTCAAGTAAGGTGAAATTTGATTTGGAGTCTAGGTTGGAAAAGCTAGATAGGATGTTAGGCACTGTGCAAATTAAGGATGATAGGTGTGGTATAGGCTTCGATGATAGTGTTGCACCCATTCCCAAAGCCAACCCCACACTTATGATAGACCTCCTAGGGTTGTGAAGAGAGAGGAACCTAGAGTTATTAGGATAGATCCACCTAGGAACATTGTGAGAGAGCCACTTAGGAATTTTTGGAGAACACCCCCTAGAAATTTTAGGATAGGGCCACCTTTAGGGAACATGCACCGCCCTATTTACACTTGCACACATTGCGGTAGGTAAGGCCATCTTAGGCATTTCTGTTACAAACTTCAAAATACTCCTAAGAAGTTTAATAAAAGAATAAATTCGATTCCTCAAACCCCCACATGTCATTACAAATCTGTTTGGTTGAGGAAATCGAATTTAGAGGAATTTGGATTGATTGTACATGACTCTTGTTTGATTGCACTTGATTCACCCCATGTTAGATCTCTTGGTTGATTATGTTGAATGTTTGTCATATGCTAGTTGTGATTCATGATTTATTCTTGCTAGTGTTATGACATGTATATTTTTGTATTTATATTTTGCATTTTTGATATATTTTTTGAAAATCCAAAAAGATTTTTGTTTTTGAAATTTTTTGGAAAAATACAAAAAGATTTTCATTTTTTTGGAAAAATTTGAAAAAGACAAAAATATTTTGTATTTTGTTAAACACCGTTTATGAATGGGCATTTAGAATGACAGAGTCACAGCTTCATTCGATATCCATGTAACGATTTTAAAGTGTTTTGATATGCGTCATCATTTTATTTTTGTGCTTTATAAAGTTTGGAGTCATTAAGATATAATTTATGATTACTACCTACATGTTTGACTCATAATTGCCTTTTATGCACACTTGCATGAATTTGTTTGATTATTGTACTTGTCTATCACATATTGGTCAGAGTGTTGTAATCTCAATTCTGTCTTTAAAACGAACCATATGCGATAAAACTTGACAATGAAAGTAGTGCGTGTAAAAACCGTTGCCCGTGAGGAGCTAAATTGAAAAAATGATGAGTGAAACACGGGAACGGGCTGGGAGAGTGTAAAATTGTCTCGTCAAGAAAACCACCGTTTAAAAGATCCCGAAAAAAAATGAAAGGCAGTAAAAAAAATATACCAAAAATGGGACACCTCAAAAGAAAAATAAAATTCATAATTATTTATGAGGGAGTTTGGATGGAAAATAAATTAACGGGTTTGCACATCCTGACAGCGTTTTGAAAAAGAAATACATAGTTTTAGAAGTTATTGGTGTGAGAATCACGTTTGACTTTGATATGTTGATGGATTGAGTCGATGTCATTTAAATTCAATACTTTTGACACCTAAGGATGATTTTGAGTTCATTCGTTAGGAGTATCCGGATTCATCGTGCACATATGTTATTCGTGATTGCATTGATTTTCCTATCGAATTTTTTCACACCCATTCATTCCGTTTCGACGATTTGATTATCTTAATGTAAATTCACGGTGTGTGACTTTTGTAAAATTATTTTTTCATTTTTATTGAAAAAAATTAAAAAATCAAAAATAGTTTTTGGAATATCCTTGAGCTTATCTTAATTATCGTAGTTTGTTTGACTTATTTATCATGGCAACTCCATGTTTATTTTATTTTTGTTCATTTTCATCTCTATTTTGGACAAATGAAAAGAGGGAGAACGAATTATGGGAGAGTTTTTACATTATGGGGGGAGTTTTGAGATTTAATTTGATTTATGATTTATTTTTATCTCATTTCAAACTCGATACGTCATGAAGGAATTTTCTTTGTCTCATGTGTGTAAGTAAAAAGATTGAAGATCAAGGATTGCACACCCTGATGAGAAAAGCTGGAAGGTATGAAGATTTTAATGTTGAATATTTTTGAAGAAAAGTTTTAGACCTACATGTTTAGTACCTTTTTAGTTTTGGGTTCTTGGGAGGGTATTAGATTTGTATAGGCATTTATTTTTTTATAATTGGGATATTTTTATTTTGTACTAAGATAGACATAGGGGGATATTTGTAACAACATTATTTTACATTGTCCATTCACAATTGAGTATGTCGTATTCTGCTACAACCATCGAAGAAATATTCAATATCATTCAAACATCGAAACATATCCGAATATCAAAGTTCTTCAACATTCAAGCCTCCACGAGATTAAGTTTGGTAAGGTTGAGTTTAAAGTTCTTTAAATGTTTCATTTAAAAGTGTTGGGATTAATTGAATTTGGTTTATTTGTCATACAATTAAATCAATTTGAAAACACTTGAAATATTCTACTACACTGCACAAGTTTACGAATTGATATCAAAGCTTTTTAAGAAGATCATTGTATTCTCAATATAGCGAGGCAATTCATGTACACTCAGGTATATCAAATGGCTTGTCCACACGAAATGATTTCCCTCAAAAGAAAGATGTGTATCGTGGAAGTCATGCCAAAGGGGGGAACCCTTCTAATTAGCCCAACAACTGCATACCCTCATATAGGCATCAAACCAAGGGCTCTCATATTTAGTTTGTCGATTACTACCCAAAACTCTGCCGAAATGATGGGTCGGCATGCCACCCATATTTTCGCGCGATTTTGTCTTTTTTAAAACGGAACCCTGTCCATGAGCGCAGTAACAAGTCAAACCGTGTTTTACATATTTTTCCAACCTAATTTTCTCAAGCTCGAGTCCCGTCCGACATTTCTTTCTATATTTAGGTAAGCCTAATACAAGTGAAAACATTATCATCATCATCGTCATCATCATCATCATCATCATCATCATCATCATCATCATCATCATCATAATAATAATAATATTATTATTATTAATTTAATAATAATGTTGAGACCCTTTTTCTTGTGTTTCCTCTTTCTTTACCAAAAGTGTCAAAAATATTTTTTTCCCTCTTTTGTCAAAATACCAAAAGTATTTTCCTTCTTTTTATCATAAATGTCAAAAATAGTTTTCCTCTTTTTTACCAAAAAACATTTTGTCCTCCTCTTTTCAAAATGTCAAAAACATATTCTTCCTATAATAAAAGACTTTTCTCTTCTCTTTCACAAATAAATTCAAATCTTCCTCCATCTCAGGATGATCGCATACCCGACCCTTGGTCTGGCTCCTTATTGGCTTCGATCTTCCGTTGAACTGCCCCGAGGCTCTGTCAGTTCCCTCGTTACTTCTTCCAAGTAGAGAATCCCCTTTAACCTTCTTTCTATGGAGAACACAGACCCAATACCGAATGTGTAGCCAAATTTGATGTCGATTCTAGGCCAACTTATAGTCAAGATTGACAACCTTCAAACCGAGGTTCATGAGATGTAATGAAACCGGGTCCCTATTCTCAAAGAGCCCGAGGTCCTCTTCCCTAATGCTATGGGTCCGCTCGCACCTAAGACTATTTGGGTCCCGAAAGAATATCAGCATGCTCCACGTGCCCTTCCTGCTAGTGGGCCACCGTTAACTCAGTTCCCTATGCCAAATCTTGCCCAACCAGGGGATAACCTACCCGTGACCATTGACCCGAAGGATGAAGAGTTGAACAAGGTCAAGGAAGACCTTAAAATGTTGGCCAAAAAGTTTGACCAAGTTCAAATCTCTGGGTATTACATGGATTACACGCATATGTCTTGCTATCCTAAAGTAAGGCTGTTAAAAAAGTTTAAGATGCTTAACATTGAGAAGTTTGGGAGTAGTGGGCCCTCGATTGTTCATCTCCGAAGTTATCACTGAGCCATGACTCTCCTAGGATCCTCCAAGGAAATAATGGCCCAAATATTCCAACAGACTTTGAAGGATAGTGCTCTTTGCTGTTTCTCATCTCTCGAAGAATCCAGAATCCATAGTTGGAAGGATGTTGCCAGTGAATTCATGTCACAGTATAATTACAACAAGCAGTTGGAGGTTACTCACCCATATTTAAAGCTTTTTAATTAGGATCCCGGTGAAACTATCAGTAACTTCATAGTAAGGTGAAGGGAGAATGCAACCACTAAGACCAACCAGCCTTCCGAAGAAGAACAAGTCAGTATTGTGAAGAAGAACTCCTTACCCCATGTCCGAGCGATGATAGGAGGACAGTAATACCCCCATTTTCAAGCCCTTCGGGAAATAGGAGTGGCGATTGAAGAAAGTCTTGCCAAGACAAAAGTTTAGCCAAAGAAAGTATTTGGATAGTTCACTCATAAAAAGTATAAGAAGCCTGCCAATATCACAGTTTTAACCATCAATAACATTTCTTAGCCTGCCACTTTACTGGCACCAGAAAGTCGCCCTAACCCAGTCAAAATAGAATACACTGTGCTGCATTCTCCCCTTTCTAAAGTTTACTAAGGCATTTTGAGCCAAAATCTTATGAAGCCATTGGACCCTCGTCCATTACCAAAACCACTTCCCAAAAATTTCAAACATGATGCCCATTGTGATTTCCATCAAAATGCTGGCTATACCACTGACCAGTGTTTCCATCTTCGAAATGTAATCCAAGGTTTGATTGACTGGGGTATCATCGCCCCACCAGCCAATCCTAAACCAAACACTACCCACAATCCACTCCCAAATCATACAAATGTCATATTCTTAGAAGAAGACCCAAAATTTGATCCATACACCCAACTTGTACCCAGTAACTTACCCATCATACCCATATGATCCCCTAAACCCCTCTAAGTTTTCCCATATTTTCTCCTACATCCTACCTGCTTTTCTGATCAGAACCTGTCACTTATTACTTGAGGATGCATTATTTTCTATACCCGTTGCAGAGGAAAAGACATGGAATTATCAGCAGTATTGAACCAGCTTCTAGAGTTCGAGCTAAAATTTCCCTTAGAGATGACATTTGACTGCCAGAGATTTAGTGCATTATTCTTGGAATCTCAAAAATGGGCTCGAGAGTCAGATAATTGGGTGGTACCTACCGATGACGTCAACTTAAATTATGTCATCTAGATCACAAAATACTTATTCTGACAAACTAGTGAAATTTATAGTATGTCCGAGCTACTTAACGCTTTAAAATTACAAGGGCGCCTGGTCCCTTTGCTTCTACATTTTCCCATAGAGTGGGATGAACTATACGAAGAGGTCATTGAAGTTATAGAATGATTTGAATTCTCGTGTAAGGATGATGTCATTACCACCGGATGGGGGGACGAATTCGATAGTTCAGATGAAGAGAAAAACCCAGAAAAGACTAGCCCAATAGTCAGTATATGTGGAATGATCTAATTTGAGGAGCTGCTAGAAGATATCAATAAAGTGGTCGAACAACCTGAGATAGATGAGGAAACGGGGTTTCTATTTCTTCCATATTCTGTGAACTATATGACTAGATCAAGAAAGCATTACGAGGTTCTGAACCCGCAATTAGCAACGATCAATAAGGGAAAAGGTGTTAAGAAACTTCCTATGCCGAAAATAACCCTCAAATAGAGCAAGATTCTCAATCAATTGAAGAAAACTCGGGCTAACATCACTCTGTGGGGACTCTTTATGTCTTCCCATCTGCACTAAAGTACCTTAATTAAACTACTTATCGGGCCCACAGTCCCTCCTTCCACCACGCTAGAAGAAGCAGTGAACCTGGTCGAGTCTTTAACCTCTACTAAAATGCTCTTGTTCTCCAAAGAAGAAATCCTTAAGTTTGGTCCAAATCATAACCATGCTCTCAATATCTATATTGAAGACATGTAGAAGATCGTCCCACTTTCTCTTGTCAATAATGGATCATCTCTTAATGTTTTCCCATTGAGAAACCTCAATTGCTTGGGACTGATAGTGAGTGACTGCGCTCGAACCTCCGTTGTGGTGCATGCTTATGATAATACTCATCGAGAAGTGATGGGATCCATAAAGGTTACGATAGGGGATGGACTTATAAACCCCGTTACTGAATTTTAGGTCATCAAAATCCCGACTTGTTTCAACCTGTTGCTCCGATGACCATGGCTCTATAGTATCAAGGGTGTTTTTTTTTCTCTCCATCAGAAATTTAAGTTCTTCGCCAAGGGGAAGGTCATCACCATCTTGGGCGATGATGATAATATTGAGAATTAAAGCACCAGTAATCTGGTATTAGAGATACAATATGGGGAAAAAGATATGCTTCTGTCTGTTTTCTGAGTCGAACCACTTTCGCTCGCAGCAGTGGATAATTTCAACGATAAAGTTTGTCCAGGTCACAACCCTCATGGAAATGTCAATGTGATACAGATGTTAAAGAATATGCACTTCATGCCCGGACTGGGGCTTGGACGATAGCAATAAAGAATACTAGAACCCATAGTGTTGAAAAAGGTCTTTCCTCCTTGTGGATTGGGTTATTAACCATCAACAGAAGAACTCAGAATGCTCCGTCGACCTTAGTTTAAAAGAAGGCTAAAAAGTACCTAGACTATCTCAGAGGATTTCTTAAATAGAATATTCATCAAAGAGGGTAAAGATTTCTCCTTTTGTGGTTTTCCCGAACCGTGGTAGGATCATGTAGACAAGAAGAAGAAGCCAAGAATGGATATTTTCTTTAAAGACAGTTACTCATGGGCCAAAAGTTCCCAGCATCATGTGCAACCACTCATTGAGAGACTATAGCTGCTATCGGAGATTTTGAGGGAAGTGACTCTGATGATTCATTTAACCTGCATACACTAGGGCTGATAATTTACATGATCCACTCAAACTCCATATCATAAGATCCATCATGCATAATCAAAGCTGCTGATGCACAAAGCTGCTGATGCACCTCTCCTCAACTGGAATGCTATACCAGTTCCACCCGATAAAATAAAACCCGACTCATAGGTTCTGATCATAATGATTCGATACCTCCTTCGATGAGGTTCTCAACTCTGGTTTTTCCTATAATGAAATAAATGAAGATTTTGAGTATCTTGTCGTGCCTTACATTAATTGTCTTGATTCTAATCAAACTCTTGATGATGATGATTTTCCAAATGAACCATTGTTAACTGATCTTAAAAAGGTTAATAACAAACAACATAATCGCGTTCAAATTAATGAAGATAAAACTGTTGTTATTAATCTAGATTCTAGTATCCAATTGCATGAGATTAGGATAGCGTCCACCCATGATGAGCAAGAGCGTGCATAACTCTAAGGATTGCTAAAGGAATTTGTAGATCTATTTGCATGGTCCTATGATGACATGCCCGACATTCATCCTGAGATAGCTCAGCACGAGATTCTAATGCTCCCAGAATGCAAACTTGTCAAACCGAAATTGCATAAGCTCCGCACCAAAAGGTTGCTCAAGGTTAAGTAATAAGTGGTCAAATAGTTTAACGTAGGCTTTATATGGGTGATCAAATATGCCACATGGCTAGCCAACGTTGTAGTCGTATTGAAATTGGGAAGAAAGGTTCACATGTGCATTGATTATCGAGATTTGAACAAGGCCTCCCCGATTATCCACTACCCAATAACAACACGATTATACACAACACATCCAGTCACACTCTCAAGTCATTTATTGATGATTTTGTCAGATACAATCAGATCAAGATGCTCCCGGATCATCAAGAAAAAACCACATTCATCACCCATTGGGGAAACGTTTGCTACACCGTTATGTCGTTTGGTCTTAAAAATGCAGGGGCTACCTAATATAGGGATTCCACAACCATCTTACATGATCTGATAAACAAAGAAGTCGAGGTATACGTGGATGACATGATCATCAAGTCTAAAACTCGAGAAGGTCATGTTCTCACTCTCCGAAAGTTCTTCGAGCAAATACGTTGATACCAGATGCGTCTTCACCCATAGAAATGTGTTTTTGGCGTTACCAAAGGAAATATCTTGGGATTCATGATTAGCGAAAAGGGGAATGAAAAGGATCCTTCCAAGTTACAAGTCATACTCTAAATTCCACCACCCCAAACAGAGAAGCAAGTCCGAGGATTCCTAAGAAAATTACAGTATATCAGTCGGTTCATCATCCAGTTGACTTCTATTTTTCAACCCACATTTAAAATCCTCTAGAAGGTTTCCACTAAGGTTTGGAATGAAGATTTTCAAGAGTCCTTTGACCGAATCAAGCAATATCTAGCCCGACCTTCGATACTCATGCCACCACAACCTAGTCTAACCCTACTCCTAAACCTGATCATAACAGACACCGCAGTTAGGGATTTATTAGACCAATACCTTGAAGAATCCTATAAAGAGAGAGACATATAATATGCCAGTCACAAATTGGTCAGGTAAAAAGTTAAGTACACTACCTTAGATAAAGCCTGTGTTGCCCTTGTCTGGGTCACTCAGAAATCATGACACTACATGCTCATTTTTCCCATCATATTGGTATCCTGAATGGATCCTATCACACACCTTCTCGAGAAACCTGCCCAGTCTAGACGAATGTCCCAATGGTTAGTTATTTTAATCTAATTCGTTATTATGTATGTCACATAGAAATCCATAAATGGGAGAGCTTTCTCTAACTACCTTACTGACTACCCTATGAAAGAAGTCGATGTTTGGATCTTCGAATTCCTGGATGAAAATATCCTTTGCACCTCCCCAAAAGACCTCCGATGGCAAATGTTCTTTGACAGTACCTCCAATAAGAACGAATACGATCTAGATTTCCCTGCACTAACAACATGACCGAATACGAGGCATGCACCGTAGGCCTCAAAATTACTCTAAAAAAAGAATCTGATGCCTAGATGTCTACGGGGATTTAGCCCTCAGAAGATTAAAAGTCAAGGACGAGAAACTCTTACCCTTCCATGCCCACCTAGAAGATCTAGACTCCCAATTCTAAGATATCACCTTCCACTACTTTCCCTGAGCATTAAACAACTTAGGTGATGACCTTGATACCTTAGCCTCTATGGTCGACATGCCCGAGGGAATAATGATGGCCCCCTTCCTAGTACAAAAATAAGATAAACCAACCCACTACTACCACATTGAGCTAGCCACATCAGAAGATCATAATATAGTCGATTGATGGTACTATGATATTTGTCTTCTCCTCATGCATAGTAGATATCCCCAAGATTCTAACAAGAAAGATGAAACAACCCTCCGCAAACTGGCTGCCCAATGTATTATCTGTGATAAAGCACTGTTCAAGAGAAACTCGATGGAACCCACTTACACTGCATCACAGGGGCTGACATTGAAGAGATGATGTAGAAAATCAAGAGTGGGGAATATGGACCCATATGAATGTCCATATGCTTGCCAAGAAAATCATCCGATAAGGTTACTATTGGACTACCATGGTTCAGGAATTTGCCGCCTATGTTCAGAGATGCCTTAAATTCCAATAGGTTTCTAATCTCAAGCACTTTCCTCCATGCGAATTGTACAACATGTCTTCTCCCTGGACATTCTCTACATGAGGAAAACATATCATAGGTAAGTTCACACCCAAGGCCTCCAATGGGCACGAGTTCATTTTGGTTTCCATTGATTATTTCACTAAATGGGTCGAATTCTAGTCATACGCAGTGCTGAATGCCAAAAAGGTGTCCAAGTTCATTTGAAAAATTATCATCTACCAATATGGGGTCTCACATGAGTTAATATTAGATAACGAGTTGCATTTCGAAGCATAAGTCATAGAATTAGTTAACGAGTATGGGATTCAGAGACACAAATCTTCTCCCTACCAACCTCAAACAAATAGTGTAGTCGAAGCTACTAATAAGAACCTAAAAGCCATCATCAGCAAAATGACCCAGAGTTTTTAGGATTGGGCCAAACGTATCCCTTATGCCCTCTGGGGATACCGTACTTCAATTCGGGTATCTACTTGGGATACCCCATACTCTCTTGTATACGACATGGAAGCAGTACTTCCCGTTGAGAAGAAATACCTCCATTATGCATCATGATTGAAAGCAAAGTCAGCGAGGAAGAGTGGCATCAAAGCCGCCTTGACGAGTTATCACTCTTGGACGAAAGGAGGCTAAAATCTCTATATCATATACAAGGTTACCATCGCCAAATAGCATGATTATTCAACAAGAGAGTTAAGGACCATGGTGTCGAGATTGGGACTTAGCCCTTAAAGAGATCATAAAGCTCATTTAGGACTCCAGAGGAAAATTCAAGCCCAATTGAAGTGGCCCCTACATTATGAAAAAAATCCTATCCGATGGCGCCCCTATGATCATAGACCTTAATGGAGAAGAGATGGCCCGTCCAATCTCAAGAAATTTTACCCTTAGTCTGAAATCTCGACGCGCTATGACTCTTCTCACCCCCCTTATATTCTAAAAAAATAAAAAAAATTCTTCATTTCCCTCTACTCAGAACTACGTGGGGCCTGATCCTCTAAAATCCTTGTTTGCTTTCAAAAAAGTAACTCAAAAATTTTCAAAACCCCCAGTCGTACGTTGGCAGCTTATACGCTTTACATGAGCATCCCCCCTTCTTTTTCACAAAATGTTATTCTTTTGTTATCTCCAACAGTTCATTTTTTTCATTTACATGAACAAAAGGATTATGTATGCCTTAGCACTTGGTATAGATAATTCAAATGAAAAACTCATTAAGAGGCACAATGATATAACTAAAATCTTTTTTATTCCATTTATGAGAAATTTCAGTACAATCACAAATATCAGGCATAGGGAGTTAAACATCTTACCTCGCCAACCTAACCTTATTGTCCTAAAAATAAAACAAGCCAAACTACTCCTAATCAACCCTCCTGAATTATTCCCACACAACAAAAAAAATGACCAAATACATAACCAAACACCATACTGAACCTTTACAAATAAAACTCCCCATATGATCCTACCTGTAACTTCCAGAAGAACCATCCCCATCATCATCTACATCTTGGGGTCCCCAAACTTCCCTGATTGGATGGAATAATGAAGGCGCTCCATGGAACGATAAGCTCGAACCAGCCTAGGTAAAACCACAGCACCTCCCTCTATGGTGTCAAACATGGAGAGCCATCTCTGCCCGATATCTTAGGCTAGCATCTTAGCCACTACCCTCTTCCACAAACATTTAATAAAGTCCCTAAAAACATACCAAACTCTATCAATAGATTGGGAACGACGGGTCAATGACCTATGACTCTCCAATATGGAGCCCAACTGCATGCGAAGACCTTCCCTCAAATCATCCACAGGAAAGAAGTCCAGAACACAAGGAAGCACAATTTGTTCCCATCCAAATTGACGCAGGAGCCACCAGGGAAGTAGTAGAAAGAGGTTTGTCGGAAGCCAACCAATCGAACGTACTTGTATTCCTCCAGTTCTAGAATGAAACCACCCAACGCACCACCAAAGGATGGTTCTACCAAACGTCCTTGAACCCCTTCATCCCCCAAGAATGCAGGCTCAACGTAGATAATCAGTCTATCAAAGCAAAAGAAAAAATCCTTGTTAAAATTAAAAAAAATAAGTAAATACACAAAGAAAAAGGGAAATACCGATGGTTATTAACACTTATATAACCCCTAGGGTTCACCACCCGAGATGATCGATGGTGCCTAGGCTCACGCAGAAGAGTCTTTTCATCCACAACTGGTTCAAAGAATTCAGAGGCATTCTCATTGCCCAGCACTAGGGGCACCCTTGCCCGCCACTCCAAATGCGCCCAATCATCAACACTCAACCACGCCATGTGTACCACACTGCTTGAAATTCGTAATTTGTTAGTCTTGGAAAAGAGAAGAATGTTAGAACAGTTCATAAAAAAGAAAGGAAGAAGATAGAAGATTGTAAAGCTATCAAAAATGAAGAAATCTTACCCCATTTTATAGGAGGCTAACGGGCATACCTATCGACAGTCCTCAGCCACATACCGATTGACACTATCCCTTCACCTGCTCGAGGTAGTCTAAAAGACCGTGCCACTACCGTTCGGCAGCCATTACACTCTACCGGTCGGCACCTCCTTATAATTTCATATAAAAATCCCAAAAAATCCCAAAAATCCCCCTAAAAATGCCTAAAATTGCCAAATAAATTTTAGAACATTTTTACACCAAGGAAATCATTTTTCAAGGTCTCCAAATTCAATGAAAAATTTTCTCCCCCAGCTTAAAACTCACAAATGTAAACCCATAATTATTTCCCCAGTAGAGTTCTCAAATCTAACTCTCCCAATGGAACTTTAAGTTAAACGGATATTTCTCCAGCAATGTCTCCAAAGGACACAACAGAAGCTGAAAAGATCCCTTACCATGGATACATCCAATCCTCATGTTATTATCTTTTCCCCAAAGGAGTCTCCAAATTTTCTAGGATAACTATACCCCACGCCCCACTTAACGTCCTCGGAATTGACCTCGACCCACAGAATTGGTCACTCCTACTTAAGCCCTCATAATTGGCTTCGACCCGCATAATTGGTCGCTCCTACTTAAGCTTCTCAGAATTGGATTCAGCTAGCAGAATTGGTCGCTCCTACTTAAGGTCCTCAGAATTAGCTTCGACCCGTAAAATTGATCGCTCCTACTTAAGGTCCTTAGAATTGAACTCGACCCGCAGAATTGGTCATTCCTACTTAAGTCCTCCAAATTGGTTTCGACCTACATAATTGGTCTCTCATACTTAAGGTCCTCAGAATTGACCTCGACCCTCAGAATAGGTCGCTCCTACTTAAGCCCTCAGAATTGGTTGCTCCTACTTAAGATCCTCAGAATGGAATTCGACCCTCAGAATTTGTTGCTACTAGTTAAGGTCCTCATAATTGGTCACTCCAACTTAAGGTCCTCAGAATTGACATCGACCCTCAAAATTAGTCGCTTTTACTTAAGGTCCTCATAATTAACCTCGATCCTCATAATTGGTCGCTCCTACTCAAGGTCCTCATAATTGACCTCGACACTTGTCACTCCCATCTTTAGGTCCTTATAATTAACCTTGACCCTCAAAATTGGCCATAACTAGCATTACCTTAGGTCCTCATAAATGGCCTCGACCCTGTGAATCGGTCATCCTCGTCCCTTTTGGTCTGCAGAATCGACATCCTTACCAAAACATCATGTGGTTTCTATTCAATAACTTTCACATGTTTCAAGATCACCCATCAATACACCATATTCTAGGACCCCCTAAGTCTCTCGTTAAGTACCTAAAACCTCCTCATTTCATTACAAAACCTAAGTCATACTCTATGTACCAATTTAGAGGCCATCGGGCGCTTTCAAGCCCCATTTGACTCCATTCAACTATACCACTAGAGCAGAATAATAATGAATCCTTGAAGGGTAATGAATCCCTTTTTTAACGGTCATCCCTATGTGCAAATCGACATAACATTTTGGACGAACAGACAATTTTACTACCAAAAATCGATCTCGAGGCCATCGGGCTCTCCTGAGCCCCGATTTGACCCCAGTCAACTTCATTATCAGAGCGAAAGCTCTTTGTATCTTTGGCTTCATTGAAACCACATTACAATGGCCCACACTATGCACAAAATGGCACAATTATTCAGACGAACAATCCATTTTTGCCCAAAAATTGATTCGGAGGCCACAAGACGCTCCTGGGCTCCATTTGGACAAGGTCAACTCTTCATCTTAAATAAGACTAAATGAATATTTTAAGGTCATTGAATAACCTTTCCAACGGTCCTCCTCAAGAACAAATCATCCTTATGGTACGGACGAACGACCTATTTTACTTTAAAAGGCCACAAAGGACCGACGAACACTTCCGAGTCCCATTTGACCCAAAGTCAACTCCCAGACCCGAGAGAGGCCCAAGTAATCTTGAATGTCTCACTTTAAATGGCATGACCCATACGCGATTTGGATTCATAGATTGCATTCTACGACCGTTTTTTTGAAAAATTTGCACGAGACTGCCGATTGGCAGGTCCATTTCCCTGCCTATCGATAGTGTATTTAGGGTTACATGCTGATTGGTAGGGCTAGGAATATGCCGATAGGTATTCCCCTACCCTATAAATAGAGGGCTTGATCTCACTCTCAATGAACACCTCAGATCCATCAATACCAATGATCTCAACATCATTTTCTTGCAATCAACGAAGTTTCCTTCTGCGAAATTATTTTCCATCTTTCATGGCCATCTTTTTCATACCCAATTTAGCAAAGTCTCATACTCTCTAATTTAACATCCATCTTAACATTCAAGGGAGCTCATTAAGGATCAGGATCAAGCCTTAATTCTCCAAAGAATGTCCAAAAATCTTTCTCTCTCTTTAAATTCTTTATTTTCGCATTAGTTACACAAATTCTTAATTGAGCTTTTACTTTAGTTCATACACATTTACATCTCATCCTCTATTAAGTTATATTGCACATAATCTATTTTCGATAAAAAAAAAAAGAAGCCAAAATCAAGAAAAAGAGGGTTACACCCATAAACTCCAATGGGATTATTCGTCACATTTTTTCAAAACTAAAAATACATTTTCTACACACACATATAATAAATTCCCTTTTGAATCTCTGGGATAAAACCCACACTTATGTCGCATGCAAACTACGTGGACTTTGATGCCTTTATAGGCTACGTAAGCATCTTGAGCTAAAACCCGAGACTCGAGTCCAATTTCTCAATGTTCCAAATTTCTCATTTTCGCATTTGCATCCTTTCATTTATACATTATTTAATATATATTATATTTGTGATCCATATTGGCCTTTTATCTAACATATATTATCGTTTTATCATAACGATCAATATCTCGATAAAAGCATACATTGTATTTTCTAGATATTATTTGGGGAATTCTATGGATGACCCCACTCAATCTTTTCCATGATATGAGTTGGGAAATTTTGATCTCCATTTATATATGCACGCACACACACTTCACGAAGAAATTAAGGAAAATAATAACACAAGCCCGTGAGAGACAGAAAGGTCGGGTTGGGTGCCTAACACCTTCTCATTCCATTACTTAGCCCCAAACCTCTAAACTATTGATTTCGTAAGTATCAGTTTGTCAGTATCAGTTTGTCTTTGATGCCGCGACATGTTCTTTTTCCTATTTTGTGCAAAATAGGCTGGGGACTCCATCTTTTTACATCAACCCACATCGACGAAGATCGAAGCTCTCCTAGAGAATTGGGCGCGAGACCGTCTCCCCCCTCCCCCCTCCCCCGAAAATGGAGATGGGATGGCCACAACACCATTAAGAGAAAGGTCCAAGCTTAAGTTCAATTAAGATTACGAATAATATAATAAAAAAAATGCAAAGATTCAACTGAAGTGAACTCTCCAACCACCTTTTAAAGATTATTTTCAACTATAACTCCCCCCCCCCCCCCCCCCTTCCCCCCCAAGATAAAAAATTAGTTAAAACCTTTTGTCTCAAATCTTAGCGTAACCCAATTTTGGATAGATAAAAATATTTCAGACATTTTTATGTTAAAAAATGTTATTGCATGTGGGAGCTTTCACACTTAACAAAAGACGGGGATCTATTTTCGATAACGGTAGCTCTCCCTTCGTAGTGTCACTACCCTAACCACGTCTTCTCTCATGATTGTTTAGATAGCATAATATTTTCCAACTTCTCCAAATCATGAACCATAATCCTAACATACACATTTATAGGAGTTTAGACATCCTTTCACAAGCCAACAAATGAAGCTTTGAACACTTTGTAGAAGACCATATATCATTGGCGTTCCTTTTAAAGTGTTATCTAATAATATTTAGTACGGTGTAAAGTGTAATAAGATATATTCATGTATTATCAAGAATAATTTTTCTTATAGTTTATAGTACTTATAAGGAAAATAGAATCCATCTCACAATGCACACGACAAATTTTCCATCAAAGGAAAAATTATCAATGAATACATTAAGATATACAAAAGTGTGTTATGGAGTATATCATATAAAAGTCATAAACATGATTGTATCAAATTTTTTTTGAAGTTTTTGATGAAAGATACGTACAAACATAAGAAAGAATGACATAGGATTAAGAGATATACATGAAGCACATAATCCGAAACATGTTCCTAAAAACTGAATCAATTATGAAAATAACCAATGAAGCCCTAAAATAATCAATCTAGAGAATTCATAAAGATTAAGACTAAAATAGTATGCAATGCCTAAATACAATATAGACAAACCAAGGATAATAAGCATATGAAAATAATATATATACAAGTTAAATTAAAAACACTATGATATGAAAAAAATATATAACACACACGGATCAATAAAAAGTTCAATTAGATGTGATAATCCTAAATGCATACTTTCAAAAAACGAAAACAAAGTATTCTAAAAATAAAATCTTTTCGAATTATTCAAAATATGAAGCAAGAACAAATCAAGGAGATAAATAATTCACATGTGAGTTATAAAGAATTATACATATGAAATACAACCTCATATATAAATCAAAAGCACATAACCTAGCATAATATATATGTAATGAAGTGCTAACGTAGACTATTACTAAAATAAACCTACTATAGCATTTAAAGGTGGAGGGGACTAATTTTGGAATATTCTTAGTATAATTTTTAATTCGATTTGAAGTGTCCCTTCTAATCCATAAATGACCCACACGAGGAGCTTAGGTATAAGATGGGACATGAGGCACATTTTCATTCACTTTGCCTCACTTTCCATGGTCTTTTCTTTAAAAAAACACTTTCATTCTTCTTAACTCACATTTTTCTTTCAACGGGTTTAGGTGAAATTTTCCTTGAATAAAAAACTTTCTGAGTGTTATTGTTCATCACAAAAACATTACATTCTTACCATGAGTCAAATGTATGGTTGGTTTGAGCAAAAAGAATTTTTTTTAAATATTCAAATTTGTGGAAATGATCACATTAAAAAGTTTTAGGTTTAGTCATTTGGATTTATATCTTAGGAAAACTTTTTAAAAATGTTGAACATCATTCAACTTGTAATGAATATACCCAGGGTGGCCCTTCTTATGAAAACAAGAACGAGCAAAGTCCTTTTTAGGTCTCTTGTGATTAAGCACGTAATTTTTATTACATAATATGGGATGCACAAGTTTATTTTTCTTTTTAAAATTATTTACAATATTCTTTCTTTCATCGTGAAATTACAAAGTAAATTTTTCATTTTTCTTTATCTCATTTTGAAAATAATCTTTTATAAAAAACAATTATCTTTTGAAAGACGATACACTAAACTTGTTAAAACCTAACCCTCTTTTATCATTTGAACTTTAGGTTGGTACCAAAATCTTACTTTCAAGCTTTTGTGATCCTGCCTTTAAATCCAATTTCACATTTTTGTTCAATATTAAATCATTTTGAAGACTTTCAACTTTATTTTCCAAAGCGATTTTGGACTCTTCAGAAACTTGAAGATCCACTTTTTATTTTTTTAAGAAATAAAGTGAACTATTTTATTTCTTCTTCAAAATTGATAAAACTTTCATCCTCTTCTTCTAAAATAATGTTCTTATATTTTAACTCATTTAAAAAGTCTAAACGATCTAAAAAATAAAACATACAAATTGTAGTTTGTCAAAGAGTATAGGTTCTTGAGCTTCCAAAGAACATAAAAATTCATTTTAATCTTTCAAAAGTACAAGCTCATTTAAAAACACATATTTTTTTCAAGAGTTTTGATCTTTCCACAATGAACTTCATTTTCTTCTATTAATTTTTTTTTATCAAACTCAAATAAACATTTGGATAATCTTTTTTAATAATTTATTTTCTCACACATGTGAGTACAGTCAACTTAAAGTTGATTAACAATGGATGCCTTAAATTGTAATTCAATGTTCTCCTTTTCATATTCATTTAATATGGAGGACATTAAAGTATTCTCTTAAAAAAGTTAAATAATCTTCATAAAGTCTATTATACTTTGATTTAAGAGTTGAAATACCATTTCTATCACATTCATTCTCATTATATTCATATTCATTTGCAGGAGAATGATGACAATGTAAAATTAGATGGTGAATAAAGTTTGATACAAGAATGCACATCTTCAAAAATATCATATCCCAAATACATTTATACACAAATAAACTAGAGGTCAACTCTAGGTGATTAAACCTAAACTATGAGTAATCACTCTAATACCTGGTGTGAGTGCATGTATATAGGAATGAAAATCTCAAATAGACGAATAAAAATGAAAACTAAGAGAAACTACTTGAATTAAAAATTATTGCCAAGTTGAGGTAATATTTTTCTTTAATTCGAATTTGAGAAAAAGTTAATCCTTGAAAAAACATGATTTATAAATTTATTTAATTTATCAATATATGTTCATGAAGAATATTAAGGGATCAAAATGCAAAAAGTAAATTATGCACTTGAGATGAGGATTTATAAGAGAGAGAAAACCCTTTCGATAAAAATCTCAGCTCAAACCGACACCTTCAACTATATAGGTAAAGATTTACATAAAGGGAGCAATGACTTAAAAATCTGAACCTCTTCTAGACTTAATAATTCACAACCTCTATAATATAATTCTTTTAACATTTTCATAGAAAGAGCGAGCACGAATCTCTCTCCGACAACTTGTCATGTTGAAGGTATCAACTTTTATTGATAATGTTGCATTTGAAATAATATTCACGTCTTCTTTATAATTGAATAAAAAATTTCTTTCAATGGAATAATTTAGAAGCCACCAATTAAATTTATAAATTCCTATGATGTGATACTCCCAAACTAATCAAAATAAATTCACAAAGTAATTCTGAGATATGAAAAATATTTAAAGTCTCTTAAGAACATATTTGAAATTAGTTTTTTTAAGTTTTGAGAAGAAGTGATGGAACTTTAAATGACTTGAAATGGAAATAACAACAATGAATATCTCAAGAACATTCAAAGAAGGATGTTGCTCTTAAGAAAATTGGATTTCTTTTAGCTTGATAAAATAATTGGAAAACCTAAAATCTTTTTCAAAAATTTAACTTGTTTGTAGGAAGAAAATGAACTAAATAGGCATTTCAAACTTATGGCCATATGATTTCAAAGGCCCCAACTTATCCTTGTCCACACCAAAAGATATTGTGGCTAAAGAGAATGTACACATTTTACAATGCGATATTTTGAAAATATTTTTTTTCACACCAGATCGTGTACCTTTGTTGCAGTGAAGAAAATCATCGTTGTTACAAGGCTTCGATGAATCCAGGTAGTGGGAGGTGCAAATAATTTTTCATGATGTATTTGTACCAGCGAAAACCTATTCACAATGGTGATGCCGTAATGAGAAGGTCGTGCTATTTTCTAGGGGTTTTATCGAATTTTTACATTCAAAGTTTGAAAAATATTTTTGCAAAAACTCTAAGTATGTTTGTTCAAAACCTAGAATATCCATCCTTAAAATAGATAGAAGAAAGATACAATTTATAAGAGTACTATTTTTATATATGAAGATTATATTTCCATAGTGTATTTGTCTATTTATGAAAAAATTCAAAAAGGTTAATTCTAATCAAGTCTGAAATGTGTGAAAACAAATTAATCATGGGAGTAATATGTCATCTAAGTCCTTTACCTTTATCCTAAAGTGGCATTCTGATTAGTCATGTCCTGAGGTAACTATCGGATGAAGATGAAGAAGTTTGATCTTGAAAATCACGCAAAAGTGTTATATTTATACCCCAAATAGACTCGTTTTAATTGTTAATTCTCGTTAATATTGGTCATTTGTGTGTAATTATTTATCTTGCAGGTCAATACAAATTTGTAGCATCAAAATGCTTAATTCATGGCAATTACAGTAAAAATACAATCAAAACCACTAAAGTCAGATCTTATGTGACTCGAGATAACCAAATAGTCGTTAAACCCCATCCAAAACCATTTTTAAAGAACCTACTACAACTTCCAACTCAATTGTGACTAAGAAATGTAACACCCCGTGTTTTTTTATTTATTATTTTAATTAATTAATTGGAATTTTCGAGAAAAAAAAAATTTTGAATTTTAAATTTTTTATTGGCTAAGTATGTTGGTTATGATTTTAGAAGAACATAACTTCAAGCGGAATTAAAATCGGAGTTAAAACGGATTTTATATTGATTTTACAATATTTTTGCCTTATGGCATTTTTTGGGGAAACTGTCAGTTTTTCGGGGTGATCGATCGATCGACGGGGGGGGGGGGGGGGGGAGATCGATCGACCCTCCCAGAAAACGTGCGCTGTAAGCTGTTTTATTAAGAGTTTGTGTAGGATTAGGACTCCTAATCACTATATAACCTTGTTAATCCGTAGGGGGACTTCTCATAATCACTTTTTCTCCAGTTTTTCACCAGAGAACACTTCCAAATATTTTTCCTCTCACTCATAATCATCAACCTTCAACAAAATCAAGTTTTTGTCACAAGTTTTGGCACAAGTTTTTGAAGGCTTAATTGGGGTTTAATCAAGATCGTTCAAGAACACTCTTTTGCTAATTTTTCGAGAGGAATCCAGATTTCTAATCAGATTTTCAACACGATCTTCACAGGCATGAATACTCTATTCTTTTCCTTTAGTATTATGCGTTTTAAGTGTCGCCTAAACACTTAATTACATGTTTTCTTAAAAATAATTAGTAACTTAATTAGAAAAAATGAATACTAATTATGGGGATATTTTTATAAAATCTTTTAATCTGAATAATATTCATAACCCTTTGGGTACGTAGGATTGATGAGCGATTTTGGGTTTTATTGGTGTAGGTTGCATGTAGAAAAATTCTAGTTTTAAAATAAATGATTTTTGGGTGCGTACAACTCATGTAATACATATAGAGATAATAAAATTTGGGTTTTGATATATATATGATGAAAACTTGGTATATTTAATTTAAAATAATTAAATGAGATTATTTGGGTATTGTTGACGTTGTGATAATTAAATTAAAGATTTAATTGAATTGGACTATCATGCGTAGTTTATATATTGATTAATTATGCTTGTTTTGTGTGACTTGTTGGTATTATGATGTTGCCTTTGTGACGACGGGTTGTGGGGTATTATTTATCTCCCTATATTTTAGAATGCCTCTAGGTATGGGACTAGTGGGTATGCCTTTTGATGATTTACGCCTTCTAGGTATGGGACTAGTGAGGGTAGATTATCCCGTTTTTATCATCTTGAGGGTGGGCTGATTTTTATTACTTTATCGTCGTTACGGTAGTCTAAGTACGAGACTAAGTTAAGATTTATGTTAGAAAATCCTCCTATACATAGGATAGGACGTATTGATAACTTGGGGACCCTTAGGTATGGGACTAAGGGGTATTTTGAGGATCTCACATCGATTAAAAAGGGTGGGGTAATTCATAAATTGTGAAATTTAGAAATTGAGAATTAATGCCTAAGATAAAAACGGGTATTAAAATTTGTGGCGACATAATGTGTCGGGGCTGACAGTTTAAACGGGCCAGAGGGCGATTTATGTCGTGTCGTGTGTGGAACCTTGTCATGTGTCGGGGCCGACAGTAAACGGGTCAGAGGGCGATTGACAAGGGTAACCTTGTCATGTGTCAGGGCCGACAGTAAACGGGTCAGAGGGCGATTGACAAGGGGAAGTGTGACACTTTAATAAAAAGTGAGAACAATAATAAAAGTTGGTTAATTTAATTAAATTAACATCGTGGGACTTGGGAATTTAAAATCATATTGGTGTGCCTTTATAAATGGGGATTTTTGTGGGTAGTTAGTAGGTTATAATTATCGCATTTAATTATCCCGTTTAATTTAAAATATTCTATTGTGATATTTATTGCGTATAATGCTACTGTCTGGATTCAAGGATCCTATTTGAGGAGAGTAGTGTGTATTCTTGCTCGGGGCTTTGGCTCTGAGCCATGCGTTGACTAATCTTTTTCAGGATTTAATTTGGAGAAGCTGCATAAGTTTATCGGAGTTATCATTGGAGGTGCAGCTGGAGTTATTTACTTTATGGCATAGTTTAGTTAGACTTTCTTTTCCAGTCGTATTATGAGACTTCATTGGAGTTTTATTGGGCCATTCGGTTCCAAAGTTGTTTAGAGGATTTCTGTTAGGATTATTCAGGTTTTAATTAATCATTATTGGAGATTGGATTTTTTGGAGTTAGCATGTGATGGGTCTTTTATCGCTTAATTGTTTATGATCATTTGAGATTAATTCAATTATGTATCTTATGGACTGATTTATTTATGTCTCATATCTGTCTCATGCTAAGAATGGTATTTTATTTAGTTCATGCCCGGCATAGTTCGGCGACGGTGGCTGGCCACCCCGTCTGTCGGATTTTGCGGGGTGTGACAGATGGTATCAAAGCATGGTCTTAGGTCTCGTAGGTTATGAATCCGTTTAGTTTCCGCGTTGCCGATCTTTGATTCCCTTTGTGATTCATATTTCTTAAAGTAGATGTTCTAGCATACGTGTTAGATGTGTTTCTTGGAGATGTGAAGTTTTGACTTAAGGACGTTGTAGACATTGAGTTTAGAATTAGTAAGCTTGATGTGGGGATCCTTAGAATGGATTTTGGAGACGATAATTTTTTTTTTGGAGATTTTAGTACAGATGTTAGGTACCGTATGTATCGATTTTTGAGGTTGAGATTTAATTTGAGGAAGTTAGAATTTTGATGACTTTCGGATATAGGATCGAGTGGGGGGATTTGTGAGGGCATGTGGTACGCGATTATTTTCATAGTTATGTGTATGTATATAGGCAATATATATTATTTTGTTGTTCGTGGGGTAGGTGCGCGTAGGATTGGGTGTATGGGCGCCCAATTATGGCATTCTACGGGTAGGCATATATGAGCCTTATTTTCTTTTGCGAGATTTATGCGTTGATGAGTATGCTTCGTCTAATTTCGAGGACGAAATTCTTTGCTAGTGGGGAAGTATGTAACACCCCGTGTTTTTTATTTATTATTTTAATTAATTAATTGGAATTTTCGAGAAAAATAAATTTTTGAATTTTAAATTTTTTATTGGCTAAGTATGTTGGTTATGATTTTAGAAGAACATAACTTCAAGCGGAATTAAAATCGGAGTTAAAACGGATTTTATATTGATTTTACAATATTTTTGCCTTATGGCATTTTTTGGAGAAACTGTCAGTTTTTCGGGGTGATCGATCGATCGAGGGGGGGGTAGATCGATCGACCCTCCCAGAAAACGTGCGCTGTAAGCTGTTTTATTAAGAGTTTGTGTAGGATTAGGACTCCTAATCACTATATAACCTTGTTAATCCGTGGGGGGACTTCTCATAATCACTTTTTCTCCAGTTTTTCACCAGAGAACACTTCCAAATATTTTTCCTCTCACTCATAATCATCAACCTTCAACAAAATCAAGTTTTTGTCACAAGTTTTGGCACAAGTTTTTAAAGGCTTAATTGGGGTTTAATCAAGATCGTTCAAGAACACTCTTTTGCTAATTTTTCGAGAGGAATCCAGATTTCTAATCAGATTTTCAACACGATCTTCACAGGCATGAATACTCTATTCTTTTCCTTTAGTATTATGCGTTTTAAGTGTCGCCTAAACACTTAATTACATGTTTTCTTAAAAATAATTAGTAACTTAATTAGAAAAAATGAATACTAATTATGGGGCTGTTTTTATAAAATCTTTTAATCTGAATAATATTCATAACCCTTTGGGTACGTAGGATTGATGAGCGATTTTGGGTTTTATTGGTGTAGGTTGCATGTAGAAAAATTCTAGTTTTAAAATAAATGATTTTTGGGTGCGTACAACTCATGTAATACATATAGAGATAATAAAATTTGGGTTTTGATATATATATGATGAAAACTTGGTATATTTAATTTAAAATAATTAAATGAGATTATTTGGGTATTGTTGACGTTGTGATAATTAAATTAAAGATTTAATTGAATTGGACTATCATGCGTAGTTTATATATTGATTAATTATGCTTGTTTTGTGTGACTTGTTGGTATTATGATGTTGCCTTTGTGACGACGGATTGTGGGGTATTATTTATCTCCCTATATTTTAGAATGCCTCTAGGTATGGGACTAGTGGGTATGCCTTTTGATGATTTACGCCTTCTAGGTATGGGACTAGTGAGGGTAGATTATCCCGTTTTTATCATCTTGAGGGTGGGCTGATTTTTATTACTTTATCGTCGTTACGGTAGTCTAAGTACGAGACTAAGTTAAGATTTATGTTAGAAAATCCTCCTATACATAGGATATGACGTATTGATAACTTGGGGACCCTTAGGTATGGGACTAAGGGGTATTTTGAGGATCTCACATCGATTAAAAAGGGTGGGGTAATTCATAAATTGTGAAATTTAGAAATTGAGAATTAATGCCTAAGATAAAAACGGGTATTAAAATTTGTGGCGACATAATGTGTCGGGGCTGACAGTTTAAACGGGCCAGAGGGCGATTTATGTCGTGTCGTGTGTGGAACCTTGTCATGTGTCGGGGCCGACAGTAAACGGGTCAGAGGGCGATTGACAAGGGTAACCTTGTCATGTGTCGGGGCCGACAGTAAACGGGTCAGAGGGCGATTGACAAGGGTAACCTTGTCATGTGTCGGGGCCGACAGTAAACGGGTCAGAGGGCGATTGACAAGGGGAAGTGTGACACTTTAATAAAAAGTGAGAACAATAATAAAAGTTGGTTAATTTAATTAAATTAACATCGTGGGACTTGGGAATTTAAAATCATATTGGTGTGCCTTTATAAATGGGGATTTTTGTGGGTAGTTAGTAGGTTATAATTATCGCGTTTAATTATCCCGTTTAATTTAAAATATTCTATTGTGATATTTATTGCGTATAATGCTACTGTCTGGATTCAAGGATCCTATTTGAGGAGAGTAGTGTGTATTCTTGCTCGGGGCTTTGGCTCTGACCCATGCGTTGACTAATCTTTTTCAGGATTTAATTTGGAGACGCTGCATAAGTTTATCGGAGTTATCATTGGAGGTGCAGCTGGAGTTATTTACTTTATGGCATAGTTTAGTTAGACTTTCTTTTCCAGTCGTATTATGAGACTTCATTGGAGTTTTATTGGGCCATTCGGTTCCAAAGTTGTTTAGAGGATTTCTGTTAGGATTATTCAGGTTTTAATTAATCATTATTGGAGATTGGATTTTTTGGAGTTAGCATGTGATGGGTCTTTTATCGCTTAATTGTTTATGATCATTTGCGATTAATTCAATTATGTATCTTATGGACTGATTTATTTATGTCTCATATCTGTCTCATGCTAAGAATGGTATTTTATTTAGTTCACGCCCGGCATAGTTCGGCGACGGTGGCTGGCCACCCCGTCTGTCGGATTTTGCGGGGTGTGACAAGAAATACACCTTCTCCTAAGAAAATAGGATGAGAGGGCGATGGTATAGTGTTAGTTTATCATTGTGAAGTCTTAGGCTTCTAAAGCAATTATAGAACATCACGTTAGCTGAGTTACCTTAGTCGACGAGCATCCTATCCACCTTACTCTCATGAACCATCATGGTGACGACCAGAGGGTCATAGGGGTACAAAACATCGCTAAATCATCTTTAGAAAATCTGACAATGAGATGGTCCTTATTTAACTTCCTTAGGCTAGCATCCACATTTCTCGCCAGACTAATATGCCTGATATGCGCACAAGATTTCACTTCTATAAGGTAGGCTTTCCTCTCTACCAGTTCGTCTCCACCTCCGGCATCTTCAACTGCAATAAACGGGCATCCGAAGAAGATGTTCTTTACTTTATGGAGTGTTTTTTTAGCTTTTTCGGCAGATCTGGGTCATCGTTTGAATCGTCATCCCATCCTTTTTTTCTTCTCGTCCATATTCGTAGAAGTGGATTTTCATAGTATTAAAAAATTTTCTCATCGTTTGGAACTGCTCGCCCATTTTTTTCCACTTATCTCAAAAGTTTTCCACTTCAAATTAGGCTCTTAATCTTGTTCTTGATGGCAATGCAGTTATCCGTTTTATGATCGTGGTATTTATGGAACTCATAATACTTACTCTTGTCTCGATGGTTTACTGGTGCTTTGAGTTTCCCTAGCTATCTCAAGTATTTATTTCGCTGGATCTCCTCGAGGATGTGCTCTATGCTGATAATCAAAGGGGTATAATCGTCATACTATTTTAGCTTCTCACTTTTCTTATCTTTTCGGTCCTTCCTTTCGCTAATTTTTATTGGAGAGACCTTTGAATGACTAGATTCCTTAGTTTCCATAGCCTCCTCGGTGTTCATAATTTTTCCCGCTTTGGATAAGAGTTATGTCATGGTCCATAATGGTTCTTTCTCTAGTGCCCAGAATAACTTCCCTAACTGTAATATGTTCATTAGCGCAGTTATGGTAATTTATTCATTTTATTCTACCACCGCCAATTTTTCATTGTTGAAGCGATTAATAAACTCATGTGTGGACTCATCTGCCTTTTGTCAAATGTTGAGAAAATGGGCAACTCTCTTTCCTAGCTTGGCTCTGAAGTGCAAATTGCTGACAAAGAGGTTTATCAGTTATTGGAAATTAGAGATGTTTCACTACAGTAGACTGTTGTGCAAATTTAAGCCGATCTAGTGATTGCACAAAAAATGATTGGCAACGCATTTCATCAGGGATTGAGTTAATATCGGGAGCGACTTGATACTGTCTTATGTGAAGTATGGGATTTGTTTTGCCATCATGTCTAGGAATAGTGAGTGGAGGCTCGAATTTTGTGAGCATTGGATAACCCACAATGTATGGGATGAAGCGAAATTCCATCACAAAGTCCATATGGAGGGGATTCTTGGATCTGACCATTTATCTTAATCAATCTTCCAATAATTGTATAGATCCCTTCTAGGTTGAATTTCCTGCTTGGCCTTAATAAAAATGGATTTGACGAATCAACCTCAGCTTTAATATGAGCTATCTTCCTGAGAATTCTGCTCGGCTTGAGCTGTTCTTCTGATACTCGTTCTGGATTTGGCTGAGCAATGTGTTTTCCTAGTCATCGACTGAGTCGACTCTTCCCGACATTCATTACATTCTTTGAGGATGACTATCTACTGGCCTGTAAGGACACAAATTTCCAATTGAGTCCATGTATTGTGTTGGCTTAATTCCGGACAAAAACATTTATTCATAGGATAGTATGTAATTGTAATACTCTCAAGCCTATGAAGTGTTTGTTGAAGACGTAGCGGTAAAGAGTATAAAGCTTCATCAAATATGCCGGTTTGCGTGCCTCGTTTCTACGTCATCAACTATGGTTCCATGCTCCCAAGGTATGAATGAAATTATATATATATAGGAGCTTGGAACAAAGTCTATTGGGTGTTAGGTTTTATAAAAACTGCGTTTTGTTTTAAGAAAGAATTTATTAAAACTTTAAATAAATGTTTATAAAATTTTCTGGGCTTAAACAAGAATATTCAAACTTTCTGGTTTGTCGTTCGATAGAGTCGTTCGAATGAGATTGTCGTTCGAACGAAAATGTCGTTCGAACGAACCTGCCAACGAGTTCCCATATTAGGCCACTGACATGTCGTTCGATATGTCGTTCGAACGAACCTTCTGTTCGAACGAGATATCCAACGAGTTCTAACGAGTTCAATCTGGAACGTCATTAGAAATCTCGTTCGAACTAGATTTCATTCGAATGAAAAGTCGTTCGAACGAGATGCCAGGCGGGAACAGTTTTTGGCAATTTTTCACCCACTTCCCCACTTGGTTTTTAACCAACGTTTTCAGACTTTATTATGTGCGGGAATAAAATTTTCCAATCTAACTTTCCCAATCTATTTTCATCTCTTAGAGAGAGTTTGAGAGAAAATTGTTTTAAGAAAAATGTTCATGTTTTGAGTGCTAATTTTCAAAGAGAAATTCACTTACCACTCTAGTTTGTACACCCATATTGTTTATCCAAGTTCTTATATACATATCAATTGCTTGGAGTTTGGCACCGGTTTTATCTACATCGAATTGAAAGAGAAGTTTTAGTTTGCTTCTACATCCATCAAAGAAGAAGACGTTTTGTTGAGATTCTACCCACTTGGAGAAAGGCTCCATGTACGGGTGACGGTGACCATATAAAGTCCTATCGGTGGATTCCGAGACCGCGGTGGTGTTCCAAGGTTATCCGCTAGGAAGAGGTGTCTACAAGAAGAAGCATCGGGGCTTGAGAGGGATCGAGTTGTGTGTTGTAAGTCTATCTGTCTTGTAATTGTAATTCCGTATTTAGTGGATTTGTGGCTAGGGCCGTCCGAGGTTGTTTCCCGTCTTGGGTTTTTCCTCGTACATCGCGGCGTAGTGTGATTGATTTATTTTATCTTGCTTAAATAATTTAGAACTCATGCTTAGAATAATTCAAGATAAAATTTGGTTTAAATTATCACACTCACTTTAATTTGGGACTTATATTAAATATTGGGTAAAGTCTATTTAATTCAAGTCATTTGCTAAAATTTGGTTTCGCCTAATTTGCTAATATTGATAAATATGACTTAGGCAAATTCTAGGACTTGGATTAATTAATTGGTTTAAGTGAATATATTAATTGATTAATTTTTACTTCACTTGATGTAATTTTAATTTGTTTTAAGGAATTAAAATTTGTTGTTTTGTTTTTATAGTTGAACCATCACCTTACGCTTCCGCATCTCGAATTTTTTTAAAAGGAAATTATAACTTTGTGTTTAATTGAGAAAATTAAACTCACCGATTTTACATACATAGGAAATAAGCTTCTACAAATTTGTATCAGAGCCAAAGCGATAAATTATTTCGTTAAAGATCCTTAAATAATTTTTGGCTAAAATGGATTTTTCCCCATTTTCAAAATTTCCTATTTTTGATGGTTCAAACTACGCGTATTGGAAAGCGCGTATGAGATCGGCACTAAAATCTATCGACGAGAGAGTTTGGATGTCTGTTGTTAACGGGTAGTCCCCACCAACTTATTTAGTTGAAAATGAACGTGTTATCAAACCCGCCGATAGATGGACTGAAAATGAGTTTAAACTTGCTAATTTTAATTCCCGAGGTTTGAATGCCTTGTTTAGCGCTGTCACACCGAATGAATTCCGACGTATTATGACGTGTGAAACCGCTAAAGAAGCTTGGGATATTTTACAATTAACTCATGAAGGAACTAGTGTCGTTAAAGCTTCAAAACTCCAAAACCTCACCACTCAATTTGAAACTATCAAAATGAATGAAAAAGAAACTTTTGATGAATTATATGCTAGACTTTCTGATATTGTTAATTCATCTTTTAACTTGGGAGAGAAAATACCTGACGACCGTGTTGTAAAGAAAATTTTAAGGTCCCTACCCGATAGATTTATTCCAAAGGTGACCGTTTTAAATTCTTTACCCACTTTAGCCTCTACGAAATTAGAAGAGCTTGTAGGTGATTTACAAACCTATGAACTAGATATGTTTCCCTCCAAAACTGAAAAGAAGATTGAAAAGGGCGTTGCTTTAAAAGCCCGAAAAGAGGTCAAACAAGTAGTAGAGAGCGAGAGTGATAGTGACTCGGAAGACATGGCTTTATTTGCTCGTAAATTTAGAAAATTTCTTAAAATTAACAAAGATAAATTTAAAAATGATTTTAAGAAATTCGAATCTTCTAAGCATGACAAAGGCGAAAAGATTTCTAAAGCCGAGAAGATTCCTAAAGCCGAGAAGATGCCTAAACCTAGTAATGAACATTTAGATAGGGACGAGTCTAATAAGTGTTTTGGTTGTGAAGGGTTTGGCCATAGGGATTTTGAGTGCCCCACTAAACTAAGGAAAGAGGGTAAGCGACCCATTTCATATAATGCGACCCTAAGTGATAGTGATAAGGAAGAGTAGCCCGATTCCACCACTAAGAAAAATTTTGTGGCTTTTATGGCTAGTCATGTGAGTGATAGTGAGAACTCATCGATTGATGAAACTTTAACACATGACACTTCCAAGGTCAAAGTTTATGATTCTCTTGTTTTTGATGATAGTGAGAGTGGAGAAGAAAGAGAGAGTGAAAATGAAGAAGAGGTTAATGTGAGTGAACTTCAAAATGCTTTTCAAGAGCTTTATAAAGAATCTATTAAATTGAAAAGAGCTAATTTGAAGTTAGAAGTTAGTTTAAGAGAAATTGTCAAGGTCGTTGATAAAAGTGATTTAATAGAAGACCTTAGGACACGTGAGAGGACTCTTCAAGAGAAGCTTGAATATGTAGAAGGCGAAAGAGATAGCCTTAAGGGTTTAATGGAATCCTTGAAAAAGGAGCTTCTTGCTTTTGAAGAGCGAAATGTTTTATTAGAGTCTAACATTTTAGAATTGCAAAATAAATTAAAAGACTCTAGTAATGTCAAATTTGATTTGGAGTGTCGTTCGGAAAAACTAGATAAAATGTTAGGAACGGTCCAAATTAAAAATGACACTTGTGGTTTAGGCTTCAATACTTGTAATGAATCTACTCACAAAGCCAAGACCAATGTTTTAGGAGATTCTACTAGGAATGCCTTTAAAGATCACCCCTTAGGTAAATTTTTTCGACATGTTTTTTCTTGTACACATTGTGGTCGAAAAGGTCATCTTAGGAAATTTTGTTTTGATCTTAAACGAATTCCTAGAAAATCCCATCGTAAAGTAACCACGGTAGTTAACGTTACAACACCCCAAGATAGTCATTCTTCATTAATTTGGGTTAGGAAATCCGACTTGGTTGCCTTGCAAAATAGGGTTTATGATTCTCATTTACTTTCACATGGTTCCTCCCTTGCTAAATCTAAAGGATGAATGTGTTAGTGTTTGCATACTTTAGCATTCGTACTTCATGCTATATTCACATGCTCAATGTATGCTTGTTTTAGTCATTTTCTAGTCATTGCCTTATTTCATATCACATGCTAGAAATTATGACTTGTTTATCTTTTTGTATTATATTTTGTGTTTGAATTAATTGAAAAATATAAAAAGATTTGTGTTTATCATTTGTGTTTTATTTACTTCATTTAAGCTTAATGAAAAATACAAATGATTTTTGTTTGTCTTTTGAGTAAATATTATTTATTTTTGGTTAAAAATGTGAAAAACTCAAAAAGATTTTTTTTGTGTGTGTATTTTGGTTTGACACACTTTAAGTGGAAAATACTTGTGTTTGAATCCCATCTTTTACGCTCCCATGTGGCTAGAACTTTTGGTTTAGATTGTCAATCCTTAAAATGTTCTATACCATATTTTATGGAGTAGTTGGATTTTGTATTGTTTAAATGGATTCTATTTCTATATGCCTCTTTTCACACATGCACGAGCTCTTTTGAAATCTTAATGTCACATGTTATATTTGAGATTTTTGAGGTGTTCTCCTACCAATCTAGTCATCTACATATCTATGACCTAGGAGGACTAGTGCATGTCAAAATCCGTTGCATGTGAGATTTGTGTGAAAAAATGTAAACATGATACATAATAATGTGCACGGGGAAGGGCTCCGAAAGGACTAAGTGATCCTTTTCGATAGTAAGCCACCATTTGAAATGGACCTAAAAGAAATACGTGGTCCATAGGCCTAAAAACATAAAATATGGCATTAAAAAGAAAACAATTGCCAAGGCCTATGTTTGTTTGATATATTCATTCAAAAGCAAAAGAATATATATGCTTATTGAGGGAGAATTGGATGGTATATCAACGGTTTGCACAATGTCCGTTTATCCTAGTTATCTTTAATGTCATGACTCTATTTGGTTTGTAGAATCATCATCATGCTAGGCTTGCATGCATTGTGTATGTTTGTTTATTGAGTTCAATCTTCATATTGTCACATGAGGTTATATTTAAATGTGATGAAGTTTGCAATCAATTGAGAACTCCGTGAACCTGTTTTAAGTGCTTGGGTCTAAATTTAATTGTTGCTAGTTCACACCCCAACACTTCCATTTCCATATGACACATTTTTGCCATAGAAGTGTGCAAACTTCTTGTATTTTGTGTTATGTGTGTGTTTATCTCTCTATATATATGCAAGTACTTATTGGTATATTTATAGTATATATATATGATATTTGTTTTGCCTTTGCCTTGCTTTTGTTTCCCACATGCCTTCATGTCTTATCACTTTAAGCTTCCACTTGCTTTTATGTTTATTAGTTCTTTATCCTTTGCCTATTCCTGAACAAAAAGGGGGAGAATGATGATAGGGGGAGAAATGGTATCTAACTAATCCTATTATTATCATATCTTAGTTTGGGGGAGATTTATCTTAGGGGGAGACGTCTTTCTAAGTAGGTCATGTGTTTGATAAAGGGGAGAATTAATTTAGGGGGAGAAATTAATTAAAATTGCATTTAATACTTTGATATTCCCTATGCATTTGATGAGTTTGCTTAAGTGTGCAGGATTTCTTCTAAACCGGCATTGTTTAAATGGCAAAGCGTTTGATCCTTGGATTGAGTCAAGTTTGGGTGGGTTATGTTTTGAGTCTAGTGAGCTTGACGGCCCTTTAGGATTTTTGTTTGGTTTTTGTCCCGGAATAGACAAAGGGGGATATTTGTAAGAACACAAATTTCCAATTGAGTCCATGTATTGTGTTGGCTTAATTCCGGACAAAAACATTTATTCATAGGATATTATGTAATTGTAATACTCTCAAGCCTATGAAGTGTTTGTTGAAGACGTAGCGGCAAATAGTATAAAGCTTCATCAAATATACCGGTTTGCGTGCCTCGTTTCTACGCCATCAACTATGGTTCCATGCTCCCAAGGTATTAATGCAATTATATATATATAGGAGCTTGGAACAAAGTCTATTGGGTGTTAGGTTTTATAAAAACTGTGTTTTGTTTTAAGAAAGAATTTATTAAAACTTTAAATAAATCCATAAAGTTTTCTGGGCTTAAACAAGAATATTCAAACTTTCTGGTTTGTCGTTCGATAGAGTCGTTCGAACGAACCTGCCAATGAGTTCCCATATTAGGCCACTGACATGTTGTTCGATATGTCGTTCGAACGAACCTTCTGTTCGAACGAGATATCCAACGAGATTCTAACGAGTTCAATCTGGAACGTCGTTAGAAATCTCGTTCGAACGAAAAGTCGTTCGAACGAGATGCCAGGCGGGAACAGTTTTTGGCAGTTTTTGGCCCATTTACCCACTTGGTTTTTAACCAACTTTTTCAGACTTTATTATGTGCAGGAATAACATTTTCCAATCTAACTTTCCCAATCTATTTTCATCTCTTAGAGAGAGTTTGAGAGAAAATTGTTTTAAGGAAAATGTTCATGTTTTGAGTGCTAATTTTCAAAGAGAAATTCACTTACCACTCTAGTTTGTACACCCATATTGTTTATCCAAGTTCTTATATACATATCAATTGCTTGGAGTTTGGCACCGGTTTTCTCTACACCGAATTGAAAGAGAAGTTTTGGTTTGCTTCCACATCCATCAAAGAAGAAGACGTTTTGTTGAGATTCTACCCACTTGGAGAAAGGCTCCATGTACGGGTGACGGTGACCATATAAAGTCCTATCGGTGGATTCCGAGACCGCGGTGGTGTTCCAAGGTTATCCGCTAGGAAGAGGTGTCTACAAGAAGAAGCATCGGGGCTTGAGAGGGATCGAGTCGTGTGTTGTAAGTCTATCTGTCTTGTAATTGTAATTCCGTATCTAGTGGATTTGTGGCTAGGGCCATCCGAGGTTGTTCCCCGTCTTGGGTTTTTCCTCGTACATCGCGGCGTAGTGTGATTGATTTATTTTATCTTGCTTAAATAATTTAGAACGCATGCTTAGAATAATTCAAGATAAAATTTGGTTTAAATTATCACACTCACTTTAATTTGGGACTTATATTAAATATTGGGTAAAGTCTATTTAGTTCAAGTCATTTACTAAAATTTGGTTTCGCCTAATTTGCTAATATTGATAAATATGACTTAGGCAAATTCTAGGACTTGGATTAATTAATTGGTTTAAGTGAATATATTAATTGATTAAGTTTTACTTCACTTGGTGTAATTTTAATTTGTTTTAAGGAATTAAAATTTGTTGTTTTGTTTTTATAGTTGAACCATCACCTTACGCTTCCGCATCTCGAATTTTTTTTAAAAGGAAATTATAACTTTGTGTTTAATTGAGAAAATTAAACTCACCGATTTTACATACATAGGAAATAAGCTTCTATATGGCCCCTAATTTTTCATGGGCCCAACCAATCAATATCTAACCCTCTACTCAACTTTTTTGTGCATTGGGTCTTTTTTCAAAGAATAATTACTCCTCATCATACCCGATTAACCTGAGGGAGGAAGTGGCACTGGCTAGTATAACCTGTCCTCATGCGATCTGGAATGTCGAGATGTGTTCCTATTATTATGTGACCTCGGGTTCAATCTTCTAGGGATGGCCCGTGATCTGTCAATATGCCTCCTATCTCTATAAGGTGCTAAAGGTGGCATCTCACCTATCGTTTTTTAAATTTCACGACTAACCGGAGCGTCAGGACTTGTTGCGGATACATTCTGTTTGGCCTGAAGTGTATGTGTCAACTGCTTAACACTCTCCTGCATTGCCTTCTAGCCCTTCACTAGTCTCATCAAAATTCCTTGCATGTCACCCATCGCTACAAGAGTTGAAAGTGGGTGAGCTTCTGCTGCATGACTACTTTTGGGGATGTTTTCCATTCCCAGAATTTGCAAGTGTATAAAAAAGGGAAATAGAGTTTTGAAATAGGTAGGAAAAAATAATGGCTTGTTGACTTCCCACAGACGATGCCAATTTGTTATCATCTAAAATTAGTTTATGAATTGATGGTCTTATTTGACACAATTCCAAAAATAAATAATAACAAATAACGAAATTATGCTAGGGATTAAAAGAAAGAATATGATGAGAGATAAGGAGAGAAGACACTGATTTATATGATTCAACCTAATACGACACCTACGTCCATAGGTGAGGTGATGGTGTTATGTTTTTTATTGCGCAATTGCCATAAAAATTATGAATACATGTTCTGGTTTGCTCTCTCTAGAGTTTGCCTATAGTTGTTGTTATAATGACCCCGTCCCCTATCCTGTGGGATTTAGTGCTATTTATAATTACTTATCAGATAGATAATACTATGGGATAGGTTGATTGCCTTTATAGTTCATACAATTACACTTTTACACTTAGTGGCATACGTAAGGATGAGTTTGTTACATCACGATATAGGTGGGATATGGTGTGATTTCCCATGTCGGCAAATAACATAGTGACTATTGATATTCCCCCACGTATGCAAGATGGAGTGACATAGGAAATGACAAATTTAATTAAAGTTGTTTTCCAATTCAAAGTAAATAGTAACCCGTTGTCCAATAAGACAGGGCCGAACAAAATAATAATTGAGCCGAGCATATTTCCACTAGACGATCAGAATATAATCACGAGGACGACATATTTATTTGCCTTTAAGGAGAGTACGTGAAATCCTTTAAGGGGTCCATGTGGATTTCTATATTTAGGATATAACAGTGAGGTTGGTTTATTTATGATATAAGAAAATGATGGTGAACGATGGTTTTAGTGGTTGAGTTATGAGGAAAACTTATTTAGGATCAGTGAACGAAATTTGAGTGATTATTTATACATGTGTGTGTGTGTAAATTATGTTCCATTTACATCAATAATTGTCAAAAAAATTATTCTATAGCCTTTGATTTCATAACTTAAGCATCCTGACACTCAAAACTTCTTGTCTCGACACCCAATGTGTCTAAGTGTATCCCCAATGTGTCTAAACATGTCCCGAATAATAAAATGTTCCTCTTTTTTTAATAAGTTAACACATGTTTGGGCATTTTTGGAACATAATGACCTACAGTGACACTCGAAACTCTACCTCCTAAGTGTACGTGTTTCCTAGTTGAAACCACTATCAAGGAGGATTATCACAACTATATATAAAAGCCTACATTGCTTAAATGATGTTTTCTTTAATATTATGTCACACCAACTCTCTATATCGTGTACATGTATATATATGTGCACACTTGTTCTTCATAAACTCATTTTCGAACGAACGATCAAGCCATTTTCTCATCCTAGAGGTTGTCCTCTTATCTCTAATTTGAGTTTTGTTGAAGATACAATAATTTTCTGTAATTGGGGCCCTCAAAGCTTAAGAAATTTGATGAAATTGGAGAAGAGATTTGAAAAAGCCTCAGTCCTTGTTATAAAATACTCCGAAAGTAGTTTTACTGTTCATAATTATGTTCAGATAAGCAGGATAAAAGCTATTGAAGGTATCATAAAATTCTCCAAAAAATCCATTACCATCAAATACTTGGGTTGTCCTATTTTTCATGCAAGAAATAAACAATACTATTATGATGATTTGATTAATAGAATTCAATGGAAATTAGAGGGATGGCAATCCAAATTCTTCTCCTTCAATGGAAAAAAAAATCCTCATATCCTAAGTCCTTGGATCAATTCCGACCCACTGCATAGTTGCTCTAAATCCTCCTGCAAGTATCATTAATCACATCCATTATCTATTCAGTAGCTTCTTATGGGGAGATTCTCTAGAGTTTGGCAAGAAACATCACTGGATTAAATGGGACAATCTTTGTTTTCCTTTACAAGAATGAGGTCTTGGTTTTAATTCTTTGGTAGATGTCACCAAAACTTTTAGAATAAAGTTATGGTGGAACTCATCTAATTCTAACAACTTGTGTCACGAGTTTTTAAAATGCAGGTCATTATCTTCATCAGGTAGCAGATTCAAAACTCAACAAAGGATGAATCAAGTAAAGGAGGGGGAAATTAAGCATGCTAAAGAGATCAATGGCAAAATATATTGGTCTCTCAATTCAAATGGAGATTTCTCTATAAAATCTGCTTGGCAATCAATCAACAAGACTAGATGTTCATCTATTTTATGCAATTTGATATGGAATAAAGAGTTTCCTCCAAAAATCTCTATATTTCAATGGAAATGCTATCACCACATATTGCCAATAGATGAATATCTCAAACTAAAAGGGATTCTCATAGCTTATATCTGTAGATGTTGGAAAAATCAATCAAAAACTTTTAATCATCTCTTTATTGATGGCCCAATAGCTAGAGAAGTATGGTCTTTCCTTGCTAACATCTTTAGCCTCAAACTATAATCAGACTCTCTAAATCAAATTATTCTCTCTTGGTGGATTATATCTTCCAAAGTTGATTACATCTAATATCTTCTCCTTTTGTTTCCAGGGCTCATTCTTTGGGAGATTGTAATACCCCGCGATTTTTGGGACTGAGAAATTTAATTTTAGGGAGAATTAAATTTATTTAAATTGGAGAATTTTAAATTTTAGAAATTTAGGTCTAAAAATTTAGGACATTTTAAAGTATTTCGGATGATTATCGAGTGTACCATCGATCCCAGATGGGTCGAGATAGTCGAAATTACTGTCATTGGGTTTTATTTCGGTTCCGGATTATTTTTAAGTCCGTTGACTCGAATTGGAGTAAACGAGTCATTTATGGTGTGTATTAACATTTAAAACTGGGACTTGTGTTTTAAGGGATTTAAGAGGCTTATGGATCAAGCCTTCTCATTTAGAGAGAGAGAGAAAGAGAAAAGGAAAGAGAAAGGAAGAAAGAAAGAAGAAGAAAGGAAGAGAGCTAGGAAGAAAGCTTGGAGATTCCGGCGCAAACGTGATCTCGGGGATGATCCAACCACTACAATTTCGAGGCAAGTGTTTAATCTTGCTAAATATTTCATTTGTGTATTTCATTTCATAATTGTGGGTAAAAGAATTGGAGTTTTGGGTATATTTATCAAAACTTAATTTTTGGTTTCAATCTTGAAATTGAAGTTTACACTTGGGTTTAAGGGATATAAATTGATGAGATTAGATATAGGATGAGTTTTAATGTTTGAAAACATGTTGGGGTTGAAGTTTAAGGGTTGGAAGAGGTATAAATTGAATTTTGGAAAATTTGGGTTTTGGAGAAACTAGCCATTTTTGTGGCTTTCTGAACTGGCCGAATCGATTCGCCCCTAGCGAATCGATTTGCCAGGTTGCAAAAGCCTCAGGTCTTTAGGGCTGAATCGATTCGCCCCTAGCGAATCGATTCGGTATGTAGCAGACTTACAGGTCTAGTGAAGCCGAATCATTTCAGAGGGGCCGAATCGATTCGAAAACAGGGCATTTTGAGGAATTGTCCTAAGATGAGTTTTTCTCCATTTCGGTTGGGTTTCTTGATTTGGAACTTTTATATATGATGCGAGAGTTATGTTGTGGGGTTTTATTGAGGGTTTCTCCCATTATATGATCGTGGGGACGGATCGAAATAGTTTGGGGAATATATATATATATATATATATATATATATATATATATATATATATATATATATATATACACACACACACATGTATGCATTGGAGTTGTGTATAGAGATAGTGGGAAACCTCATCGGGGATGGGAGTCATAATTATAGGTCAAAAGTGAGTTTAGATATGATGTGAGGTTAAGAACTCTTAGAGAGAGTTGCGAGGGTATGTTGTGAAATTCTACGCCGATATTCGTGTCGAATCCTTATACAGATATGATTCTAATAAGATACAAATTGGGGATCGACGAGAGAGAGTGGTCGCGTATCCTTAGGAATGTTTAAATTAAGGAATAAAGTTGAATGAAATAGGATTGAGGGTTCATAAGAGTAATTGAACCGTAGGCGAAATTTGGGAACGATTGGATCAAACTATCAACTAGAATAGGTTGTAGTAAAATTCTAGTCAGTGTAGTTTATACATATAATTGGGTGGGAGTAACAATTGGGATTCCATGAAATGAAGTTGGGATAAGATTGAGGTTTATAGACTATTAGCTATGTATATGCCAATGGTCAAAATAGTACTAGAGATATTGAAGTACTTTTGGATATAGATGTGAGGTGTGGTGATTGTTACCTACCCTAAACCTTGGGTTATAACCTTAATATTGGAGATATATCTATGTTGGAAGATTATTTATATCATAAGGAAAATGGATGAATATGCTTCAAGTGAGAGATCGTATTCATATAATGTATTAAGCTAATATGATTGGAGTGATCGCTAGTGTATTGAGGAATATGGAAGCCAATAATAAAATTTATAAGTTTCTTACATACCATGAAAGATAATATGTATATATATGTATGTATATATGTATTTGTATAAATATGAATATATGTGTATACTCATGGCGTGAATAGCTAAACCGTATACGAAGGTTTAGTTATATGATATGATTATTTGGATGTATATATATTATGCATGTGAATGATATATATACTTATGTGGTTAAGCATACCCCGCACATGCTATCATTGGGAAGTTTCCGCGATGAGGGTGAGCACCCTGGCTCGAGGAGCATAGTGTGGATATTCCCCAGGTCATCGTCGTCCGTTGTGTTATTATGTGATTTACATTTTTTATTTGGGATGAGATGTGGTGGGTATATTTTGTCTCATTATCAGTTAGGAACTATGACCGCTTCCCGGACATTGTGTGCGTGAGTTTATCACGAGGTGGGTGTCTTTTAGCCCCACCAGGTGGTCTCCAGTATGCTACGTGGGTTGGGCACTGGGAAGGTGATAGCATCGTGCAGTATATTGGCGATATATATAGCCGGTTATATTATGTGTATGGCCATTGTACATCATATGTGGTATGTACACTTGGCTATGGGAATGAATGATTGTATCTATATATCTGCTTAGAGTAAATACATATATACTTATACATATCCTATAGGTGGAAGGATATAAAAGTTCTATGGTATACATCTTGGGTGATTATGGTGTATTAGATTGTTGGGGGTTGATGTATCGCATATAAGGAATTTTTCGGTTACATCATCCCAAGGATATTTATTGGTGATATTGAGGTCACTCTTTGAGAGGAATCTAATTTCAGTAGTTGCAGAAATAGAAATTGTGTGTATGACATGATGGATCCCCACGATCGACAGTGTCAAGGAGTAGTGTATTGGGGGGGTTCCTTGTTTGGATTTCGCTTTGCGAGACGCCCCACGCACAAAACGTAGTACAATGTTGAGAGTGGAGAGAAGTTTTGTCCTTATTGATTTGTATGCATGTTACTTAGAAATTAAATCATATGATTCAAACTTAATGTTAATAGGTAACGTATTAAAAAAAATTATAACTGATTAAATTGTAAATCAGAATCAATTAAGCCTAGTACGACATGTAGGTGTATATATAATTAAGTTTGTTTAGAATGGAAAGAATTACAGGGTATGGTTAAAAGATAGGTTGTCCTTATGGGTGGGGTAACTTAAGTAAGATTCCAAAACGCGAATAGGTGCGCGCTGTTAGATGGGAGGTGAGTTGGGGTTTCACGAGAGTGCGACTCCACTTTAATTATGAAATAAGTGCATTTATATTTATTATGCACAGTTAACACACTTGCTAAATATTTTTACAACTCGGGATCTAACCCGTTTATATTTTCTCTCCTGCTATACATATATATATTATTACAGGTGTCCTACCGCAGGGATGCCGGATGCCCTTCTATCCAGAGTTGTGGGAGCCGTAACGGGTGCGGATTGTTGCGGGACTTAGATTGTAGTCGCTCTCTATTTCTTTGTAAATCTAGGTAGGATTCATTGTGTACATCGGGATTATACTTTAGAGTTATTTATATTTGTTTATATTTCTTCTTTATGATGTTGTACTATCTGTGACACGACAGTTTATTCGGGTATATTTCCTTTTGTATACTCATTTCCTTTTTATTTTGAGCACTTTATTTTATCGTGGTGTTGGATCATTCTATCTCTTATACTAGTGGAGAGTGTTGGTTTGTTGTCTGTGGCATGTTTTATTTAATTTTGGCATCTCGCTTATTTGATTTCGAGTAGTTAGCCTTATATGTTATTGTATAGTTTGTTGGTGCTGAGATTGAGCCATCTGAGATTCCTGATTTAAGGTAGTATAGGACTGGTCACCCGTTAATATTTTAAACGGGTTGTCACAGGTGGTATCAGAGCATCAGGTTCTAGAGTCTTTAGGATCTGTGCAGGTTTTTCTGCGTTCTTCCATTAGCGTTATTGATATAGAGCCCTACTGTTAGGGTTGTTGTGTTCATTGTGTTTATCTTCTTCTGCGAAGTGTATTCACTTGATTGACGTTATGATAATAGTTTCTCTCATTTCAGACGTCGCCTAAAATATGTCGTCCAGGAAATGACAAGATTAGAGATACAATACCTATGATAAGATTTTGGGTACGCTTTGATCGGGGGTATTTGTTTTTCCTGATTCTGGCAGAGATAAAGAGGGGATTTCTAGTGGTGATTCAAGGTGATTTATCGGTGGTTGAGTAAGAAAGGGAAACTTAATCGAATGACGAATCTTGGATTTACTAAGGTAAGTTATGAGGAGAGGCATGTAGTGAAGTCCTTGGGAGGTTTAGATTGAGAAACCCGTCAACCTTTGTTAGGAAGCCTAGTGATGATGACTTTTACCGGTGGAATGTAGGTGGCATTGTCCTACTGTTAGGAGTATCGTCTTTATTTAAGTAGGGAGTAAGAAATTTGGAGACTCAGGTTCATTGAGTAGGACCAAAGGAGTTGTCGAAAGTCGAAATAGCACTTTGTCCTTCAAAATGGTTAAGAAGGATTTTCTGGAAGATGTCTCTTTGAGGAGAATTAGGCCTTGTGAAGAATAATTGTCCTGGAAGAAGTAGAGGAATTTGAATAAGGATTCAAGGATGAAGTAAATCAATTAGATTATGGAAGTATAAGGTAGAATGCCTTTCTTTGGGGTTAAGTCACGCTTTATGCGATATCAGGAACGTTGTGCGTAAGGTATATGAGTGGTTAGCCGTTACACCCCTAGGGTGTATAGAATTTCCCTAGAGGAAGGAGTGAGAAAGTACGACCTTTGTATGGCATATTTTGAGTTAATAGACCGTCTTGTGAGAAGACAGTAGAGATAGTAGAGAGTTGTGCTATTGAGTTTCGGAAATGCCGACTATTAAGGTTTGTTCAGTAATGGTTATTGTTGTATAGATAGGCTAGTGCGGGTAATTGTAGTGTTCCAATGAAGGAAGGACTTACTCGTGGAAATGCTTTAATGTGATGTAAAGGATTTGGAGAACTGAAGAGGTTTAGAGTTTAGGAGATTCGTTGTTGAACGGAGAATTTAGCTCATAGTTGTGCTAGTTTTGAGAACTAGGTATTGGTTAGAGTATTGTATTTATTGAGGCCTTGTGTCCTAAACATAAGGTGTTTGTTTGGCGTGTCGAAAGACATGGAATTGTTTTATATTATATTGCTATATAGGCCTTCGGGCAATATCCATAATTTGAAAATATTTTATAAAAACTTAACCCTGGGGCAACTGATCTCAATCCCCGACATAGCTACACAGTAGTGTATCAAGAGGGTTCCTTGTTTGGATTTCGCTTGCGAGACCTCCCCCGCATGAGTGTGGCTTACGTCAGGAATTGAGAAAAGTTCAACCATTGGGAATTTCAAACTTGTATATATATTTAATATGTTGCTATAGATTATGTTGTTAAGAGTTATATTATGATTTTGAGGCTATTGGAGCCTGATTATATTTCTACGAGTGGAGCTTGGGTACGGGGTGTATGGGCGCCCTCGGAAGTTAGTTTAATTTCTAAAATCTATATGGTTCGATGTGAGAACTGGAAAGTATCGATATAGTGATCTAGAGGGTAGATGTAAGGACTAGATGAGATTCGAAATCATAGCCATATCTTCAATTTCACGGGCGAAATTCTTGTAAGGGGGGAAGAGTGTAATACCCCAAAAATTTTGGGACTGAGAAATTTAATTTTTGGGAGAATTAAATTTATTTAAATTGGAGAATTTTAAATTTTGGAAGTTTAGGTCTAAAAATTTAGGACATTTTAAAGTATTCCGGATGATGATCTTGAGTGTACCATCGAGATAGTCGAAATGACTGTCATTGGGTTTTATTTCGGTTCCAGATTATTTTTAAGTCAGTTGACTCGAGTTGGAGTAAACAAGTTATTTAAGGTGTGTATTAACATTTAAAACTGGGACTTGTGTTTTAAGGGGTTTAAGAGGCTTACGGATCAAGCCTTTTCATTTAGAGAAAGAGAGAAAGAGAAAAGGAAAGAGAAAGGAAGAAAGAAAGAAGAAGAAAGGAAGAGAGAGAGGAAGAAAGCTTGGAGATTCCGGCCCAAACGCGATCTCGGGGACGATTCAACCTCTATAATTTCGAGGCAAGTGCTTAATCTTGCTAAATATTTCATTTGTGTATTTCATTTCATAATTGTGGGTAAAAGAATTGGACTTTTGGGTATATTTATCAAAACCTAATTTTTGGTTTCAATCTTGAAATTGAAGTTTACACTTGGGTTTAAGGGATATAAGTTGATGAGATTAGATATAGGATGAGTTTTAATGTTTGAAAACATGTTGGGGTTGAAGTTTAAGGGTTGGAAGAGGTATAAATTGAATTGTGGAAAATTTGGGTTTTGGAGAAATCACCCATTTTCGTGGCTTTCTGAACTGGCCGAATCGATTCGCCCCTAGCGAATTGATTCACCAGGTTGCAGAAGCCTCAGGTCTTTAGGGAAAAATGGATTCGGCCCTAGTGAATCGATTCGGTATATAGCAGACTTACAGGTCTAGTTGAGTCGGATCGATTCGGAGGGGCCGAATCGATTCTGAAATAGGGCATTTTGAGGAATTTTCCTAGGATGAGTTTTGCTCCATTTCGGTTCGGTTTCCTGATTTGGAACCTTTATATATGATGTGAGAGTTATGTTGTGGGGTTTTATTAAGGGTTTCTCACATGATATGATCATGGGGACGGATCGAAATAGTTTAGGGAATATATATATATATATATATATATATATATATATATCGGAGTTGTGTATAGAGATAGTGGGAAACCTCATCGGGGATGGGAGTCTTAATTATAGGTCAAAAGTCAGTTTAAATATGATGTGAGGTTAAGATCTCTTAGAGAGAGTTGCGAGGGTATGTTGTGAAATTCTAGGCCGATATTTGTGCCGAATCCTTATAGAGATAGGATTCTAATAAGATACATATTGGGGATCGACGAGAGAGAGTGGTCGTGTATCCTTAGGAATGATTAAATTAAGGAATGAAGTGTAATGAAATTGGATTGAGGGTTCATAAGAGCAATTGAACCGTAGGAAAAATTTGGGAACGATTGAATCGAACTATCAACTAGAATAGGTTGTAGTAAAATTCTAGTCAAGGTAGTTTATACATATAATTGGGCGGGAGTAACAATTGGGATTCCAATACTTGAAATGAAGTTGGGATACGCTTGAGGTTTATAGACTATTAGTTATGTATATGCCAATGGTCAAAATAGTACTAGAGATATTGAAGTACTTTTGGATATAGATGTGAGGTGTAGTTACCCTAAACCTTGGGTGATAACCTTAATGTTGGAGATATATCTTTGTTGGTAGATTATTTATATCATAAGGAAAATGGATGAATATTCTTCAAGTGAGAGATCGTATTCATATAATGTATTAAGCTAATATGATTGGAGTGATGGCTAGTGTATTGAGGAATATGGACGCCAATAATAGAGTTTATAAGTTTCTTACATACCATGAAAGATAATATGTATATATATGTATGTATATATATTTGTATAAATATGAATATATGTGTATACTCATGGCGTGAATAGATAAACCGTATACGAAGGTTTAGTTATATGATATGATTATCTGGATGTATATATATTATGCATGTGAATGATATATATACTTATGTGGTTAATCATACCCCGCACATGCTATCATTGGGAAGTTTTTGCGATGAGGTGAGCACCCTGGCTCGAGGAGCAGAGTGTGGATATTCCCCAGGTCATAGTCGTCCATTGTGTTATTATGTGATTTATATTTTTTATTTGGGATGAGACGTGGTGGGTATATTTTGTCTCATTGCCGGTTAGGAACTATGACCGCTTCCCGAACGTTGTGTGCGTGAGTTTATCACGAGGTGGGTGTCGTTTAGCCCCACCAGGTGGTCCCCAGTATGCTACGTGGATTGGGCACTGGGAAGATGATGGCATGGTGCAGTATATTGGCGATATATATAGTCGGTTATATTATGTGTATGGCCATTATACATCATATGTGGTATGTACACTTGGATATGGGAATGAATGATTGTATCTATATATCTGTTTAGAGTAAATACATATATACTTATACATATCCTATAGGTGGAAGGATATAAAAGTTCTATGGTATACATCTTAGGTGATTATGGTGTACTAGATTGTTGGGGGTTGATGTATCGCATATAAGGAATTTTTCGGTTACATCATCCCAAGGATATTTATTGGTGATATTGAGGTCACTCTTAGAGAGGAATCTAATTTCAGTAGTTGCAGAAATAGAAATTGTGTGTATGACATGATGGATCCCCACGATCGACATTGTCAAGCAGTAGTGTATTGGGGGGTTCCTTGTTTGGATTTCACTTTGCGAGACGCCCCACGCACGAAACGTAGTACAATGTTGAGAGTGGAGAGAAGTTTTGTCCTTATTGATTTGTATGCATGTTACTTAGAAATTAAATCGTATGATTCAAACTTAATGTTAATACGTAACGTATTAAAAAAAATTATAACTGATTAAATTATAAATCGAAATCAATTAAGCCTAGTACGGCATGTAGGTGTATGTATAATTAAGTGTGTTTAAAATGGAAAGGATTACAGGGTATGGTTAAAAGATAGGTTGTCCTTATGGGTGGGGTAACTTAAGTAACATTCCAAGACGTGAATAGGTGCGCGCTATTAGATGAGAGGTGAGTTGGGATTTCACGAGAGTGAGACTCCAGTTTAATTATGAAATAAGTGCATTTATATTTATTATGCACAGTTAACACACTTGCTAAATATTTTTACAACTCGGGCTCTGACCCGTTTATATTTTCTCTCCTGCTATACATATATATATTATTACAGGTGTCCTACCGCAGAGATGCCGGATGCCCTTCTATCCAGAGTTGTGGGAGCCGTAACGGGTGCGGACTGTTGCGGGACTTAGATTGTAGTCACTCTCTATTTATTTGTAAATCTAGGTAGGATTCATTGTGTACATCGGGATTATACTTTAAGAGTTATTTATATTTGTTTATATTTCTTCTTTATGATGTTGTACTATCTGTGACCCGAAAGTTTATTCGAGTTTATTTCCTTTTGTATACTCATTTCCTTTTTATTTTGAGCACTTTATTTTATCGTGGTGTTGGTTCATTCTATCTCTTATAATAGTTGAGAGTGTTGTTTTGTTGTCTGTGGCATGTTTTATTTAATTTTGGAATCTCGCTTATTTGATTTCGGGTAGTTAGCCTTATATGTTATTGTATAGTTTGTTGGTGCTGAGACTGAGCCATCTGAGATTCCTGATTTAAGGTAGTATAGGGCTGGCCACCCGTTATTATTTTAAGCGGGTCGTCACAGAGATATTGATTTCCAAAAATCAGAATGAATTTGAAGGAATCATTATGGATAGCAAGAAGATTTTCTCCAATGTCTTCAAGTTTATGTATGTGTGCTCTTCAAATAAATCTTTAAAATCAAATTCTAAGGCCTATGAATATGTTAAAGCTCTTTTCAGCATCCAATATGAGCCCAGTCCTCCTTCTTTCCTCTTGGTCAATTCGAGTGATCCATTAGACTTTCAATTCATGCTCAATACAGATGGGGATTCTAAAAAGAATCCAGGTGTGGAAGGTTCAGGGGGGATTATCAGAGACCAATCAGGAAGATTTGTTAAATCATTTTCTTCATTCCAAGGGACCATGTCTAACACAAGGGATGAATGTGTTGCTATTCTCAATGGCCTCAAAATTTGCAAATATCTCAACATTAGTAGATTGCAGGTGGAATCCGACTCTCAATTTATTATCAATATTCTCAAGGGTATCATTCGAAAGGCTCCTTGGACATTCTTAAATAAATCAAGGAACTAGATTTGCACATCTCCTTCTCCCATTGTTGGAGAGAGGCCAATAAGGTTGCTTACTGCTTGGACAATCATGGCATTGAGAATAAACAATTCAATATCTTCTCTTCAATTATGGATCTTCCAAAACCTTCTATAGGATGGACTTGCAAGGCATTCCCTAAATTAGGCTTCTAAAGTAAATTTAATTTTTGTTAAAGTTTTCTCTTCATTTCTTTGTAATGCCTCGTAGGCAGGGCTTTTCTACCTTTCTATCAATAACATTGGGGGATCTTCCCTCTCTGAAAAAAAAATATATATGTGCACACTTGTTATATTTATATTGTATATCTTATATATGTATGCTAATATATTTTTATTAACGTGATGAAAGATTTATTGAATTATGTCTTAGGAGTTAATATAGATAAGAGTTAGATTGGATCACTTGATTGGAATTCAAAATAATACATTAATGGGGTTGGAAGGTTTGTTAGCTTTGCATATAGGAATAAGAATATGCAGTCATCATGTATTAAATGCCCAGGTAGTAAATGTGAAAACCGAGTCTACCATGACCTACACATTGTTAAGGGTCACATAGAGATACATGGTTTTGACAAAAGTTATAAGAATTGGATTTATCATTAGGAGTTGATCGATGCATTAGATGATAACGCATGTCATTTTGGTAATAATGTCACTTGATGATGTATCAAATGAATCAAGCTTGGGGGCAAATATATTTACAATGGTTCAAGAGGAAAGAGGGGTTCCTCGGGCGCATGAAAATTCGTACAGTGATGAACTTGGAGTAAAATATGTGGTACCTGGTGGTGACTTTCCAAAATATTTCACTACTCCTAAAAGAAACGGGAATAAAGTTATATACAAATTGTCCAGAGGGCATTACTGAACTATCATTTGTAGTTGAACTCTTGTATTAAAATAAACTTAATGGATGGAAAATGAGTTATTTCATAATGTTGCTAAGACTATTGGATAAGACATTCCCTAATGATAGATTTCCAAACTCCCTTTATCAGGCTAACAAGCTCACGGTTGATTTGGGGTTCAAGTATGAAATGTGAGATGTGTTCCCTAATAGTTGGATATTATTTTGAAATGAAAATGAGGCTTTAGAGAAGTGTGACATTTGTGGGGCTTCCATATATAAATCAAATGTTAGATATGATGTTGATCAATCACAACGAGGTAATCAAAGTACAAAAGTATCTGCAAAATAGGTAAGGTATTTTCCTTTAAAATCAAGATTTTATATATTGTTTTGGTCATAACATACTGCTTTGCTAATGTAATGTCACACTGAAGACCGTATTGATGGTGGTGTGTTAAGGAAACCGATAGATTCCCGTGCTTGGAAACCATTTTATGAGCGTAATCCATCTTTTAAGAGTGATAGTCTCAACGTTAGATTTGGGTTAACAATTGACAAATTCAATCATTTTGGTAATATGAACATTACTAGAAATACTTGTCCAATTGTGCTCGTTCCCTTGAACGTAGGCCTATGGTTGTGTATGAAGCAAATAAAACGTAATTTTATCGATTCTTATTGATGGGCCAAAAGTTTCTGGTGATAAGATTAATGTATTTTTAGAACCATTGATTGATGATCTAAAATAGTTATCGAGTGATGGGGTGCCTACTTATGATGTATCGAGGAAACAATTTTTCCAGTTGCGTACAACGTTGTTGTGGACAATTAATGATTTGTTGGCATATGACTTACTATCAGGATGGGGCATGAAAGGTGAATTTTCTTGTATTTATTGTAACAAAGATTATCGAGCAACCCGATTAAACAATGGTAAAAGTTATTGTTATTTGGGTTATCGTTGATTGTTACCGCTCCGCCACAGGTTTCAAAAATAGAAAACAACTTTTGATGGCAATGTTGATTTCAGATCACCCCCGTTGAAATTATCAGGATCACAAGTTTTACAAAAATTAAATGAGTTTGGCATTGAAAATGAATACTAGAAAGAAGATGTTTTTAGAAAGAGGAAAATAGAACAATTAAAAAAGGAGTGTGCGAAGACAACAAAAGATGTGGTGCCGAAGACAAGATTAAATTGGAAAAAGAAAAGTATCTTTTTTGAATTGTCATATTGGGAGAATAATTTGATCCGCCACAATCTTAATGTTATGCATATTGGAAAAAAATGTGTGCGACAATATCTTATTTATATTGTTGGGCAATATAGATAAAATAAAAGACAATTTGAAGGCCCAAAAACCTACAAGAGATACGCTTTAGACGAAAACTACATTCGCAAACATGCGGGGAAAATCTAGAGGACATAGCTCTAATGTAGTTTACAATGAGAAACAAATAAAAGGATATTTTTCTAAAAGTGTTGCAGGATGTTAAAGTAATAGATGGATATTCATCGAATGTTTCGAGATGTGTTCACCCTCAAAAGTGAAGTATATGGGGACTAAAGAGCCATGGCAATAACATTTTAATGCAATAACTACTTCCAATAGCACTGCGAAGGGTATTATCAAAACATGTTATCAAAAAATTAATTGAACTAAGAAACTATTTTTCAATCTTGTGCTCAAGTGGTAATACTTTAGCTAATTTAGAAAAATTGGGAGATCATATGGCTCTTAAACTTTCAACCCTTGAGAAAATATTCCCTTCAGGATTCTTTGATATGATGGAACCCTTGCCTATACCTTTGGTTAATGAGTTAGTAATTGATGGCCCAATAATCTACCATTAGATGTATCCAATTGAAATTTATTTGTATACTCTAAAACTCTTTGTGCGCATTTATGCTCATCCCGAGACCTCAACTTCTAAATCTATTATTATGGAAGAATGCACCACTTTTTGCTCGAGATATATGGCTATTAATGTGGAAACTAAGTCTAGCCAGCCTTCTAGAAATGATGATGTAGGTAATGACCTTGGGCATGGTGTGATGAAAGGCCTAAATATCTGGCTGGATTCAGTAACTCGTATAAAAGTGCATCAGTATGTGCTTGATAATAGTGATGCAGTTGCACCATTTATTGAGTAACTTATGTATTAACCTTAAGTAATTTTTATACAAAAAGCATTATCGAATGCCTTTTTAACTTGACATGCCATGATATTGTCAGAAAACACATTGTTGAACTTACTAAATAATATTCTTATGTTTCACAACAACATTTTGTGCAATGCCTTCAAAACGAACATTTTCACACATGGTTTAAGGATTATGCAAGTAGGTTTATTCATTTTTGGTATTCTAATTATATTTCTAGATTGTAGTTTTCTTATTTATTGAAATATTAGGTGGACGGATTGTCAAAAGATATCGTATTATCCAGTGAAATGTTGAGTTTGGCATTAGATCCTCTGTAGGATGCATTATACTTCAAGTCTTATATTATTCAAGGGTTCCGATTTCGAACAAAGGAAGTTGAAATTTGACAGAAATTCATAGTAGTGGAGTTATTTTAAAATCATAACAAAAGAACTATCTTAGTCGAAGAGACTACAATCCTTTGTCTAAGGATGTTACTTTTTATGGAGAACTGATTGACATTATTGAAATTCAATATTTTAATGGCAAAAAGTTTGACCTATTCAAATGCAATTAGATAGAAGATCCTTTGGGGGAAAGGAGTAGATGAGCTCAACTTTACATTAGTAAATTTTAACCACTTGTTATACAAAGATAATCGATTGAGCGACAAGCCTTGTATCTTTGCATCCAAAGAAGAACAAGTGTCATTTGCAAAAACTTATGGAGCCACATTCGCATGTAGTTATTAAAATCATGCCTAGGGATAGGTTTGATAGTTATTAAACAACATAATAAGAATTAGAATCCTTCCCATTTGAGCCATTTGGTGTACAAGAGTTAGAACATGATCAAAACATTGCTTGGGTGGGACAAGATGTAGATGTATCCGTAATTGATTCATTTATGCCTGATTGTGATGATTGTGAGGATGATATGAACAAAGAATGAGATTTGATAAATTACAAATTTATATGTAAGCACTATGACATAAGTTTCTATTACTTTGATCATATGATTTGTTAAGTTTCTGTCATATTTTTTATTAATACACTAACTAATCATGTATATTATTTTGTTGTAACATATTCATTATGGTTAGATCCTCGTCTACTAGCGGAGAGGCACATTCATTACCCCCCCCCCCCCCATCTCATTTCAGGTAGATAAATTTTTAATTCTCGGGGAATTCAAATATTGCATTAAACACAATATACTCATTTGTGCCACTTATTATTTTCTTATGCTACACTACACCACAAACGTTATTTTACAAATGTCTTATTAGTATCCCTCCTTAAAAAATGTTCCTCTTGAGTGTGACAGAAAAAAATTAAAATCTTTAAGGGTGATAGTACTCGTGTGATGATTTACCAAATTGCATGGTTCCCAAAATCTTCTACTACAAGTCATATACTTGAGAAACATTATTTGTTGTGAGAAAGATTCGGTATTAAGTCCTATTTATTCTTAGATGAGTTAAAATTTTAAATGTAGATAACATGAGGATCCATAAATTTTAAAGGTAAATAACATGATGATCAATGATATGAGTCTTTGCACATCTCCGTATGCTTTAGATCTGATTTAGCTAGTTGTTCATCTGTTGCATACTCTGATTTACATTTTTGACACAAATACATTCTCACAGTATGCACAAAACAGATAATTCAACGCATTTATTATCTTTGAGGTAACATATTTGAGTATATCATAATCCCCTACCAATGAAAGCTTATCCTCACTAAAAAGGCTGATCACAAAACTATATGCTACATATTATAAGAATTGTGACAGTTAACATCCAAACTAGAATAGACAACCTATTTACATCGCCTAATAACATTATTACAAAATAGGGATTTTTAGTTTATCAAAATCAAATAAGGAATTTAAGAGGCAATTAACCATGATCATGTAAATGTCAACATGTAATCGAAATCAAAAAAATATTCGAAAACAAATATATACTTATCATAATGAGATTGCTCTACTGGAGAAGGAGGCCAGTGAGTGAGAGACTCGTTATTGGGAATAGGTTGAGGCATGAGAGAATCATCATCAAGAAGAAAATGATATGTTACATGCCGATTTAGAAAATGAAATACAAGAAAGAGTCACAAGGGCCAAGAGATACTCTAGCAGAAGCTAAGATTATAATCGCTAGTATAATACGAGAGGCGGGCATCCCTCTACCACCACCACCACCAGTAGCAGTTGATACTTTCGATAACCAAGTTTGATTGATATAACTAACTTAGAAATGAAAATGATGATTTGAAAGTATGTGGTGGTGTTTATTTTGTGAAGTGTGATTAGATACTATTTGGTTTTGTTATTTTTTTAATGATTAAATTGTGGTATAGTATGACTTTGCATTTTGGGTTTTTAATTTATTATTATTATATTAGATATTTAATTTATGCTGACTACAATATAGTTTATAAAAAAATTATTTATCTTTGAGGACATCTATAGTTGTCTTTAAAATATCAATTTGGCACCACATTTATCCTACAAAATCCATTTAGGATATCTACTTCTATCCCTATTACTTCATTTTAAAGGACAACAACATCTGTCCTTATAAACATATAGTAGTATTTGTACTTAAAAAGGACGGAACTAAAAGTGCGGTGACTGTTGTCCTAAAAACTCAAAAAGGACAGCTGTTGTTGTCCTTTTAGCCTTTTATGATGCCCACCTATTAAGACAACTCTTAATCTCCTTATGACTATCCTAAATACTATTGGAGACAACAAATGAGAATTTAAGATAGCAAATTTGTTGTCCTTAATTGTCTACCTTCTAGTAGTGAATTGAGAAAGTGTCTGTTGGAGTTTTATTCTTAAAACCATGTATGACACTTATTTTTCAATAAAGGCGTGTCAGATTCATTTTGAAATAAGAATAATGTTTGTGATAATGCCTTATATTTATATTAAATATTTGTAAGGACAAATTTCCAATCTAGTCAATTTGTATGTAACTTGCCTAACTTCGGAACAAATGTTTGAGTTATAAGATATACTTTGTGTTCGTGATCCCATAAGCCTATGACGATGTTTGATGAAGATGTAGCGGCCAAGCTTCAAAGATTAGATATGTTGTGTTACGGTTACCATGCCTAGTTTGTCATCACTCTATACCGAGGTTCTCGTAGGTATGAATGTGATTTAATTATGAGTTCTTCGAATTTTTATTAAGGGTGTTATGTTTTTTTTTTCAAATGTTTGGAATATTTTTAATATATTTTAAGAAAATATTTTTCTGAGTCTATTTTGTTGGAATAAAATATAAGGTCATTAGAATGAAATGGAATTGTCATTCGAACAAACTTATAAGTCGTTTAAACAAATTTGGCTTTTCGTTTGAAGTAGGGTTCAAACGAACATCAACCGATACTGTTGGAATTTGCTGGAAGCACATTTGAAGCTGGTTCAAATGAGAATGCAGCCTCATTCCAATGATGTTAGTTTTTTATTCAAACGAAATGCGATTCCCATTCGAACGAGCTTAGTTTTCGTTCGAACGAGCTTTCACCTCAAAATTCGTGTTTTATTATTTAAGGTGTGTTTGACTCGGATTTTTTAAAGAACTTTTGATGAAAAATCTTTCTGCACTATTCATAAAAGTTCAAAACCCAAAACTTCACCTTTTACCTTTAAAGATCCAAACTTTATAATTCATATGCTTTTAGATTTTGATTGGGCATTTATCTTGTTTCTTTCATCTTAAAAGAACGTGTTTTCATGTGATCGACTCCGTACATGATGATCGCGAGGTTGGATAGTTGCTGAGCCTTATCAATGGATACTGAGGTGCACGTGGACTCGTGTGCTATGGTAGCTTGCATGGGTTGACTCCTACATTGCACTATGCAGGAGTGGTTAAAGATAGAAGAGAGTCAAGGCTTGTGATGGATCAAGTCATTGTGTAAGTCTATAGTTTATGCTTTGTAAGACCATATCATAGTGATCTGTTGGCTGGGACGTTCGAGGTTTTTACTCTTTTTGGTTTCCTTGTACATTAGCGTCTTGTGGATTGACTTATTTATTTTATCTGGTATAACCTTAGATGCATGCTTTAGGGTAAAAAAATAAAATTGGGTAAATTAAATTTTCCATAAGAAAAGATTTTAAATCGGTGCTAAGTTTATCAGGGCTAATTTTGTTTAAATGTTCAATCTTTAAAATTTGCAAAATCTAAAAATATTGGACTTGTGTTTATTCGAACCATCCTTTCCTAAGAATACACTGTTAGGGACTGCTGCACTTACTCACGAATTAGTATCATAGCTTGAACGCTTAGTTTTTGTATTTTTCATCCCGTGTTTTTAGGCATAAATTTTGGAGGTTTTTATGGTTTTAGATTTCCTATGATTGATGGGTCGAATTATGCTTAGTGAAAAATGCGTATGAATTCAGCACTTAAGGCTATAGATGAACGAGTGTGGTTAGATATGTTAAGGGGTGGTATCCACCAATCTTGAGAGATAGAGAGGCTGGACCGAGGGTGATCATAAATTGTCACACTATAATTCTCGAGGTTTAAATGCCCTATTTTGTTCTATCACCCCGGGGGAATTCTACTATATTATGAAGTGTGAGACATCAAAAGAGGCTTGGGATATACTCCAACTTATCCATGAAGGAACTAGTGTTGTTAAGGATTTCAAACTCCAAAACCTCACCACTCAGTTTGAGACGATTAATATGTTAGAGAGTGAGACCTTTGATGAGTTCAACATTAGATATTCCGATATAGTTAATTCTTCATTTAACTTGGGAGAGAATATACCTGATAACAAAATGATAAAGAAAATCTTAAGGTCGTTACTTAACACATTTAATCCTAAGGTGGTTGTTTGAATTCTTTAGGTACACTAAAATAAGAAAGGAGGCCAATATCAATAGAATTTAATGCCATTCTTAGTGATAGTGATCAAAATAGGTAAATGATTCCCTCATTGAGCGTAACTTTATCGCATTCATGTCTAGTCTTATGAGTGTTGATAAGAAATCTTCCCATGAAGATATTCCTTTACATGACACTTATGAGGCCATAGTTTGTGAATCCCATATGAGTGTAGGTCGAGAGAGTGGAGATGATAGTGAGGATGAATAAGAGGTGGAGGAGAATGAGCTACAAGTTGTCTTCTGTGAATTGTATGCAAAAACATTGAAGGTGAAAAAGGCAAAATTGAAGTTGCAATCTAGGTTAAAGAATGTGCCATAGGAAATGATAATAATGCGTTTATTGAGGATCTTAGGGCATGTGAGAGGACTCTTTAAGAGAAGCTAATGTGCGTTAAGGTTAAGAGAGATAGACTTAGAGGTTTGATGGAGACTACGAAGAAATAGGTTCTTGAGTTTGAGGATTCTACGCGTTTACTCGAGTCTAAAATAGTTGAGCTTGAGGAGATATTGAGAGATTCGAGTAGGGTCAAATTTGATTTAGAGTCTAGGTCGAAAAAGTTGGATAGAAATGTTAGGCACCATCCAAATCAAATATTACAAGTGTGTAATTGGCTTCGATAATCGTATTCCTCCCACTCCTAAAGCTAAGATCATTCGTTTTAGAGAGTCGACTAGGAATGTTAGTAAAGGTCAACCTTTTGGCAACACTCCTCGTCGTGTTTACACGTGCACTCATTGCGGTAGGAGGAGTCGCCTTAGGTGTTTTAATATGATCTTTAGAATGGTCCGAGGAAGTTTAAGAATAGAGTCACTACGATTCCCCAAACCCCTAAGAGTAACTTTCCACCTACCTGGGTTAGGAAATCAGATTTAGAGGCGTTACGTATTAGACTTGTTGATTTTTGTTTGCTTGCACATGATAATTCTCATGCTCTCTCTAATGGATGATTATGAGATGATTATGACAACATTGTTTGTCATACTCTATTTATGCTTCATGATACATGTTTGCTAGTGTTACGACATTTGTATCTTTTGTATTATAATTTTCTTTTATTGAGTCATAATGAAAAATACAAAAAGATTTTATTTGTCTTTTGAGTTAAAGTGTGTTTTAAAAAATTAAAAAAAATGGAATTTTCTTCAAAAAATTTCAAAAAACTCAAAATATTTTTGGTTTTTGTGTATTTTAGTTTTACACATTTGGTATGTTATGAGATATTGGTTTGTTTGAATTCAATTCACTCCGCAACTTTCCATGTCGCTAGGATATTTGGTTATGATTATAGATACTGAGATTATCCATCACCGTGTTTTCATGGAGTTGTTTCAAACTTGATTGGCTTAATGGATTTGAGTTTATATATGCCTCCGCACACACATGCACGAGCTTTTTGAGCTTTATGATAAGTTCTCCCATCAATTTTGTCATCTATATGTTTTGTGACTATTGAGAGTTTTTCATGTAAGAACTATTGCCCATGAAAATGTTTCATTAGTATTGAAAAGATATGAGTGTGCACGGGAAAGGGCTATGAAAGGAGAAACTCTCCTCTGCAAGAAAGACACCACTGGCAAGATCCCAGTAAAAGATTAAAGGAAATAAAAATATAAAAATTTCCAAAAGGGGGCCGACATAGTTTAGTTTGTTTGATCTTTCAAAAGAAATAACTTCAGAAGAAAATAAAATAATAGAAAATATATAACTGTTTATATTTTGAGGGTGTTCAGTTGAAGATCAATGGGTTTGCACAATGAATCCTAGTTACGCTTACTTTGTCATGACGCTATTAATTTATAGGATCATCAACATTCTAGGCTTGTGGGAATTGTGCTTGTTTGTTCACTAAGTTCACTGTATATTGTCACTTGAGGCTAAAGCTTAGTTTCATAACGTTTTGCGATCAAATAGAACTTATTGGTTTAAAATGGGGATTAATCTTTGTTTGAAGTTCAAGATAGATGATATTCGAATTGAGTCTGACTCTTTAATGGTGGTGAAGGTGATAGGAAATTTATGGAAGCCTGCTTGGAAATACTTAAAGCTTGTTAATAAAATAATATCTATGCCCAATGAAATTCATTTCTACCTAAAGCATTGTTATAGAGAGTCTAATATGTTAGCATATAAAATGGAAAAATGTGGCATTGATCTTTCAACAGGAAAATTTTTCAAAAATATTCAGGAGTTGCTTGGGTGGTCAGAGTAGCTTGCAAATTGTATGCGATAGGATGCCACTACATTAAATTTTCTTCACCAAATTAGTATTGTAATGGGGCGATGATAAAACCCCAATTTTCAATTTTCAAGTTTTCTTTAAGTTTTTGCAATTTTCTAAAAAAAATTAGAACTTCTTGAACATATTTGAATGTTTGGGTCATAATTCATTTGTTTATAGTTCACACCCATTCATTCCATCCCACATATTTAGACACATCGATATTATGCTAGTGCGCAAAGCTTATGTATTTTTTGTTGGGTTTTATGGTCATTTATATCTATATATGTGTGCCAAATTTTCATTGGTATATTTTGCATATATTATATAGTATTGTGTTTTTGAGTATTTTCCATTTACACTTAGCACATGATTACCATATGCTTGCTCATTTGGATTATTTGTGCTTGAGTTTCCATGTTGCATATTTTCCACACTTTACATCATTGCATATTTTATTCCCTTCTTCCTATGTTTAAAATTGTGGTATCAAATTTTCTCATATTGATATCTTATGATAACACATTCAGGAGGAGATTTGGTTTTGGGAGAGTAATTATTTATGTTATCTTTCTATGTCTATTCTTAACTAAAAGGAGGGGGGATGGTATCTTTACATTGCATGATTTGGATATCTTTATCTTAGGGGGAGACGTCTTACCTAGGTTGAGGGTATTTAGACATAGTTAGATGTTTTCATTTGCGAATTTATACTTGTTAAATTCTCTTTGCATTTGAAGGTGTGTTTAAGTGTGCAAGATTATAGGAATACAAAGTCTGTAATCTTTTTTCCTTTTGGGGGTTGGGCAATGAGTCTTTTTAGATATCTTGACGACCTATAGGATTTTTGTTTGGTTTTGTCCCGAAATAGCCAAAAGGGGGAGATTTATAAGGACAAATTTTCAATCGAGTCAATTTGTATGTAATTGGCTTAATTTAGAACAAAATGTTTAGTCATAGGATAGACTTTGTGTTCGTTATCTCATAAATCTATGGTTATGTTTGATGAAGATGTAGCGACCAAGCTTCAAATATTGGATATGTCATGCCTTAGTTACTGTGCCTAGTTTGTTTTCACCTATACCGAGGATCTTGCTGGTATGAATGCGTATTAATTATGAGTCTGTGGAATTTTTAGTAAGGGCGTTATGTTTTACTTAAAAATACGGTTGGAACATTTATAATATATTTTAAGAAAATATTTTTCTGAGTTTATTTCATTATAATGAAATATAAGGTCGTTAGAACGAAATGGAATTATTGTTTGAACGAACTTATAAGTTATTAGAACGAATTTTGCTTTTCGTTCAAAGCAGGGTTCAAACCAACATCAAACGATGCCCTACTGTTAAAATTAGTTAGAAGCACGTTTAATTCTAATTCAAATGAGAATGCGGTCTCATTCGAACAAAGTTGGTTTTTCGTTCAAACGAGATGCGATTATCGTTCGAACAAGCTTAGTTTTCGTTCAAATGAGGAGTCGCCTCTAAATTCATGTTTTAGTATTTAAGGCATGTTGGACTCAGAATTTTTGAAGAACTTATGACAAAAAAAATTTTGCACTCGTTTACAAAAGTTCCAAGCTCGAAAGTTCACCCTTTACATTTCAAGATCCAAGATTCAGAATTCATATGCTTTGATATCTTGTTTAGGAACTTAGTTTTTTCTTTCATCTTAAGAGAATGTGATTTTCATGCGGTGGCAACCGTACTGCTGATTATAGTTTTTGACAGTTGTTGAGCCTTATTAGTGGATACCGTGGTGCGCGTGGACTCGTGTACTATGGTAGCTTGCGTGGGTGGACTCCTATGTTGCACTATGCCTGAGAGGTTAAAGATAGAAGAGCGTCAAGCCTTGTGGGGGATCAGTTTTTTGTGTAATTCTACTGTATATGCTATGTAAAATCATATCATAGTGATCTGTTGGATGGGCTGTCCAAGATTTTTTCCCTTTATGGTTTCCTCGTACATCGACGTTTTGTGGTGTTATTTATTTATTTTATCTTCTATGACCTTAGATGCATGTTTTAGGGTAAAAAGATAAAATTAGGTAAATTAAGTTTTCCACACGAAAAGATTTAAAACCGGTGCTAAGTTTATTTGGGATAATTTTGTTTAAAGGTTTAATCTTTAAAATTTGAAAAATAAAAAAATATTAGACTCATGTCTATTCAAACCATCCTTGCCTAAGAATACACCATTAGAGTCCACTGAACGCACTCATAATATTATTTCGGTCAATTGAACTTAGTTGGAATTATGGTGAGTTAGGCTCGGTCTAGTCACAAAAGATCAAAATTTTGGTTTTAGTTCAATTGAACAATTCATAGACTAAATATGGAGTTGACATACTATCGGTAAGGAAGCATGTACATTCTTAGTAATTTATCTTAACTACGGGAACCTATATGATGGTTCAGGAACTTTCATGATAGTTGAAAGAGAATCTTACTAGTACATCGCGATTGTATTAAAAGGACCGCGAGTGAGATTTAAGTTTAGGTGATGACTAAATTAGACTTGCACAGCCTCAAAATCTTTGCAAATTAGTGCATATATTCTTAATCTGGGGGATTATGAGGATTGGAATACTTATTCAATTATTTATTTGATTATTATTGGTGGGATTCAATTCATTGAGTCTAAATATCCACAAGTTGTTCAATCATTATATGGGTATGTCTGAGATCATATTGCAAAGGAATTCGTGTCTAGGAGATATTGTATATTGTGATACCCCTTAATTACCTTATAAGTTTTTATTCTACTAGTAAACCCAACCATTGGGTTTTATAATCTGGTAAAGTATCAAATGAGTTAAGTTTGAGATCAAATAACAAATAAGATGTAGGTGAAGATCGATTAGTAACACATTGAATATCACCAAGCCTTGTAAGATTTAAACGGGGAATCTCATTATGTATTATACCAAGGGGAAGGGGTTTAAGATTCATGTGACATTCAAAAGTTTTAGAAAGGGAGATGAAAAGAGTATTCTCACTTTTGTGAATGTGGTGAGGAGAAAGAAAGTGATTTCTCTCATATTTTACCAAGATTTCATCTTCGAAAGTTTTCGCACATATAGCTTGCTTTTCTTTGATCATATGATAGAAGATATAATTCCTACATCATATCTATGGAAGTATTTGAAGGTGTAAGAATGGAAGCCACATCATACTCTTCATCAAATCATTCTCCTATATAGTATCACCTATAAGATCTGAAAATGTATCGTGATTCAAACACTAGATTCATTCTTTGAATCTTGTTATTTTTTCTTCCTTTCAAAAACCAAATCAATCAATGCTCTTAGGGAGATTTTTTTTATGTCAATCATCATAAGTGTGTGAAAGCCTTTAATTTTTAAGTGGGAAAGACATAATGGTAGCTCCAGTTTACACTGAAAACATTATTTTTGGATCCACTAGTGAAAGCCTAGCTCATTGATTTTTTATTATGCAAAAGGAGTTTGAAATGAGCATGGTTGGGGAAATAAATTTTTCCTTGGTCTTCACGTAGGTCAAATGGAGAGAGGAACTTCTATTTCAAAACCTAAATATTCAAAAGACCTTATGAAAAAATCTTAACTATTCTAAGCATAAGCTCACTCATATGAGTGGCCAAAAAGATTGGAAAGGGTGTGGATGGAATGTTATATTAAAGCATGATAGGTAGTTTATTATACCTCATGGCGAGTCATACCGATATATTCTTTAGTGTAGGACTTTATTCTCTCTACCATTTGTATCCCAAAGAATCCGATGTGAAAGATGTTAAGTGTATCATCAAGTATGTTTGTGGGACAACGAGCTTTGGTATTTGGTACCCATATAGTACTAAAAAAAATGGCTTATTTTGATACCGATTGGGAATGATATGTAAAGGGTAGAAAGGGTACCTTAAGTGGTTGATTTAACTTAGAAAGTTGTTTGTTTTCTTGTAACTCCAAGAATGAAAATTGTATGTCGACATCCATTGCCGAAGCGAAATATATTGCGGCAGGTAATTGTTGTACCCAATTAATTTAGATGAAATTTTTTTGGAAGATTATAATATTGATCCAGATTTCATGACTATATACTGTGATAATAACAATTCCATTAATATTTCTAAAAATTTAATTCAATATTCCCGCACGACAGACATTGACATTGCCCATCATTTTATTCCAGATCTTTTTTAAGACAATATGGTGTCATTGTGTTATATCTCAACCGAGCAACAATTAGTCAATATCCTAACTAAGATTTTTAATGGGAATATATTTGAATATCTTAGATCGTCATTGGCTTTAGTGATTTATTGCTTAACAACATGTGTAGGACTTGAGAGATCTATCTTCATATGTCTAATGACGTCTAATAGAATTTCCCTTTTAACTTCCAAGGTAATGATCGACATATACCATTGAAGTTAAAGGGTAAATTATATAGGAAGGCCATTAGATCCATGTTATATTAGATGGAGTGTTCGGCAACCAAAATATCTGTTTAGAAAATAGGTGTGGCAGAGATGCAATTGCTAAGATGGAATTTTAGTAAAACTAGAAACAATAAAATTATAAATAAACAATTCTTAAAATGTTAAAAGTATCTCAACTATAATATAAACCAAAAAAAAATTGGCTTAGATGATTTGGACACATCAAACGTAAACCAATATATGCCTCCATAAAAAAGGGGGATTTATATATTATTGATGGTAGCACTAGGGTTAGAGGTAGGCCTAAATTAACTTAGTGAGATATTGTAAAAAAACATGTTATCATATGGTTTAACAAAGTATATTGCGCTAGATTGAAAAGAATGGAAAAATAAGTGCCGACCCAAAATAATTGGAAAGAGGCTTTATTGAGTTGTTTTGAATAGTACATATTTTTTTATTTGATTTTGGTTGTATATCTTGACATAAAAATATTGTTTATACGATTATTTATACGATCTTTAGATTATATACTCCTTTCATATCTTGTATGTGAAATTACTATTTTTTATCACTTTTTTATTGGTTTGGGAATATGATGCGTGCTTCATGAGATGGATTCTATTTTCTTTTAAGTCTTATAAACATTGAGGGGAATTGTACAGTGGAACACATGATCATATCTTATTGAATTTTACACCACACTACTCATTATTTATATGTCACTTGATGGGGATGGGAAAGATCTATGGTCTTGTACAAAGTGTTCGAAGCTTCTTAAGACTTGTGAGAGACTATCTAAACTCCTAAATGTGTATGTGAGAACTTTTTCATGATTTGGAGAAAGTTGAAGCTTATGATATATATATATATATATAATCATGAGAGAATAAGTGGTTAGGGATAAAATAATGGATCTTGTGATGCTACCTCTGAAGTTTGGAAATAATTCTCCTTCTTTATTTTTAAGTGAAAATTCGCGAATTGCAAGATAAATTTTAATAAAGTAAATTTCTCGAAGATAAATTTTCTATACAAAAATTTATTTACACCAACAATATGAGAAAAAAATTTAACTAATCAATTGCTTATTTGAGAGGAGATGAGGGATTGATGGTTGAAAATTAATCGAAAGGGTTTTGGAGATTTCACTAGAGTCAAAGCTTTGTGTTCTTTGTTTTATGATTCGTTAATCTTAATTAAAGTTGAGGTTGGACCTTTATCTTAATGGTGTTCATGTTTTTTTTTCTCAAATAGATATGATGTAATATTATTAGTTAATAAATCTCATCATGTTATTAGCCTTATCGATAATCTTTCATCAATTATAAACATTATTATAATCTCACTTTTGGATAAACTATGCTTATTTTTCCTCATCCAAATTGGTCTAGGAGTTTTAATCTCTCATTTCGTATCCTTGAGTTTATCTCACGATAAGACCTTTTTTTAGAGTTTGGTTGTGTGAAATGATATTTATTTTATTATTCTATCTCAGCCATATGTTCTAATTTTCTCATGTTTACTCTTGTATGATTTATATTATGTCTAACTCATATTATGCTTTAATATTAGTTCTTTGTATTATTTCCTTTGTTTGTTTCTTAAAAAAATGGGGAGAAATTTGTAGCGAGGGATATTATGTGAAGGAGATACCTTATTTAGGGGAGTATTTGTGAAAGTAAGATAGCTAAAATGAAAAATAATACTAAAATGAAAAATATGACCCTGCATTATTGTCTATATCTTTTATTGATTATACTAACTTTTAATGTAGTGTTTCATTTAGATATTGGCATGTTGATGAGCTTACTAATGTGTGTAGGAAAATAAGCCTCAAACGATTCATGAAAAGTAGAAGATCATCTTGTTTCCTTTTTATTCTCGCAGTTATTATCTTTCCTTATATGCCTCTCGTCGAGATTTTCATAGGTGATATGTTTCTTTATTTTAATGTAGTCTTATTATATGTGTTTTATCATGGACTAGACAAATTGAGATATTGTAAGAGTATATTATACTCATGTGCCCTCGCTTGTTCGATTGTCTTATTCTAGTTTCCAAAACACATTTTGTGTGTTCGTCCTTGAGCTCTTTCTTCTACCAAAAAGGTTATTCAGAGTTCAAGATCTTAAAGTCATTCCTTTATCATCCTCAGAACTAATGATATCAATTAGGACAAAGTTAATTTTAAGTAGAGGACTTAACAATTTAAATGGTTAAGAAAGAAAATTGATAAAATCTCTTCTCAAAATCCTTTTTTTAATTATTTTTCCCTTACCAAATGCCACAATTCAATAAAATGTAAGTTTCATAAAGACAATGGTCTATATATCCCAATAGAGTCCACGAGTGCTAAGCCTTGTTCTTCGAGGTCATGAGTAGACTTAGATTTTTTAGAAAAACTCTGGTTATGTCCACGACATTCCTCACGTAGATCTTGCAAATATGAAGCTTGACTTCACTTCCGTGAACACTTTGTCATAGGTCATGCCAAATCATTGATCTTAAAGAAATAAATTATCACTATTAGCCACCATGTGTCACTTGTCCTTCGCAATAGTGAAGACTTTGGTCGTGTCTGTGACATCTCAATAATGGCTAGATTAAAAAATCTTATTTTTTCAAATCCCAAGATCTTTTAATAAATTTTCTCTCAAATCACCTTTTATCTGATAGGACACATTTTCTTACACACTTCTCATCTTAAGGATAGTGTATTTGTGTGGCTTAACTTGGTTTGGATTATTTTTCATCATTTCTTTTATTTTGCAAGTCTATATAAACTCCATTTTTTTTGTTCATTTTAAAATGACTTAAAATATCTTTCAAGAGAGAAAATATCCAAGAGATAATCCAGGTGTTTTTATTTTCATTATTAATAAAATATTTTAAGAAAAGAAATCTAGGTTAAATATTTGTTCACACTTTTATTTGTTTCTCTTTTTTTCATTTGATCAACATTTCATTGATTGATTAATAACAAATAGGAATAAGAAATTTCGTGAACCATCAAACGCTTTTGTTAGCATAATCGTTTTGAACTTAGGAGATTTATTTCTTTAGATATTGTTGTGATCTTGTGATTCATCAGGATATTCTTCATCTATAAATAAGAAAAATTACAAGTTGGTTCAACGATAATATTATTGATCAGTTGATTAAAACATCGAATATGTTAAGATTCTCGTCGATGTTACAGAGGTCACCGACTTTCTAGGAATTGGTGGGAAAAGGGTGAAGTGAAAGTTAATGAATTTTATATCATAACATTTTTATTCCCTCTTTAAGTCTTTACCAAAATTTTAATGAGATTATTGCATTAGCTCGAGGTTGTTTACTATTACTGGGATATGTCTCGTACATTTGGTAATATTTGTTGATTTATTTTTTTCATATGATTTATAATTCAAATATTTAATTTAGACTAAAAATTTTATTCGTTGTTAAATCTTTTGTAAATCTTGTCACATAAATCTTTAGGGTGTGTTCTTTTATTAATCACCAATTAAAATCTATAAAAAAAATTAATCTTGTGTATTCTTGATTTCGATATGTAAGATTTGTTTTCATCATTGAATCCTAATTTATAAGTAGATGACATATTAAAACCTTTTGTTATTGTTTTTGTTTTAGTATCCTTTCATTGAACTTTATTATTGTTGAAGAGGTACGTTTCTTTGTTGAAAAACAATAATATTTTTTTTTTATTATCATATAAGATTTTTTTGTTAATACTCTTTTTGTTCCCATGACTAAAATATTATTTTTAAAATAAACTATGACTTATTAAAGACTTGGATAAACATTTCTTGGGATGAATCTTTGATGTTGAGAATGGGAATTTTTGTCTAATCCCTCTTTTTTTTCATTACATGATCCTTATTATGTTGTTGATGATTATAGAGACTTATTTACCTATTTTAAGACACAAATTTATTACTGAAGAACGTGAGGATGAAATAATGAATGCAAGTCATCATTTAAAGACATATGAGTTTTTCTCTCTTTTACTTGGTATTTCACTCTTCATTTTATCTATTTAAGCTCTTTTGTTAATGAACATTAAGTTGTGGTGTTGTGTGTGTTTTAATCCTCAATTTTGACTTTATTTATAGGTTATAAAGTTACAAAATTACATTTTGATAAGGTTACAAAAGTGTATTTTAAACAACTAGTCATTATTTCACCTGATACCCGATATAGTCGACTATTTTCCAAAAGAGAGGAATATTTTGGACCTAGTCAACTCTTTTGATAATGAGACAATCTTCTCCCATATTTTCATACTAATTTGAAAATAGATTGATTTAAACTAACATAGCCAATTTTTTTTTTTTAATATAATCAAATTTGTTCACGTCGATGCAAAAGAAATCGTTGGAGAAAAAAAATGAATTTCATAGGACGTGTAGCAATATAGGAGCCGAGGAGAAAGATTAAGCTCTCCCACATGAAAATACATGCACAACCACGATTAAGGTAACAAACAACCCTAAACACAATATTTTCACTTCTAATCTCTAGAGTATCACACTATTACACCAACTAAATTTCCACAACCATATTTCCCAACCTATTCTTATATCCTCCATTGATATCAATTCATCCAACCTCAAACATCCACCAAACTAGCTAACATGTATTGTCATAGAGCCACATAATGACCAAACACAACCCATGACCCGCAAGCTTACCCCCTCCAATACCTATTATCCCCTCCATTGATGTCCTTTTCGACTACTTAACCCAAACCCAATTCCAAATTCAATGTTCCAACCAACCCAAAACTAACACCAATGAGGAAATTCAGATAACCTATAGCCCAATATCTCACTTTGTGGTTAAGACTGATTTACCCCCCTTTTTTGTTCTCTTTCACTTAAGAGAAAGAGAAATACCAGTGATGATAATGGAACATGCAAGTGCCACAATAACACATACTTCCCACCAATTGAAACCCCCATCAAAATGAAACCAAAAAAATAAGTAGAAATCTATGGGCAGATATTACTAGCGGATGAGAAGAGAAAGTCTATGTTTGAACCCAATCCTCAAGTGATGGAGTTGTGTAAAAATGTAGTTAATGTTCCAATTGGGTGAATTATCCAACAATAAAAACAAAATCTACATTCCATGAGAAATAAGGTCAGAGAAATGGGTTGTGGTGGCTGACCCTTATCAACTACACGATTAATGTTAATTCTCTCCTGGAATTTTCAAGGAGTTAGGTAACCCTGGACAATTTGAATTTTGAGTGATTTAATCACATCCTATCGCCCTTCCATTATTTGTTTTCATGGAGACTAAAAATAGAAGGCACAAACTGGAGTGGATTAGAAGGGCAACAATATTGGAAAATAGATTTTATGTTAAAAGACATGCCAAGTCAGGGGGTTTGGATCTATGGTTGAACGAGAATGTGGATGTTAAAAATTTATTCATCTAAAAATATTATATCAATTTACTACTATTTTTTTAGAAACAACACCAAATGGATAATATCACTCATCTATGCTAACCCAGATGACAATAAGAAAAAGTTGGTCTTGAATCCTCTTTTAAACCCCAAAGCAGGCCCATACCCCTTGGTTGATTATGGGTGACTTGAATATTCTTGGATCCACTAGGGACAAAGAAGGTGGAAATAATGATATAAACAGAATGATTGGAGAATACCATGATTTACTCAGAAGGCTATAATTACAGGAAATTGAATTCAAAGGGACTAAGTTTACCTGGACCAGCAAATGGACATAATGAGAGAATGTGAAAGAAATATTAGATAAAGTTCTTATGAACCTCGAATGGAGACATAATTTTTCTGAGGCTTATATTATCCATGAAAACTGTAAAAGACTCCTATAATTTTCCTCTAATATTAGATTTAGAGACTCACCCTTGCAAACCCATATTTAGATTCAAATTTGAATCCATGTGGGTTGGGGCACCCCAAAGTGAGGACATGATTAAAAAGGGGTGGGATATTGATACTAGAGGATCTTATATATTTAAGGTGGTATCCAAACTAAAGGGAGTGGCTAATGAATTGACAAGACGAAAGAAGTCACATTTTCTAAAACCACGGTCCAAGATCCAAGATCTTAATTGTAAATTGGACATTGTTCAATAACATGACCATTCTATCAACAAAATGGACATGGAATATCTTCTAATTGATGAAATAAATGATGTCCTAAAAAATAAGATCATTTTTGGCACCAACATTCTAGAGTGAATTGGTTAAAAAAGGTGAGCAAAACACTAAATATTTTTATGACACTATGTAAGGACATTGTCCGTCACATTTAGTATGTCATATACCTCTACAAGTTTGTCTAAGAATTGGGAATCTTACATCTACAATCGATAATCCAAATTTCAAGGTGACTTCAACAAACATGCCCAACAAGGACTAACTTGGTAAATGTGTTTAAGTTCCATTTACAATTTGCATAAAAGTGTTGGGACATTTTTTATAAAAATTAAAATATTTTTTCTTTTATGAAAAATGATTTTTGAATTATTTTAAATGGTTTTTATTTTTCAAAAACAATTTTATCATAAAAGATTTTTGGATAACTGTTCTCAGATTCGTAAGAATGTTGGTTTCTAAGTCTCCAAATATTTTAAAACTCTATAAAAAGAATCTCGAGATTTGTGTCTGGTCGTTCAAACGAGATCCTATCTCGTTTGAATGAGACCAGATGTCGTTCGAATGACATGACATTTCATTCAAACGAGAAGTCTTTTCGTTTGACATGTCACCGCCTTAAATTTTTTTATAAATAGAGTGTCAGACGTATTAATTTTCGATAAAGAAAACACTAGTTTTAACCGAATACGTTTTTAAGTGTTTTAGGTTTGTTCTCCATCACTTTGAGGGTTCAAAACTTTATTTTACAATTCACAAATCCCAGCGCTATTGTTTGAGTTATTTTATGGAACCAAAAACTTAGTTTTGCTGGGAGCTTTGCTTTTGTTCATCCTTGCTGGGGAAATCTCTACAACCAAAAAGTTGCGTGCTATTGTGGAGGGAGACTCTACGAAGTTTATGACTATGTGTCATTGAGGACTTCTGCATGTTGATTATTTGCTGAAAACTGCGTGTCAAGGCTAGTGTCCTTGTGGTGTTGCTGCGCGTAAACCACTACAATTTCTAGCTGAAGCTTTGAAGATTTGTTGAAGGCACCGTGCATTACACTTATGGGCGATTATCAAGTGGTCTGTAAGTCAAAGGTTTTGTAAATTATTTCAAAGTTCTAGAAATATAAAAGGTTTTTCCCTGTGGGGATTTTCATGAAGCTTGTGCATATTTAATTTGTTTTCACACGTAGTTGAATATTTTGGGGATGAAGTAAAATTGGTTTAAAATTGAGTTTTATATGTGTATACACCCCATTCGGTTACACCTAACTCTCTTTAGGTCCCTAGTACCTCCCTTCATCACTAAAAACCTAGGTTATGTCCCGAGTACTGACCTAGAAGCCATCGGGCGCTCCCCGGCTCAATTTGACCAAAAAGTCAAACTCTTCATCTCGACTGAGACTGAATGAATCTTCTAAGGGCACTGGATACCCTTTCCAATGGTCCATTCCGTGGGTTATTCCGACTTACCATATGGACGAACAATCCATTTGCGTCCGAAACTTGAACCGGGGGCCATCGGGCGCTCCCGGGCTCTGTTTGACCCGATTTAACTCTTCAGCTCAACTGAGGCTGAATGAATATTTGAAGGGCACTAAATACCCTTTCCAACGGTCCATCCCATGCGCGATTTTGACTTACCATGCGGACGAACGATCCGTTTGACTCCAAGAGGTCACCGAATGCTTCCAGGGCCCGGTTGACCAAAGTCAACTCCCCAAACTGGGTCAAACTCTTTGGAATATTGAAGTACATCTCCTAAACTTTCCAAAGGTCTACCCCGTGCACGATTTGTACTTACCATGCGGATGAAAGATCCGTTTACGGCCGAACGATTCCCCGTCCAATGGATCGATAAACGCTTTCGAGCCATATTTGACCCTAAGTTAACTCCCAAACCTGGTACAGGTCCTAAGGACTTTTGAAGGTATCTAAATTACCTTTCCAGTGGTCTACCCCGTGCACGATTCTGACTAATGGTTTACCCCCGGCAACCGATTTCCCAAAAAGGCCTGAAACACACTGCCAAATGGCAGGTTCCAGACCCTGCCTATCGGCAGGTGCCGATAGGCAGGATCAGGTCTATGCCGATCGGAAGTGACCTGAGCCTATTAAAGGAGGCCTTCACCTCATTTTCAAAGGGAGCCCAGATCTAATAAAATTCACTCTCAACGAATCCCAGAAACCTCTCTCAAAGGCAGCGTGATTTCAACTTCCAAATCCCTTTTTTACTTCCACTTTCCATCATCCTTTTCATCAAACTTGGTGAATTAGCCACTCTCCATCATCATCCAAGTGAAAGGGCTGCTATCCAACATTCAAGATCAAGCTCAAGATGTTCAAGAAGGTCCAAATTTCTCAAACTCTCTCTTAAATTCTCTTAAATTCGCAATAACTTGGTTTATTACTTAGTACTTTTTGTATAAAGGGGTATGCAACCGCACAAAATGAACCTCTGAAGTCACCACCGCCGTAGATGCCGACGGACCACCGCCGCTGTGGGAAGACCCCACCGCCCGACTCGAACCCGCAGGAGGGAAAGGCAGGGCATCATATATGCTGGGGGCCATCAACTAGCTCGTAAGATAGTCCATATAGTCATACGGTGCAGCCGTATCGGTGTACAATAAGTAGGACTCGCCAATCATCGCCGCATTCCTCTCATCCTCCGACAGCAGTCCCTCCCGCCTCATAGACGCAGGAGGCTGCGCAGGTGGCACCACCACATCCTCCTCAACAATCTAACGAACCACTCGCTCCCTGAGGTACCAGGAATGGCCGAACTCATGCGCCAGTAAACTCCTCATCCGCGCATTCACCCCGGTCGCCCCCGCATCCTGAATGGCTGTCCCCCAGGGATAAAAGGCCACCTGAACATATCCAAGGAGGCATAAATCAATATAAGATCAGAAGGTGTAAAAACCAAGACTGAAATGGAAAGAGCCTTACCCTACCACTGGTCAGGTCGTTCAAGACCTGATGCACTGCCTCCAGAGAGAGAGAGAGAGAGATCCCTTCGACTGTCGATTGGCCTTACGCCATCGATAAAATAGACAAAAGTCCCCAAAAGTGTCATCCTTCAAAGCTATCAGCGGGGTATTGCACCCAATCACCTCGTAGAACCACGTCTGAATTCACAAAGAGACGCATAAGGAAAATTTGAATGCATGAAAGGAAAATGCGAATGCCTAAAAGGAAAATGAGAATGCATGAATAATACCTCAAGAAGATACGTGGCCCTAGTAAAGGTCTGTCGGAAGCACCGACTGAATGCATCCAGAGAAGAGTAAAGGGTTGCCAAAGTTAGACTACCCCAATCATATAAAGGGATGTTTGAAAACATCCTCAGGTACGACAAGAACCACAAATGGACGACGTCGCCACTCGACGCCACCATTAAACCTCCTAATACCAGAAGAATAAATAACCAGGCCATCTGCCTCACTTGCAGCCCCTCCTCCACATCAATCACCCTGCTCAGCAGAACATCCTTCAGCAGGGACAGCCGGATAGAATCCCCAGAAATTATCCTCCCTACATCACCAAGTGCCACACGCACTGCCTCCGGTCTCACTCGTAAAGAGCGATCCACCTCTATCTTCTCTCCATCGCAATCCAACCCCAGCAGCTGCTGCACATCTATGGTAGTCACAGTCATCTCCTCGAAACCGAAATGGAAGGTGGGGGTAGTATCCCACCACCTCTCTCCCAAAGCGCCCAGGACCGCTGTCTAATGAGGCGTCTCATCCAGCACCGATGCCAACCTCCCAAAACCCGCTGATGATACCACCCAACACACCACAGGTGGGAGATGCTCCTAAACATCCCTGAGCCCCGTCGTCCCGCGGGTGCGCATGTTCTCCAAAGAAATATCAGATTGGAAAAAAGGAAAAGTCTCATCAAAAGTCAAGAAAGAAGGAAAAATTACCAAAAAGAAAAGAATGCCAAAGGTCAGGTTACTTACATAACCGCCAGGACTCACTCTCGAAGAGCGATGACGCGATGGCTCCTGCAGCAAGGTCCGTTCATCCACAACAGGATCAAACGCATCAAAAGAGTTCTCACTCCCCAAAGCAAGAGGCATCCTGGCCCTCCACTCCACATTCGCCCAGTCATCAACGGTCAACAACTCCCGGTGGACTACAGTGCTCACAAAAGCGGCCATTTATTGAAGATCAAAATGCTAGAACAATTTGTAGAGAAATCACAGAAAGAGAGAAGGCAAGAGGCTATAAAAAATGAAGGGATTCGCCCTTTTTTATAGGATGCAAAGCGCCATGCCGATCGGCACTTCCCCACACCATATCGATCGGCACTGACTCCTTACCTTCCTGAGGTAGCCCAAAAGTCTGTGCCACTGCCGAATGGCACCCCTCATACCATGCCGACCGACACCCGTCCTTAAAATTCGTACGGAAATTCCCAAAAAATACCAGAAAGCCTCGAAAAATCCTCAAAAAATTCCTAAAAATCCCAGGAAGGATTTAGAACATTTTCACCAAGAAAATTTAGCATTCCCTCGAATGGAACCCCTCTTCCCCAGCAGAATCCTCGAAAACCAAGTGAATCTCCTCCCGACAAAGCACCAGAGGATCTCTAGGGATCACCTGATCACTTCCCCATCGGAGTTTCTTATATCACCAAAATAGGTTGCCCCCCCCCCCCCCCCCCCCCCCGGCGAGGTCTCCTAAAGAAACAAAATCTTCCCTAGCTACCAGCTCCCCATCTCAAATCAAAAGGCAGTTTATCCAGCGAAATCAAAATCCAATCTTCATCTACTCTTAAGTCAGAATTGACCTCGGTCTTGGATCGTCACCTGAGTTGGGTCGCAATAACTAGGGTTTTGGGGATGAACTACGTGGACTTTGATGCCTTTATAGGCTACGTAGGCGTCTCGGGGTAAAACCCGAGACTCGTGTCCTTTTCTCACTTTTTCTCTTATTTTCCTATCTTCTCTAAAGCTAATTTTCTTATATTCTATACACTTGTAACGTATTACTCCATATGCGTTATCGTTCCATTATAACGACCAACGTAGGGGTAATCGCGTAAATCTTATTTTTCTAATACTATTCTTATATCTTCATATGGATGACTCGCTTTATCTTTTCCATGATACAAGTCGAGGATTCCTACCTCCATTATATATATACACATGCACACATATCACGGGGGAAATATAAAAGAAAATAACAAATATCCATGAGAGACCGAAAGGGAGGAATGGGGGCCTAACACCTTCCCATTTCGTAACTAAGCCTCCGAGCCCTTCTCGAGTCATTTTGGTTTCGCATGCACTAGTATGTCTTTGGATTCCATCCTTCTGGATGGCTTCCCCTTTTTCTTTTATCTGTTTTGAGTAAAATAGACTGTCGACTCTTAATCTCTCTACATTTTTACACCTCATCTCAAATGACGCTGGCCGAAGCGCTCCCGAGAGGGATGCGCGGGACCCGAAGGATCCTCTCCCCTTTGTGCCCCCGCCCACGAGTCGAGGATCGGGGATGGCCACAATATGCTTTGGACTCAAATTGTGTAAAAGATCAAAAGTTGTTTGAAACCACCCATAAGAAATTATTCTTGGGCTAACAAGTGGTATCAGAGTGGGTTACGCTAATTTATTGCGTTTGATCTTATTTGTCTGCATCTGGTTTTTTTTCTTTATCTTAATGGATTTGTGTATTTTTGTTAAAGAAAATTTTGAGATATTGAAAATCGCACATTATTATTCTCTTGCTATATCTTATAAATGATTGTGTCAGTTTCTTTTGTCATACGCTAGTTATACTTCATGATATACCCAAGCTAGTGTTATGACGTGTGCACTTTTTGTATTATATTTTTTATTAGAAAAATTTTGAAAAATACAAAAAGATTTTTGTAGTTTGTTTTGCACCGTTTATGAATGAACATTTAGGATAACCAAGTCACAATTTCATGCCATATCCTTGTGACTTTTTTATAGTGCTTTGAGACAAATATTATGTCATTCATGTGCTTTACAAAGTTTGGAGTCTTTGAGATGCTATAGTGTTGCTACCTACATGTTTAACTCATTTTCTCCTTTATTTCACACATGCACGGATTTGTTTGACGTTTGTTCATGTCAAATCACATGTAGGTTACGTGTTTTCATTTCACTGTTGTAACACCCCGTATTTTTGTACATTTAATATTTTATTAATTCGGGAATTTTAAATTACTGGTGTGTTGTAATTTTAATTGAATTAATTATGGCAATATATATATTTAAATATTAATCGGGGAGTGAATGGTTAATGTTTAGGGAAATTTATTTAATAAGTGAATTGTAATGATTTAATTACTTCATTTCGGGTATTAATGACGGGGTATACACTTATCTCAACCGGGAGTCGGGATAGACTAAATGGGGTGGGAGATAAGGATTTTTATAAATTAATTCGGATGCCAATTCTAAGTGCGCGGTTGGGTCCGGATGGGTCGAGATAGTCAGAAAAGAGTACCCGGGGGTAGTAATTGGGTCTCGGGGTATTTTTGGGCATAGTCGGGCCCACACGGGATGAGTTGGGCCACTTTAATTAAGCCCATTAGGCTAAAAACGGGATGGAGGGTTTTAAACCTAATTGGGAGATTAAAGAATGGCAGCCAACATAACTCTAAACCTAGGGTTTGAGAGGGGATTTGGGGGAAAGCAAATCAAGAACAAATTGGAGGTTTTTGGAGTCAAATTGAGGGACATCAATAACGGATCAGACACTACGAACACTTACAGGCAAGTGGTTAACTGTTGTGATTTCTAAAAGTTTGATAATCAATTCATATCATAGTGATGTGTGTATGAAAATTCGTTTTGGGTGTGTCACCAAAATCTAAATTGGATTTTTGTAAATTTATATACCTTAATGAGATTAAGGGGGAGATTGATCGTGTTTACGATTCTAGAATATAGAGAACTAAATCAGATGTTAAAATCAGTAAGCGTAGAGGGTTAATTACTGATAAAATGAATGAAATTCGTATTGGGGATTGAAAACCCAGATAATACAAAATTCGGGAAAAAGTAGGAAATCTTGAGATTTAATTCCAGATTGATGTTCCATAAGGTACTATTATCCTATTCTTATGTAGAAATAGGGTTGATTGGGTTTGGGTTAGTCCAGGGGAAAGAATGAAAGTTTAAGATTTTCGTTAATGGTGGAACTTCTTCTTGGAGAAGACGAAGTCAGGGACGATCGATCGATCGACCCAGGTTCGATCGATCGATGATTCGGAATTCTGGGCAGTTCGCCCAGTTTGTATATAAGAGGAAAATTAATTAGAAATTTAATTCCCAAACATTTATTTAGTGATAAATAAATATGAAACAAATATTCCTAGAAATTATGGGAGAAAGTAATTGGGACTAGGATGAATTTATGTGGGACATTTAATGGATGAATTTGAGAGACTTTATTCCAAAATAGTGAGGTACGGATCAAGTGAGTGAATCCGGGTATATTGGTCATGCGACCCCAAGGTAGTGAATTAAGTTTGGGGATAAACTAAATAATTTTGAGTCGGGATATAGACTCGGGTGATTATTTAATTATGGACCAAGTGGGCGAGTCCGGGCAGGTTGGTAATTATAGGTAAATATAATTGGGAAAATTATGGAAATAAACGTGTGACACATTGTGGGAGAAAAATGTGGGAAAGATGTTATGAGATGTAAATTGGACCAAGTGAGCGAGTCCGGGTATGTTGGTTATGTGACACCAAAGTATTAAATTAATTATTGAGAGAGAGTAATTAATTTGGAGTCGGAACATTGACTCGGGAAATATTAAGATACGGGCCAAGTAAGTGAGTCCGGGGATAATGGTTGGGTGACACCAAGTTATTAAATTAATAAGAGTAATAATTAATTTAATAAGAGTCGGATTGTAGACTCGGGTAGTATTAAATTAATAAGTGTATTAATTAATGTAATTAGAGTCGGTTTGTAGACTCGGGTAGGATTAAATTAATAAGGGTGTTGATTAATTTAATTAAAGTCGGTTTGTAGACTCGGGTATGATTAAATTAATGGGTGGGATAATTAGTTTAATCGGAATCGGATTGTATACTCGTGAAGGGTACTTATTAATTAATGTGATAATTAATTATATTAGAGTCGGACCACAGACTCGGAATTTGGGTTGATTAATTAATTTGTAAATTAATTGTATTAGAGTCGAACCACAGACTCGGATTGGTATTAAATTAATATGTGTGTTAATTAATTTAATTAGAGTCGGGCGATAGACTCGAGGAGGTATTAAATTAAAATGTGTGTTAATTAATTTAAGGAGAGTCGGACCATAGACTCGGGGAAAGTATTATATTAATTGAGGTGTGAATTAATTATATTAGAGTCGGACCATAGACTCGAGAAGAGGATAAGTTATTAAGTGAGAAAATTAATTACATTGAGTCGGGCCACAGACTCAGGAAGTTACAGGCAGTGTATAGGATGTTGAGTACATGGTAAAGCCGGGGTTATTAATATATATATACGGTGTAGTGATAGTATATATATATACGTGTATGTATTGTGTGTGATATTAAGTTACAGGCAGTGTACGGGATTTTGAGTACACGATAAAATCGGGGTTCATAATATATATATACGGGTAGTGATAGTATATATATATATGTGTGTATATATTGTGTGTGATAGTAAATATCAGTGACTAAATATTTATTCAATTTAAATACTCTAATGCTATCAAGGGAGGTTGCGCGATGTGGGTGAATCCCCTAGCTTGAGGAGCAGGGTGAGTATATCCCCAGGTCATAGCGTCCGGTATATATGGGTGAGGGATTTATCTCACTTTCAGGGAAGGAATATGACCGCCTCCACTTCGTTTATATTTTTGTCCAAGTTGGTGAGCGATTCTAACTTGGGGAAACTAGGTTTTGTGAGCACACCTAGTGAGATAGCTTTCTAGAGGGAATCATCCGGTGAGGGTAAACTCGGAAGGATGGATACACGTATGATATATGTGTGGATGTTAGTAAAGGTACGTATAATATGGTAATAAATATTATATGTAGGTAATAATAGAGTGTGTGATGTATTTACCTTATATAACTTGGGTTACAGTTATATGCTATTAATTAATGAGAAATTAATTAAGTTATTCATTTGTGGGAATAATACAGTGTGTGATGTATTTACTTTATATAACTTGTGAGACGGTTATATGCTACCATTTAAGAGGAATTAATTAAGTTAATTGTGAGATAACTTATAATTCAAGAAATTATTATACTCGGGTTAGAGTAATATGGTAAGGGAAGGTTACATCAGGACTAGTTGGACGGGGTAGTACAACTAGGCGGGGTTAAGGTAACCGGTAGGTGTGCACAATAGTGGAGGGGTGAGAATGTCCTCAAGTGAGTGCGACACTAACTTAAATATGAAGCGCATTCTTGCATTTTAAATTACTGCAGTTAATTCACTTGCTAAATTTTTTCAAAATGTTTTGGGTTCTAACCTTTGCTATAAAAATATTTTCAAAACCTTTTAGGTGTCCAGCCACAGGGACGCCAGGATTGATATTCTATTCCAGGGACACGCAGCTGCGGCATATGTGGATGCTAGCAGGAGTTTGGATTAGACGCTTCATTCATTCATTCATTCATTCCTAGAGTAGGAATCTTGTACCAGTTTCAATTTATTTAGGGCTTGTCGCCCAGACTTCTCGGTACAGTTTTCAGGTGTAATTTATTCAGGTGTTGAATATTTGTATTTGTGTTATTCCTTTGGTGGCCGGTGATTTATTCGGCATGTTGTGTAATTATGATTCAGTTTATTTTCATTCAGTTGTGTGAATGGTTTATATTTTAATTCCGCATGTACTGTTTTGTTAAATCAAAAAGTTAAAATTGGCACCAACTTTTGGAATACTAGGTGGTTAGTAAGTAAAAAAAAAAAAGTTTTCGACAGTGATGCTAAGGATGATCCAACTGGGATTCCTGTTTTAATTTGGTATAGGACTGATCACCCAGTATTTTATTAGGCGAGGTGTCACAGATGGTATCAGAGCATCAGGTTCTAGTGTCCTTAGGATCTGTGCGGCTTTTCACGTTTCGGCTTCGCAATCTTTTATATAGAGCCCTATCATAGGATTGTTGTATTCTCATACGTATGCGCATATACATTCTTCGGCGAAATTTATATTTGAGAGTGAACTCATACCAATTCGGTTCTCATTCCAGATGACGCCCAGGAGAGAGCAGTTAGGGCTACAGGGGGAGATGAGACGAGGGAGGCTCGTCAGGAGCAAGAGTTACCGCAGCAACGGTCAGGGATGATTTCTGGCAGCTTAGGTAACTGAAATAGTGGCACAGGCAGTTGGAGAAACGGTGGTCACAACGGCAGGGTACTTTCCACGGGATCCGCCACAAGTGTTAGTGGTGTCGGATGTTCAGACTCACGCAGGGTCGTCGGGGTGGAAACAAGAATGAGAGGTTATTTTAGTGGGAACCCACCAGAGTTGCGAGGGGGTTCAGGTGTAGTACTAGCGTGTCAAGGAAGAGAGGTATCCAGTGTCACCTATGCATGGGAGATTGCGATGGGGTGCGAAAGTAAATGCTAACCACTTTTAGTTAGTGGGAGCGGTGCTACAGTAGTGGGAGTCGATCACCATAGTTGAGGAAAGGGACACACTAGCTATCATAGATTTTTGAGTGCGGTTCGACCGCAAGTATTTTTCCTTCAGCGGTTGAGACCGAAATGAGGAGAAAAATTTTGTGAGGAGACTCAAAGGGAGACCGTTCAGTGGCCGATTACGAGGAAGATTTCACTCGTTGGCAAAAATTTTACCGGATGATGGTAAGCGAGGAAAAGAGAAAGAAAGAAAAGTTTATAGAATGGGTTAGTCTGGAGAATCCGATAATATTTCATTGATAATTCTGCATTAGTAGATTATACGGATGTCATTAACGCAACACTCCGGCACTGTCGGGAATATCGCTTCCACGCGAAAGGAAGCAGGAAGGGAGTGGGGATTAACCAGTTGGATAAGGCAGAAGGGAATAAAACCAGTGGGGTATTCCAGCAGCAGACTGGGGGAGATAAGGGGCAGGATTTCCAGCAGGGAAATCATGCCAAACGATCTGGAACTGGAGGCTATCGGCGGAATGGCCAGGAATTCCAACAAGGTTGGGGTGGAAGGGATCAGTGGCAGGGTGAACATATTAGAAAGTGTTTCGTTTGTGGGAAAAGCGAGAAACATGAAGAGATATTGCCTTAAGAGAGGCAAGGGTCAAATACAGGACGAGGTCCTGGATGTACAACCACTAAAGCAAGTCACGACTGCATTCGGGCAGGGAGAAGCTGCTCCGGAAATCGAGAACCAGTCGTTGCAGCTGGAGTATAGAAGTAATTATTTTACTGTAGGGGCATGGGGTATATTGTTGAGTGACAAAGAGGATGTCACAGTATAAGACTTATTTTTCACTAGAGTTCGCAGGTGAGTCGAACTTAGTGGGTGCGTTGGCGGTAGCAGCCATAGCATGTGGGTAAACTTTCCGTAGGGTAAAGGGGTTCCTTAGTGTTCTTCATGGGAGAGTGTAGGTGTACACTGAGTGATTGGTTGAATTATGCGAGGAATTACTACTTTCGAGAATTATGGGAGTAGGGTTGATAATACTTTTTAAACATCGGCTGGATAGCGATGGAATTTAACTATTGTGGATAGTGGAGTTGAATTTTGGTGTCCGCGATACCAGGGTATGGTTGGTACTAGGTATCACCGGAGAGGGCGTATAGCCTATATATATGTGGATATATATGTTGTATTGCGTGGTGCGATGTCACATAGTGAGGTTTTGTGTTCTCACATTTTATCCCGGTAAGTGGGGATGTTTACTGAAGTGAATCAGGATGGTTAAATTGATTTTCGAGCAAAGAGAGATAGCTCGGGGTTTATTTTACGCAAGGACTAGTGGTAGTAAGGGCGCGGTATTATGTTATCTTTGGTAGCATAAGGGTAAGCGTATATTCTTTTGTGTTGAGAGATAAGTATTTATAGGGAGATAGTTGGACGTAGCATGGGTTGAGTACCCGGGCAGTAATTGTATATGTATATATATATATATATATATATATATATATATGTGTGTGTGTGTGTGTGTGTGTGTGTGTGTGTGTGTGTGTGTGTGATATGACTACGGGTTCGAAGTTATATTACGGGTTACGACTAGCATAGTCGGGTAACTTTCGTGCAATAGAGTGCGGGGATAGGGTGTATGGGCACCCGGGTTAATTAGGACAAATTTTGTGCGGTTAAGCACGGGTATAGGGTGTATGGGCGCCCTGACAAGGTTTAAATGCATGCTTGTGTAACGTATGGTTAGAAACAGATGGGATAGATATAGCGGGGTTGGAGGCACATGACTAGTGAAAAAGATGTGAATATCGAAACACTAGGTCTATCTTAATTTCGAGGGCGAAATTCCTTTGTAAGGGGGGGGGGGGGGGGAGTATGTAACACCCCGTATTTTTGTACATTTAATATTTAATTAATTCGGGAATTTTAAATTACTGGTGTGTTGTAATTTTAATTGAATTAATTATGGCAATATATATATATATTTAAATATTAATCGGGGAGTGAATGGTTAATGTTTAGGAAAATTTATTTACTAAGTGAATAGTAATGATTTAATTACGTCATTTCGGGTATTAATGACGGGGTATGCACTTATCTCAACCGGGAGTCGGTATAGACTAAATGGGGTGGGAGATAAGGATTTTTATAAATTAATTCGGATGTCAATTCTGAGTGCGCGGTTGGGTCCGGATGGGTTGAGATAGTCAGAAAAGAGTACCCGGGGGTAGTAATTGGGTCTCGGGGTATTTTTGGGCATAGCCAGGCCCACACGGGGTGAGTTGGGCCACTTTAATTAAGCCCATTAGGCTAAAAACGGGATGGAGGGTTTTTAACCTAATTGGGAGATTAAAGAATGGCAGCCAACATAAATCTAAACCTAGGGTTTGAGAGGGGATTTGGGGAAAAGCAAATCAAGAACAAATTGGAGATTTTTGGAACCAAATTGAGGGACAACAACAACGGATCAGGCACTACGAACACTTACAGGTAAGTGGTTAATTGTTGTGATTTCTAAAAGTTTGATAATCAATTCATATCATAGTGATGTATGTATGAAAATTCATTTTGGGTGTGTCACCAAAATCTAAATTGGGTTTTTGTAAATTTATATACCTTAATGAGATTAAGGGGGAGATTGATCGTGTTTATGATTCTAGAATGTAGAGAACTGAATCAGATGTTAAAATAAGTAAGAGTAGAGGGTTAATTACTGATAAAATGAATGAAATTCGTATTGGGGATTGAAAACCCGGATAATACCCAATTCGGGAAAAAGTAGGAAATCTTGAGATTTAATTCCAGATTGATGTTCCATAAGGTACTATTATCCTATTCTTATGTAGAAATAGGGTTGATTGGGTTTGGGTTAGTCCAGGGGAAAGAATGAAAGTTTAAGGTTTTCGTTAATGGTGGAACTGCTTCTTGGAGAAGATGAAGTCAGGGACGATCGATCGATCGACCCAGGTTCGATCGATCGATGATTCGGAATTCTGGGCAGTTCGCCCAGTTTGTATATAAGAGGAAAATTAATTAGAAATTTAATTCCCAAACATTTATTTAGTGATAAATAAATATGAAACAAATATTCCTAGAAATTATGGGAGAAAGTAATTGGGACTAGGATGAATTTATGTGGGACATTTAATGGATGAATTTGAGAGACTTTATTCCAAAATAGTGAGGTACGGATCAAGTGAGTGAATCCGGGTATATTGGTCATGCGACCCCAAGGTAGTGAATTAAGTTTGGGGATAAACTAAATAATTTTGAGTCGGGATATAGACTCGGGTGATTATTTAATTATGGACCAAGTGGGCGAGTCCGGGCAGGTTGGTAATTATAGGTAAATATAATTGGGAAAATTATGGAAATAAACGTGTGACACATTGTGGGAGAAAAGTGTGGGAAAGATGTTATGAGATGTAAATTGGACCAAGTGAGCGAGTCCGGGTATGTTGGTTATGTGACATCAAAGTATTAAATTAATTATTGAGAGAGAGTAATTAATTTGGAGTCGGAACATTGACTCGGGAAATATTAAGATACGGGCCAAGTAAGTGAGTCCGGGGATAATGGTTGGGTGACAACAAGTTATTAAATTAATAAGAGTAATAATTAATTTAATAAGAGTCGGATTGTAGACTCGGGTAGTATTAAATTAATAAGTGTATTAATTAATTTAATTAGAGTCGGTTTGTAGACTCGGGTAGGATTAAATTAATAAGGGTGTTGATTAATTTAATTAAAGTCGGTTTGTAGACTCGGGTATGATTAAATTAATGGGTGGGATAATTAGTTTAATCGGAATCGGATTGTAGACTCGTGAAGGGTACTTATTAATTAATGTGATAATTAATTATATTAGAGTCGGACCACAGACTCGGAATTTGGGTTGATTAATTAATTTGTAAATTAATTGTATTAGAGTCAAACCACAGACTCGGATTGGTATTAAATTAATATGTGTGTTAATTAATTTAATTAGAGTCGGGCGATAGACTCGGAGAGGTATTAAATTAAAATGTGTGTTAATTAATTTAAGGAGAGTCGGACCATAGACTCGGGGAAAGTATTATATTAATTGAGGTGTGAATTAATTATATTAGAGTCGGACTATAGACTCGGGAAGAGGATAAGTTATTAAGTGAGAAAATTAATTACATTGAGTCGAGCCACAGACTCAGGAAGTTACAGGCAGTGTATGGGATGTTGAGTACATGGTAAAGCCGGGGTTATTAATATATATATACGGTGTAGTGATAGTATATATATATACGTGTATGTATTGTGTGTGATATTAAGTTACAGGCAGTGTACGGGAATTACAGGCAGTGTACGGGATTTTGAGTACACGGTAAAATCGGGGTTCATAATATATATATACGGGTAGTGATAGTATATATATATATATGTGTATATATTGTGTGTAATAGTAAATATCAGTGACTAGATATTTATTCAATTTAAATACTCTAATGCTATCAAGGGAGGTTGCGCGATGTGGGTGAATCTCCTAGCTTTAGGAGTAGGGCGAGTATATCCCCAGGTCATAGCGTCCGGTATATATGGGTGAGGGATTTATCTCACTTTCAGGGAAGGAATATGACTGCCTCCACTTCGTTTATATTTTGGTCCAAGTTGGTGAGCGATTCTAACTTGGGGAAACTAGGTTTTGTGAGCACACCTAGTGAGATATCATTCTAGAGGGAATCATCCGGTGAGGGTAAACTCGGAAGGATGGATACACGTATGATATATGTGTGGATGTTAGTAAAGGTACGTATAATATGGTAATAAATATTATATGTAGGTAATAATAGAGTGTGTGATGTATTTACCTTATATAACTTGGGTTACAGTTATATGCTGTTAATTAATGAGAAATTAATTAAGTTATTCATTTGTGGGAATAATACAGTGTGTGATGTATTTACTTTATATAACTTGTGAGACGGTTATATGCTACCATTTAAGAGGAATTAATTAAGTTAATTGTGAGATAACTTATAATTCAAGGAATTATTATACTCGGGTTAGAGTAATATGGTAAGGGAAGGTTACATCAGGACTAGTTGGTCGGGGTAGTACAACTAGGCGGGGTTAAGGTAACCGGTAGATGTGCACAATAGTGGAGGGGTGAGAATGTCCTTAAGGGAGTGCGACACTAACTTAAATATGAAGCGCATTCATGCATTTTAAATTACTGCAGTTAATTCACTTGCTAAATATTTTCAAAATGTTTTGGGTTCTAACCCTTGCTATAAAAATATTTTCAAAACCTTTTAGGTGTCCAGCCACAGGGACGCCAGGATTGATATTCTATTCCAGGGACACGGAGCTGCGGCATATGTGGATGCTAGCAGGAGTTTGGATTAGACGCTTCATTCATTCATTCATTCATTCATTCCTAGAGTAGGAATCTTGTATCAGTTTCAATTTATTTAGGGCTTGTTGCCCAGACTTCTCGGTACAGTTTTCAGGTGTAATTTATTCAGGTGTTGAATATTTGTATTTGTGTTATTCCTTTGGTGGCCGGTGATTTATTCGGCATGTTGTGTAATTATGATTCAGTTTAGTTTCATTCAGTTGTGTGAATGGTTTATATTTTAATTCCGCATGTACTGTTTTGTTAAATCAAAAAGTTAAAATTGGCACCAACTTTTGGAATACTAGGTGGTTAGTAAGTAAAAAAAAAGTTTTCGACAGTGATGGTAAAGATGATCCAACTGGGATTCCTGTTTTAATTTGGTATAGGACTGATCACCCGGTATTTTATTAGGCTGGGTGTCACAACTGTTGTCTATTAAAATGAACCAAATGCGATAAAACAAGATAATAAAAGGTGTGCGTGTTTTTACCGTTGGCTGTAAGTTTATGTGAATTTTATAAATGATGAAGGGTTACGAAAGGTACACATCTATCCTTTGCGATGAAGTCGTCGTTTACAATGGACCTAAAAAATTGAGGAATTTTAATTATCCAGGGTCAAAAGAGATTGAAAAGAGCCCATAAAAAATTTCATGGCAATAAAAAGAAATCTATGCCAATAATGGGTCTTTAGGTTTATTCACCAATTCTCCAATGTTTGAGATTTTAGATCACCTCGAAAAGAAAATATATATGAGGGAGTTTAGTTCGAGAATTAAAACGGCTTTGCACGTCCTTAAAAAGGTCTTGAAAAAGCATGAAATCATTTTGGACATTATTGGTGCGCAAATCATGTGTACTTTGATTTGTTGATTTTGATTTAAGACGATGTCATTAGGCATAAATTATTCCTAATTTATCCCTTGATTTAGTTACTTATAGCACCTCGAACAACGTAATTGAGTTGGATTTATCTCATAATCGTGCTACTGACTGATCCTAATGAGTACATCGAGTTTCTGGTATTTTGTAGTGATTTTACAGGTATTTGATGTTAAGAAACGGAAGAAAGAAACCGAAAGAATCAAGAAAGAAAGAAGGAAACGTAAAAAGGGAAAAAGTGGAATTTCCAAACGAAATTCAGATAAGGTACCTAAAGAGAAGTTGAAGACATCTCATTCACAAGTACATAGGAAGAAACGACACCTCAATCGGGATCCCGGAACAAAAGTTATGAGCAGTCAAAGTTGAGCCAAAAAGTCAAATAGCCGGACCGGTCCGCCCCTACCCCGGACCGGTCCTCTTTGCCAAACTCCAGAAGACCCCGGACAACAAGCAAACCGAAGAAGGCAAAAATAAAAGGAACCGGTCCGCCCCCGGACCGGTTCGCCCCAAAATAAATAGAACCGATCCGCCTTGGAGGCAGACCGGTCCGCCTAAGGCCCAGACCGATCCGGGCTTCGAGCTTTGCAAATCCTATCTCTTCCTAAAAAGACTCATAGTGCAGCTGAACTTCGAATTTATTGTAGGGTATAAAAACCCGATTTATTATTGTTATTGGTACGGAGAATTAGTAGGATTTTTCCTCTCTTTTTCTAGAAACCCTAGTTTAGCTAACAATTTCAGTTTTCGTTCAAAGATTGAAGATTTATTTAGTGATTTTTGTAAGTATGAGCTTCATTCATTGTTACACTTACTGCTTCGGTAATTTTAGTGATTATTTCTTATTTCTAATTCTTCTCTACATTTAATTACCATTTTCTTAGATTAATTATGACTTCCTGCACATCAATCATTGTTTTCATTAAATTCAACATGCTAGGCTAGATTTTCCAAGGCCGGGGTACATGAACCCAGCCTGATGTGTTAGTGTGTGTGTATAAAATTAATCCGATGAATTTATTGATTGATTATGATCGTATTGCGTAGTTACACAATAATTGTAGATCTTTATATCTCGTTTTCCTCTGGGTACTCGTGATGATTTAGAGTGCAATTTGGGTGTCACTATCGCGGTACTGATTTACTCATCCTCAGATTAGGTATGACGCGGGCTTGAACCTCGTATACATAATGCTTGGGAGTACTAAATTGTGGGTCGGATCAATCAGATAACTTTATGATTAATATTATACCTGCACTACACTAGGGTTGGGGGATTGTATTCCCATCCTATTTCTCTCATCATTTAAAACAAAAAGTTTCAAATCATCATTCATTCTTAATTTCGGTAGATTATTATAGTTGCATTTTTTCATACTTTCATTATTGCATTTAGCTGTAATCAATCTCAAAACCTAATCAATTTTTTCCTTTTCTTTTTAGAGTCAAGGTTAGGGTCTCTTCGTCTCTTCCTGTCGTCACAACTCTGTTGTCCTTTTTCCCTGAGGATCGATACCCGACCGACTGGGATTATTACTTGAGCGACATGCTTACACTTGAGCCTAGAGTGAACGCATTTCTGAGACACATTTTTAGTCGCATCAAGTTTTTGGCACCGTTACCGGGGAACTAGGTAGACTTAGGATTAGATCGAGTCAATCCAAAGCTTTGACCAAAAATCTCCAAAAATCCAAAAACATATAAAAAAAAATTCAAAAAAGCACAAAAAGATTCACCACCATATCTCCCAAGATTTTAATGCAAAATCCCACTCCCCATAATACTTCAACCAGCATTCACGAAAATCCAGTAGTTTAGTATAACCCAGATAGTCCCCACACTCCAAATGCCCCACAGTTCTGGATCCCACCTCCCACACCGTCACACTCAATCTCAAACAATACTTCGTTTTCCTTCTTAGGACACACTCCCGAGAACACCTCGAGCACACCAAGTGAGAGCACCGAGTCCTTAAGAGAGAGGGAGATGTTGCAACACGATAGTGCAGCTGCCGGTGAGGAAGAACCCCCATACCGCCCACTGAGAGAATTCATATATCCCGAGCGCACTGTCACTCTGGGTTGCATTATACTCCCGTATAATGCCGGGCAATTCCGTTTCAAAAATGGAATGATCCAGATGCTACCACATTACCACGGTATGGATTCCGAAAAGCCATACCTCCATATTAGGGAATTTGAGGATGTGTGCGCTACGCTCAATGATCAAACCTGCACCCAAGAGGTGATCCGCCTCAAACTCTTCCCTTTTCTCACTCAAAGATAAATCTAAGACCTGGCTATGGTCTTTACCTCCGAGTTCTATTCCATCTTGGAACGAGTTACAATCGAGATTTCTCAAGAAAATCTTCCCGCCACATCGAACAATTTCCATAAGGCTCAAATTCAAGCGTTCAGACAATCTGAAAATGAGCCATTTCATCGATATAATGAGCGTTTCAATGAGTTGGTTACTTCATGCCCACATCACGGATTTGATGCAGCATAAATCATCTCTTTTCTCTATAATGGGTTGAATCTCAATTCCAAGCAACTTGTTGAAACCATGGGAAGTGGTCCCTTTGTCGACTTAGATGCCCAAGATGCAGAGCTTCATTTGAGGTATGTCTCCAAGACTACCCAATCCTGGGATACCTCCGATCCTAATGCTCAAAATCGAAATTGTCAAGTGACCACCACTCCGTCAGCGTCCGGCCTATATCATGTAGAAAAGAATTCTATAGCGGATAGTCGAATTGATATACTTGAGAAAGAGATGCGAGACCTACGAGGGATATGCGGGAGAGGATTAACCGGATCCATACTGAACCCCGTCGAGAAGGTGTGTGCTATTTGTGAGGCGGGCCATTCAACGGAGGAATGTCCGACGATACCCGCCTACAAAGTAATGCTTCATGAGCAAGTTAGTGGTATAGGAGGATTTAAGGGTAATTTCGATGCCCCACACGGGAATTCCTACAACCCTTCATGGAAAAATCATCCCGGTTTTAGCTATGGGAAACAACATACCGCAATGAACCCTCCTTCGCATGTTGCCCCTCCTCCACCACAACATTTTCAACAAGCTCCACACATGCAAGGACATGTGCAAGCACCACCACCTCAAGGAAATTATATCCCTCCACAGCGGAGAACTCTCGAGGATACCATGAATCAATTCATCGCAAGCCAGACCACAACCAATGCCAAATATGATCGTCTAATTGGCGACATAAATGCGAATCTGTCAAAAATACAATCCTCATTGAGTGTTCAAGAGAAGGGCAAGTTTCCTGCCCAAGGCCAAAGACCTACCCAAGGTCAAACTAGTGTTAGCTCCACCTTCACTGAACATCAGGAGAAATATCAAGCTGTGACCACTCTTCGTAGTGGGAGAGTCGTTGATTTATCACCTCCCCCACACGACACAACGAAAGACAAGGAGATTTCGCCCGGTACGAAAGAGGCCGAAGATGTCCCCTTGAATGAGAGTGACCAAGAAGATGCTAGTGAGCCAGATGTAGTAGTGAAACCGCCCTCCGCGGTACCGTTTCCTCAAAGGTTGATTCCCTCCCATAGAGAAAACCCACGTGAAGACGTGCTAGAAGTGCTAAAGCAGGTCAAGCTGAATTTACCTTTTCTTGATGCCATTAAGAAAATTCCATCTTATGGCAAAGTCATCAAAGATTTGTTGACGGTAAAAAGGAAGATGAAGGTAAATAAGAACGTCTTTCTAGCCAAGAACGTGAGCTCCATTCTACTAAATCATCTCCAGCCTAAATTCAAAGATCCCGGTGCACCCACCATATCCTGCATCATTAGAGAGAATAAAATCGAAAAAGCCTTACTTGACTTGGGATCAAGCATTAATATCCTCCCTTACTCCATATATAGCCAAGTAGACTTGGGCGACCTCAAGCCCACAAAGGTCACTCTCCAATTAACGGATTGAACAGTGAAGATTCCACGAGGCATAGTCGAGGACGTGATCGTCCAAGTTGACACTTTCTACTTCCCGATATACTTTGTCATTTGGGACACGGAGCCCTCCTTCAACTCAAGTAAACATGTTCCCATCATCCTTGGGCGTCCTTTCCTAGATACGGCTAACGCAATCATCAATACTAGGAATGGACGAATGCAACTCACCTTTGGGAACATGACCTTGGAAACCAACATCTTCCACATAGCCCAAAATGCAGGGGAGGAAGATGATCTTCACGCGGTGAGCCTCATAGATGAGATAGTGGAGGAGTAATTTAAGGAGAATTACTGTGGCGACTCTTTAGAGTCCTGTTTAGCGGCGAGATACGAGGGTAAGGGGACGTACACCGACTTCGAGAGGGAGGTTGGGAAGTTAAGAGTGCGTCGGACGAGGACGTGAGAGAGGTTAATTGGGTTTCTAGATTCGAGGAATTACCTCCGAGAGATACACACACGGTTCCCTCCAGTGAAAAATTTCCAACCCTCGAATTAAAGAAACTTCCCTCCCATATTAAATATGCCTACCTAGGAGAGGATGAGACATTTCCTGTTGTTATCTCCTCTAGCTTAGATGAAGGGCAGGAGGGTAAATTATTGAAAATTCTAAGGAAGCACCAAAGTGCTTTTGGTTGGTGCATTGCTGATTTGAAGGGGATAAGTCCTTTGATTTGCACTCGTAAGATCCATCTCGAAGAGGATGTCAAACCCTCTAGAGAAATGCAAAGAAGACTGAATCCCAACATGAAAGAATTTATGAGAACTGAAATTATCAAATTGTTGGATGCCGGGATCATCTATCCAATCTCGGATAGCAAGTGGGTAAGCCCTATTCAAGTCGTCCCGAAAAAGTCGGGTATGACTGTGATTGAGAATGCCAAGGGAAAGCTAGTCCCCCAACGTACCACCACCGGGTGGCGCATTTGCATTGATTACTGAAAACTTAATGTGGGAACTAGGATAGACCATTTCCCCTTGCCATTTATGATCAAATGCTTGAAAGAGTGGCGGGCCACCCTTACTATTGCTTCCTTGATGGTTATTCCGGATATAACCAAATTGAGGTAGATGTACTTGACCAGGAGAAGACGACCTTAACTTGCCCTTTTGGTACGTTTGCCTACAAACGTATGCCATTTGGCTTGTGTAATGCACCCGCGACCTTTCAAAGGTGCATGTTGAGCTTATTTAGCGACATGGTCGAGAGAGGACTCGAAGTGTTCATGGATGACTTCAGCGTTTTTGGCACCTCTTTTGATCATTGTTTAGAAAAGCTGAAAAAAGTACTTACCCGATGTGTGGAAAATAACTTAGTGCTGAATTGGGAGAAGTGCCATTTCATGGTCATCGAGGGAATAGTTCTTGACCACATAGTATCATCTAAAGGAATAGAGGTTGATAGGCAAAGATAGATGGCATAGCTGATCTTCCCCCATCAAAATTATTGAAGGACGTGCGCTCATTCTTGGGCCACACGGGGTTTTATCGGAGGTTCATTAAGGACTTTAGCGCCATCGCTAGGCCCTTAAGCAACCTACTCATGAAGGACACCCCATTAGAGTAGACGGAAGCATGCCAAAGCTCTTTTAAAAAATTAAAAAACATGCTTGTGTCCGCTCCCATTAGGCAAGTTCCAGATTGGTCCGTACCATTCAAACTTATATGTGATGCAAGCGATTACGCGATCGGGGCTGTTTTTGGCCAACAAAAAGATAAGCAAGCTCATGTCATCTACTACGCTAGTCGTCCCCTTACCGGACCTCAACTCAACTACTCTACCACGGAGAAGGAGTTGCTAGCGGTAGTCTTTGCCCTTGATAAATTTCGGTCATATCTCATTGGTTCTCCTATTAATGTCTTCACCGACCATGCGGCTTTGAAATACCTACTTGCAAAGAAAGATGCCAAGCCGCGCCTCATAAGGTGGATCCTACTCCTACAAGAGTTCAATCTCTCAATCAAAGATAAAAAAGGAGTAGAAAACGTCATTGTCGACCATTTATCTCGGCTTTCGTCTAACGTACCTAGTGATCCCATACCCATAGACGAATACTTTCCGAATGAGCAACTTTTTGCTACCTCTTCATATCCCTGGTTTGCGGATATAGTGAACTATCTTGTCACGGGAGCCGTCCCTTCCGACTGGACACCGCAAGATAAGAATAGGTTTCTTACTTGGTCGCTCATGTTCTTTTACGATGATCCTTTCCTTTTTAAATATTGCGCCGACGAAATCATCCGACGATGTGTACCGAATGACGAAATCCCGAAATTCATCCAGTTTTGTCATTCGAAAGCTTGTGGAGGCCACTTTTCAACGAAAAAGACGACCGCTAAAATTATGCAATGCGGCCTCTATTGGCCCACAATGTTCCGGGATGTGAACGATGCTTGCAAATCGTGCAATAGGTGCCAATGAATGGGAGACATTACTCGACGAGACATGATGCCTCTTACCCCCATACTCATCATTGAGATATTCGACTGTTGGGGTATTGACTTCATGGGACCCTTCCCCCCGTCCTTTGGTTTCCTATACATCCTTGTCGCGGTAGACTACGTTTCTAAATGGGTGGAAGCTATAGCTACCAAGGCTAATGACAACAAAGTGGTGATAAATTTCCTGTAGGAACACAAACTTTCCCGCTTCGGTGCACCGAAAGCAATAATTAGCGATAATGGAACCCACTTTTGCAATAGGCCATTCGCGAAGCTCATGAGAAAGTATGGTGTCGTTCACAAGGTAGGAACGACTTATCACCCACAAATGAATGGGCAGGACGAACTAGCGAATCAAGAAATCAAGAACATTCTGGAAAAGACCGTCAATCCTACCCGAAAAGATTGGTTGCTTAGGTTGAACGATTCGCTATGGGCCTATCGTACTGCATTTAAGAATGAACTTGGCATGTCCCCTTTCTTCTTTGTATATGGAAAACCTTGCCATCTTCCCGTTGATCTTGAACACAAAGCGTATTGGGCGATTAAGCAATTGAATTATGCTATGGATAAGGCCGGTGAAGCCCGCAAGCTTCAATTGAATGAGTTAGAAGAACTACGCAATGATGCGTATGAGAATGCAAAATTTCGAAAGAGAGGATGAAACTCTCTCATGATAGCATCATTCGACGAAAAGAGTTTCTCCTCGGGCAAAAATTTCTCCTCTACAACTCTCGACTTCACCTCTTTCCAGGCAAGTTGCGATCACGATGGTGTGGCCCATTCATTGTGAAGAATGTTTTCCCCCATGGAGCTGTTGAATTGGATGATTTAAAAGGGGGAAATACATTCAAAGTGAATGGACAATGCCAAAACCCATATCTAGAGGCGTGTGCAGAAGAAGTCGACACTGTCTGGTTATCGGACCCCGTTTACGGGGTTGAGTGGGCTGTTGCAGTGAGGTCGTCGCACCCCCGACGCGTATGGGGTGCGAGTCGTGAGTGTGAGAGTCGTGAGTGTTTTGAGATTCGTTAGGACTAGGTTTCGTTCGGGAGAAGCATTCGTGTGTTTTGGGAATTTTGAGTCAAAGGGTGTTGACTAGTGAAATCGAGAGGGTTTTTAGTCCAGTTGGATAGAGAGTAGTTCGGGAAAGTGATTTTTTTTTAAGAAGAGAGCTCGAAACCAAGTTAGGAGAATTCCAGCCCAAAAGCCCTGGGGCGTACCGATTCCTTTTTAGAAGCGGACCGGTCTGACCCCAGACCGGTTCCTTTAAGTTTAAAAGGAACCGGTTCGCCTGGCGAGTGTTGAAAAGTCAAAGGTCTGGACCGGTCCGCCTTCTGCAGATCTGTCTTCTCCCCTTCCCAAGATTCACCCCCCTTTCCACCCAACCCCAACCTTTCCCTCCCACATCCATCCCCTTTTCCCTCCAAAACCAATCCCTCCCCTCACACTTTCGACTATAAATACACCCCCAAACCCTCCCCTTCTCCTCACACCTTCAACCCAAGTACTCTCTTATTCCTCTCTAGTGTTTCAAGCAACAAACCCTTCTGTTTCCATGGTCCCCCCATGTTGCCCCCACCAAATACGACTCCATCGAGATTCAACCCTCCGGTCACGGCGAGTTTCGCTCCCGCTAAGAGGAGCGGTGGTGCAATCAATTCTTTGATTTGGGCCGCAAACTCCATATGGAGCGAGTTGTCCAATGGGAACAGCTACCCAACTCCGTCACCGCCCTATTCATGGCTCGGAGCTGGTGCCGGTTCCTCAACCAACCCTACGAGGCAGTTTGGGCCACCGAGGTCCACTCATTCTATGGCACTCTCGTGCGGACGGCCCAATTCGAGGCTGAAGGTTTCGTGGATGGGAATGTCATCCCATTTTCCTTGGCCCGTCTCACGGCCAAGTTGGCCGAGTATGACATCCCGGACGTTCCCGAATTTACCTATCCCCGAAACATCCCCCCGGTCGACAAGGATACAATCATAGCCCGAATTGAGCCAAATGTGGCTTGGACGGGGCAAACTGTCGCCGTTGGATGACTAAACGAAAAGGCGCGCCTCACATTTCAGACTGTGTGCGCCAATATATTGCAAACGTCCAACGACTCCGCCATGCGGCCTCGGCAAGATACTTTGATATATCATCTCTTCGACCCCCAAACTTCCATCCATTTGGGCCGCACTTATACGCGGATATCATTAACGCGTCCTTGGATGAGAAGGGCGTCACCCCACTTCCCTATGCCCGTTTGATCACTTCCATCCTTAAGGATGCTGGCATAGCACCCCCAGTCGACCACACTCGTATCCCCGGTCCTTTCGGACAAGGAACCCGCACTAAAAGTGCCAAACAGCTGGCTGTCCTCCGGGCTAGGCTGGATGATGATGGTGAAGAAGAGGCTGCCTCGAGCGAGAGCGAGAGCGAGAGCGAGAGCGAGAGCGAGGAATAAGCAGGGCCCGCCGGTGAGGATGTCGAGATGGGAGATCTCAGCGTGGACGAGGAGTCGGCGGACGACCCCGATTTCGAGTGGGCGGGAACGGACCTATCCGCGCGTATGTCGGCACATGAAACAAACTTCAACACCTTTCAGACCAACTACGAGCGCGACATGATCATCGTTCTCCGCTTCCAAGCGGACATCTATCGGCGCATAGGGGATCCTAACGAGCCACTACCTTCTTACTACCATAACCCCTATGACCCCAACGCGCCCGGTTCCTCCCATCCCCCACCCCGGTGAAGCTTTATATGGTGTTGTCAGCTTTTTATTTGTTTTTCCCTGTTCACAGTTGTATGTTTTTCCCTGCACATGTACCACAGTCCTGTTGTAATAAAAACTGCATTTTCTCTATTTGTTTGTTTTATTTATCGCACTTATTATTTTGCCTTATTTAGATTTTAGTCCTTTTTGCTTGAGGACAATGCAAAAGTCTAAGTTGGGGGGGTCACAAGTGCGTATCTCTAAAACTTCACAAAATTTCAAAAATGCCTAGAAATTTCCAAAAAAACCATAAAATTTTGAAAAATCCAAAAATATTTTTGTTCAAAATAAATAAAAATTGGAATTCAAATTTAAAAAAAAATATCATTAAAAGTCGGTTTAAAGTCTCAAGTTGTAAACATTCAACATATACAAAGCTGAAATTGACCAAAGATGGAAATTGAGCGAAAATTGACGACTTAACGAATAAGTGTGGAGATTAACAAACCTGGTGAGATTCGAGCCTATCACTTTTTGTGAATTTTTAAATCAATCCGAGTTAATTGTTAACTCAAAGTTCTTTTCAGCGCCTAAAAAGTTGTCAAGGATCTCAAGTCTTTCATTTTGATCAGTTTTGAAAAATGTGTGTAATATTGCTTTGAAAAACGTGCCAGATTAATCGCTAAACGTAAATTCATCTCGAAACGCATATGGTAACGCAATTGGCATTTTGGACAATGAAGTACGTCATTGTTTGTTACCCAAAAATATTGGCCTTAAAAAGTTGTGAAAAAAAAAATCATCCCTTTTGTAACCAAAATTTGAGCCGAATAATTTTTTCCTTTCGTTTGACAACCCGAAAAACCCAAATAGCCCGGAATTGTGAAAAATGGAAAAATTCAAAATTTAAGTCCAAAAAGTGCATATAAAGGGGCAAAGAAAAGATATATATGCTCAACAAAAATAGCAAGAAAAGAAAAAAAGTGAAAAATAGAGAAATTGAGAAAAAGAAGAAAAAAGTGAGCAATAGCCCGGAAAAAGCACAAATGGACATCACTAATAATTTTTCCAATTCCAACCTCCCTACAATTGACATTTTACCCAATATAGCTTAAAACCCAAAAAAGACCTAACCGAGTCTAAATTGCGAAATTGGTTACCGCGTGGAGAGCTAATACACCAAAAGATAATAAGGGTGATTAAGTGCGCGGAAAAAGAGGCAATGTTCCCGTTTTTAAAATCGTAATCCGTTGATGAGATCCTTTCACCATGAAATTTATGTCTTTCTACTTGTATGCGTGATTTTACTTCCATTACATTTACTCTTTATATCGCGCATACCGAGAGAACAGCCACAATCCGAGAGATTTATTTGTGAGAGCATTCCGTGAGAAATTGAAATCAAAACGAATTTTCGAATAAGTAACGTAATGATCAATCGGTGGAAATTTACGGTTAAATTTTTGGCTTCGTACACATGCACTATGATTTGAGACTGTTGAGCATGACTTGCTGATGACTATTTTCTGGACAAGTTTGAATTGCACAATTTTTGCATATTTTGAATTTTCTTTGAGTCGAATTTTGTGGGTATATTCTCTGCAAACCCTCACGAGACAACACTCGTCCTACTAGGGCAACCTAGGGGTTTAAAGGCTTGTTGCATACGCTAAATGCAATCGCTTGCCCGCGAAAAAGGTATTTTATCCCAATAAAATGATTTTTAAGAATTGAGCCTTGCTAGGATTCTTTTACATTGCTCATGACGCGCAAAGTTCTAAGTTAGGGGGGTTTGATTAGGCATAAATTCTTCCTAATTTATCCCTTGATTTAGTTACTTATAGCACCTCGAACAACGTAATTGAGTTGGATTTATCTCATAATCGTGCTACTGACTGATCCTACTGAGTACACCGAGTTTCTGGAATTTTGTAGTGATTTTACAGGTATTTGATGTCAAGAAACGGAAGAAAGAAATCGGAAGAATCAAGAAAGAAAGAAGGAAAAGTAAAAAGGGCAAAAGTGGAATTTCCACCCAGAATTCAGATGAGGTACCTAAAGAGAAGTTGAAGACATCTCATTCACGAGTACATAGGAAGAAACGACACCTCAATCGGAATCCCGGAACAAAAGTTATGAGCAGTCAAAGTTGAGCCAAAAAGTCAAATAGCCGGACCGGTCCTCCCCTACCCCGGACCGGACCGCTTTGCTAAACTCCAGAAGACCCCGGACCACAAGCAAACCGAAGAAGGCAAAAATAAAAGGAACCGGTCCGCCCCAAAATAAAAAGAACCGATCCGCCTTGGAGGCAGACCGGTCCGCCTAAGGCCCGGACCGATCCGGGCTTCAAGATTTGCAAATCCTATCTCTTCCTAAAAAGACTCCTAGTGCAGCTGAACTCCGAAATTATTGTAGGGTATAAAAACCCGATTTATTATTGTTATTGGTACGGAGAATTAGTAGGATTTTTGCTCTCTTTTTCCAGAAACCCTAGTTTAGGTAACAATTTCAGTTTTCGTTCAAATATTGAAGATTTATTCAGTGATTTTTGTAAGTATTAGTTTCATTCATTGTTACAATTACTGCTTGGGTAATTTAAGTGAGTATTTCTTATTTCTAATTCTTCTCTACATTTAATTACCATTTTCTTAGATTAATTATGACTTCTTGCACATCAATCATTGTTTTCATTAAATTCAACATGCTAGGCTAGATTTTCCAAGGCCGGGGTACATGAACCCAGCCTGATGTGTTAGTGTGTGTGTATAAAATTAATCCGATGAATTTATTGATTGATTATGATCGTATTGCGTACTTACACAATAATTATAGATCTTTATATCTCGTTTGCCTCTGGGTACTCGTGATGATTTAGAGTGCAATTTGGGTGTCACTATCGCGGTACTGATTTACTCATCCTCAGATTAGGTATGACGCGGGCTTGAACCTCGTATACATAATGCTTGGGAGTACTAAATTTCGGGTCAGATCAATTAGATAAATTTATGATTAATATTATAACTGCACTACACTAGGGTTGGGGGATTGTATTCCCGTCCTATTTCTCTCATAATTTAAAACAAAAAGTTTCAAATCATCATTCATTCTTAATTTCGGTAGATTAGTATAGTTGCATTTCTTCATACTTTCATTATTGCATTTAGCTGTAATCAATCTCAAAACCTAATCAATTTTTTCCTTTTCTTTTTAGAGTCAAGGTTAGGGTCTCTTCGTCTCTTCCCGTCGTCATAACTCTGATGTCCTTTTTTCCTGAGGATCGATACCCGACTTAGTGGAATTATTACTTAAGCGACATGCTTACACTTGAGACAAGAGTGAACGCATTTCTGAGACACATTTTCAGTCGCGTCACGACGTCATCTAAATTCAACATTTTTACACTGAAGGACTATTTTTTATGTTCATTTGTTAGGAGTACACTTATGCATCTTGCACATATGATATGATTGAGTTGATTTTCCTATCGAATTTGTTCACACCCATTCATTCCGTTTTTACGATTTGGTTATCTTAGTATGAATTCATGGTGTGTGTTTATAACACTTTTGTAGAAAAAAATTGAAAAATCAAAAATAGTTTGTGAAGTTTTTTGAGCATATCATGCATTGAGCACGTTTGTCATTTTTGTTTGCCTTGTTTACCATGATACCCCGATTTGATTTATTTGGTTTATTCTTTTTCTTGTCTATTTCGAACAAATAAAAAGGAGGATAACGAATTATGATATTATGGGGGAGATTTGATTATGCTTACATGTTTTATGTTTATATCATTTCAAACCCGATACGTCACGAGAATTTTTGCTTTGTCTCATGTATGTAGGTACAGTTGAAGATTTTTGGATTGCACACCCTGATGATGACAAAGAATGTTTGAAGTTTATTGAAGATTGAAAAAGTTTGAAGACTTGTTAAGTTTATCTTTCCTCGTTTTTGTTTTTGGGAGGGTAGATTTGTATTGGTCATTTTGTTGATAATTCGAGTTATTTTTATTTTGTACCGGCATAGACATGGGGAGAGATTTGTAAGGACAATGTCCGTCACATTTAGTATATCGTATACCCCTACAAGTTCGTCGAAGAATTGGGAAGCTTGCATCTACAATCGACAATCCGAATTTCAAGGTGACTTCAACAATAATGCCCAGCAAGGACTAACTTGGTAAATGTGTTTAAGTTCTATTTACAATCTGCATAAAAGTGTTGGGATATTTTTTATAAAAATTAAAATATTTTTTCTTTGATGAAAAATGATTTTTGAATTATTTTAAATGGTTTTTATTTTTCAAAAATATTTTTATCATTAAAGCTTTTTGATTAACTGTTCTCAGATTCGTAAGAATGTTGCTTTCTAAGTCTCCAAATATTTTAAAACTCTGTAAAACGAATCTCGAGATTTGTGCCTTCTCATTCGAACGAGACCAGATGTCGTTCGAACGACATGACAGTTTGTTCGAACGAGAAGTCTTTTTGTTTGACACGTCACCTCCTTAAATGTTTTATAAATAGAGTGTCAGAGGTATTGATTTTCGATGGAGAAAATACTGGTTTTAACAGAATACGTTTTTAAGTGTTGTTGGTTTCTTCTCCATCACTTTGAGGGTTTAAAACTTTGTTTTACAATTCACAAATCCCAGTGCTTTTGTGTGAGTTGTTTTATGGAACCCAAAACTTAGTTTTGCTGGGAGCTTTGATTTTGTTCATCCTTGGTGGGGAGATCTCTACAACCGGAAAGTTGTGTGCTATTGTGGAGGGAGACTCTACGAAGTTTATGACTGCGTGTTATTGAGGATCTTCTGCGTGTTGATTCTTTACTGAAAACTGCGTGTCAAGGTTGCGTGTCCTTGTGGTGTTGCTGCACGTAAACCAGTGTTGATTTCCAACTGAAGCTTTGAAGATTTGCTGAAGGCACTGTGCGTTACACTTATGGGCGATTATCAAGTGGTCTGTAATTCAAAGGTCTTGTAAATTATTTCAAAAGTTCTAGAAATATAAAAGGTTTTGCCCCGCGAGGATTTTTTCCTGAAGCTTGTGCATATTTAATTTGTTTTGACACGTAGTTGCATATTTTGGGGATGAAATAAAATTGGTTTAAAATTGAGTTTTATTGGACTCAAATTGTGTAAAAGATCGAAAATTGTTTGAAACCACCCATACGCAATTATTCTTGGGCTAACACACTACTATCCAGAGAAGGAGTAGAAGTCAAATTGTTAAGCTTGAAAAGGAGGATAGGATATGGACCTCTAACAATGAGGAGATTGAAAGGGAGGTTATAGACTATTTTAAAAGCATCTTTAAATCTCAAAGGCAGAGAGATATGGAGGGGCCCATCTCAATGATTGAACAAGTCATTAAACCCGAGATGAAACTTTTATGACAACATTCTACGAATTTGGAGATAAGCAATGAAGTTACACAACTTGGGGCCCTCAAATCTCATGGGCCCTATGGGTTCCCAGGTTTATTCTTAAAAAAAATTGGAACCTTATGGGGGAAGATGTATGTCAAGCAATCAAAGGTTTCTGTAACGGGAACTACATCTATAAAGAGATTAACATATCTAATATCGTCCTCATCCTAAAGATTTTATCCCCTAAAAACTTCACCCAATTTTGACCCGTTAACCTTTGCAACTTTAACTATAAAATTATTTCCAAAACTCTAGAAAATCGAATTATATACACGCTCTAAAAGATCATCTCCCCCCAAAAAGCTACCTTTATCCCCAACAGACTTATCCAAAATAGTATAATCATTGGTTATAAAGCTTTTCACTACCCGAGAATGGGAACAAAAGAAAGAAAGAAGAAATGTTTCTCAATCTTAATCTCAATAATGCCTATGACAGAGTTGAATAGGACTTCCTTAAGAGCGTTTAAGAAAAGATGGAGTTTTGTGATAAACGGACTCATCTGATATTGCAATGTGTATCTTCTGTGACCTTTAAGGTGATCTTGAATGAGGATGAATGTTGTAAAATAAGATTGAGGAGGGGGATTCGTCAAGGGGACCCTCTGTCTCCATACCTCTTTCTCCTCATTCAAGACGTTCTTTCTGAGATGATAATGAATGCAAAAAGTAGAGGCCACATTTCAGTAATCTCAATGAAACAAGATTTTCCAACCCTTTTCCACCCATTAATAACTAATGTTTCCATTCTTTTCATGCAGGCTAAGTAATCAAAGTGTAACAAGATCCTCCACATTTTGAAAAACTATAGCATTCCTTTGGGTCAATGTGTGAATTTTGCAAGTTGGGTACCTCCCCCCCCCCCCCCCCCCCCCCCCAATACAGTGGACTTCATTAAAGAAGGTATTTGTAGTCTCCTTAAGGTTAACCCCATGAACCCAAAGTCTAAATACTTGGTCTTACCTAACTTATAGAGTAGGTCCAAAAAACATAGCTTCTCTTTACTTTTGGATTAGGTGGCACAAAAACTGATGGACAGGAACATCTTCTCTTATCTGCCGATAGGAGGAAAGTTTTTATTAAAGTGGTTATTTAAGAGATTCCAACCTATATAGTGTCTTACATAATGATCAATATAACTCTGTGTACCAATATCAATTCAATGTTTAGTAACGTTTGGTGGGGAGGGACTGAAGATAGAAGAAAAATCCATTAAATTAAATGGTCAAAACTTACGCTGCTTAAAAATCAAGGAGGTTTAGGATTTCAAGATTTCTAAAACTTCAAGAAAGCTCTATTGGGCAAACAAGGATGGAGGATGTTAAAGGACCCCAATTCCCTTTGGGAAAAACATTGAAAGCCATTTACTTCCCTAAAAGATCCTTTCTTTTAGTGAAAAGAGGGTCTAGACCATCGTGGATATGAAGTAGCATGCTCGATGGCAGAGAGTCATTGAAGAATGGGTAAGGTGACAGGTAGGTAATGGGGAAGATATAAAGTTTTGGAAAGACCAATCGATCCCCACTTTGAGGAGTTTCAAAATTACCACTGCTAGACCACAAGAGGCTTGGGAGACAAAAGTCGTTGATTTTATATCCCCTCATGCAAAGGAATGGAGAGAGGACAAACTTAGTACCTTACTCATAAACGATGAAGCATATGAGATTAAACGTATCCCTATAACCCATGTCCTGGCCAATGATACTTTGGCATAACATCATAATATAAATGGTATGTTCATTGTCAGATCGTCATGTATAGAGGATGCCAAAATCCAGATTGAAGACGTGATGAGTAGGTCCACTTCTTCCTCTTTTTAACCCTATCCCAACATTTGGAAGGACTTATGTAATATCAAGGCTCCTTCTAAAATACAACATTTTATGATGAAAGTGGTGAATAATGCTTTATCCTGTATAAATAATCTCTTTAACAGGAAATGATCTCACTCTCCTTAGTGTGATATCTGCTCTATAAAAATTGAGGATTTAGAACATCTATTCCTTCGGTGTAACAAGTCAAAAGAGGCTTGGGAAAAGTGTGCTTTTAAAGAAGAATGGGATAGGGATGATGATAGATTAATATTAAAATAGTTTTCAATAATGGTTGATCGTGAGCTATCAATGGAAGAAATTCACTTAGCTTTCATCTTAGGGCATTTATGGCTGGAAAGGAACAATATTATTTTTAATGGGAAAACAACATTGTGGATTATACCATGCATCTTATTCTCCATGACAAAGAGAAATATGAAAATGGTGGTCAGTTTAAGACCTGTTTAATGCCTACCAATCCCGACAATAACCCATCAAATAAGAGGTGGTGCCCACCACCTTCAAACAATCTAAATATTAATGTTTATACTTCTTTCAACTCCAATAGTAAGAAAGCCGTGATTGGGGGATTCTGAGAGATTCTTGTGGCTCTATTCAAATGGGTTCTCGCAATTTGAAGTCTGTGAATCAACTTTGGGCAGTGAGGCTTTATCCATAAGAGAAGCTTGGCTAGTAGCTAAGTTCCTAGGTATCTCTACCATCACGTTTGAAAGTGACAATAGGGAACTCATCCATTGTTTTTACTAAATCAGGCCTTACTCCATAAGGAATTTAATCCCTTTTATCTAATATTTGGGAAATCACAAAAGGGTCGAACCTGACCTTTTCATGGACTCCTAGGGGGGAATAATTCCATTTCCCACTGGATATGTTCCAACCCCTCTTATTTTCCTTTCAATGGTTATAGTGTATATCCTTCTAAGAAATTGTTATCTATGTTATCGTTGCAATCTCAGGCTCTGCCTTTGTTTTTGTCCCAATTTTTTTTTTTGTCAAAGTCATTTTAAAGGGTATAATATCTTTTAAAGTCTTACAAGGTTGTGTGTGTTGTATGAATGAATTAAGGAAGTTTATGCCATATATAAATTCTTAACTTTCGAAAAATAAGTTAGTTTATATGTTGATCTCCTTGAATATTGATGAATACTTGTGATCCCTTGTTGACATGTTGATGAATCTTTGATCGTGTTGTTAAAGCTTTAAAATTATTGAAACCTTGCGTATGCATGTATCCCTTGAATATTTCTTTAATCCCATACGTCATTATTGATATGTTCTTAAGCTTGTTGAGGATGTTAAAATTTTTAGATAAAGACTTACTTGAGAGCGTTGGTCTTGTTGAGATATTGTCTAATCTTTCTAAGATTTTGTTCAAGCTTCAAACATTTGATTACTTTTGTTGATGTACTCTTGAAGATGGTTGAATGAGACTTGTGTTTATTAATGGATTTTCATATGATTCCTCAAGAAGTTATGTTTGAATGTTGTTTGTTCTTTCCTCATTTGATGTAACTTGAACTTTATTGCAATGAACATTCTTGTAAAGTTGGATTTTACTAGTTGAAATGGGCCCTATGTTTTAACGTTGAATCACTTTTATTCTTGATTTCTTTCATGTATGTCTTAAATCATCTTCATATAAACAATATCTGTCATCTGAAAAGATTGTACACACCAGAATAAAGATACTTAATATGATGATAAGGACCCAAAAGTGTTTAAGTAATACCCTAAATATAAGCATTTTAGTCACTCTTTAATAATAAAATTAGTGTCATGTTCGTATTTATCTATATTGCAGGTCAATATGCTGTCATGGTAATAAATGATCCTAAATCGACGTGATTGCAATAAAGTAGCGGTCAAAAGTGTTAACGAAGAAAATCAAAGTTATCACGAAGACAGAAGTTCCGTTTGAGCTTACCCCGATGAATTCTGATGCCCTAAACCTAGTTCCATACCAAACCTAAGCCTAAATAAAGCCCAAGCCATCATCCGAGTTTCATGTGTGTTTAGTTTGTATTTTTATTTGAATCGTGTACATATTTTCAGGATTTATTTTATATTTTATTAATGTGCGTGTAGATGTATATAATGGGGTCCGTTGTCATGCGTTAAGTATTTTTATATTGTCGTTATTATTTTATTTTGAGCCTTTTACTAATAGATTATGAGTTTAATTTTTTAGTCTTAATTGATTTTATTTTACAAATCTCTCCCTCTAAACAAAATACTTCGTGGGTTATAAAAGAAAGGGTATCAACTCTTTAGGAAGAAGACTTTCACACTATAGAATAGGAGAGAAAACCAGTGTATTTTTTGTAAAGTCTATATGGAAATTAAAAAAAAAATCAGAAATTAGTTTAGTTTAAAATAATTTTTAGGTTTAGTTTTTATTTTTATTGTTGTAATCAAGAGTTGATATTGTAAAGACGTTGAACGTATGTCAAGATGCATTTTAAGAACGTGATTCGACAAGAAAATTTGCGTATCGTATTTCTTTCTCTCGTTTCATTTCATATTATTCTTGACATGTATTTGATTGTTGTTTTTTCTAACATGAGAATATTTGGCTAAACACCCCGTTGAAGGGGTAGGATAAAATCGCGTAGGATGTTAAATAATCAATTAATTTATTTAATTGCTATATTTCTAGGTTAATTAATTTAGAATTGTCACAAATTAATTTATGTAATGAGAGTTAGTAAATTAATTTAAAAGTAAATATTTTATTTTGGTAATCAAACTAGATATAGATATTTTCTAAAATTAAATATTAATTCGGTGTTGAAATTCGAGGGTTCATACAGTTTTTATTAAATTGATCCTAGCGGATAATTTCTTTAAAAGGAGCATAAATCTTAGATTTTCATAGTGACATTTTTGAATTAGTTTTCTGACAAAGATATTATTCAATTTATAATTGTAACGAGAGTTGAATTATGAATTTAATATTATTTTGAAATATTTCAAATTAATAAATTAATAAATTTAAAATAACTGAATATACGGTGTAATCCCATCTCTTGAACCCTCTCACGTTTATCAAGCACGGTTACGTGTCATTTTTAGTTATTAAATCACTTTAGATTTTTAGCATTAAATAGTTAATTCTCCATTGAAATTGTTTAATTAATATATATATATATATATATATATATATATATATATATATATAGAGAGAGAGAGAGAGAGAGAGATTTTAGTAAAAATTTGGAATTATAAGTGTTCACGATATTTGCTTCACCTTAAAAGTTGGATTAATATACGTATTTACCGCGATACGAGTTGTTTAACAAGTTTTGTAGGTAATTCAAAGGAATTTTGGGACTAGGGCTTTTGAAGAGAACGATCACATACGCAAAAAACCAGTTGTCATGACACAATCATCATTTCAAATTCTATAATCAATATCACTTCATAATTCCCCCATATTATTTTGGAATCACAATTTCCTCCCATTAAATGATGGTTTCAACTGATGTTTTGTGATAAATATAAGGGACATATACCAAATAGTCCTTCGAACATTTTTTAATACTCATTTAGTCCAAGCTTTTTTATTTTGCCTCAAAAAGTCCTTTGCCACATATTTTGAAGAGGGAGTGCCGCTGGCGCGGACCTCTAAAAATAAGAGAATAATGAGTGCTTGAGGGACTAAATGGGTTAAATTAAAAATATGTGTCCTTTTTAAAAAATATACATTTGTAGTAGGGACTATTCAATAATTGACCCTAAATATAATGCATTTATTGAAGTGAAATTATCAAATGAATAAGAAATGCATTATATATTGATCACATTATGCATGTAATGCCAAGTCATTCACATAATCCAAGTCCTTGTGAAGCATGTTAAAATTCACTTTGTAGCTCAGTTGTGCATTTCATCATAAGGTTTGTTGTCCTTAATCGTGAGGATTTTAGAAGTAGTGGTAAGCATTTGAAGTTTAGCATGTTTTATGAAAGAGTTTCCTTCATGGATAACTTCAAAAATTTCCCACTCTTTTTTAAATATCACACAATTAAATTTACGCTTAAACTCATGATCATTAATGACTTATAAGCCCTAGTGTTCCACCCACTTTCTTTGCCATTGCTAATGTCCCAACTTTCTCTAGTATTTTTTCACTTAGACGTTGTTGACAATCGTAACAGGCCACTTCCAATCTCCTTTCACATTATACTATATCCGCTAATCCATAAACCTTAAATAGGTTGTCACACGATCCTTCCAATATGTATAGTTTCTACCAACATATAACTGTGGTCGATTCAAAGAAATTTTGTGGCATCTCGAACTTTATATAACTTAAATATAATAATTTATTAATGCATACATGTGATTATATATATTTGCATATGAGAATTCATGCGAGATTGAGAACATTTTAAATATTGGGTGAAGAATAGACATAAATAAAATAAGGTTGCATGCATTTATATAACCAAAATATAGAATAAATCATTTAAAAAGATGATGATTTGCTTACTTGAAAGATATAATTACCGGTGTTGGATTCATAATTTTGTTTGAAAAAATAATTTTGGGTGTTGATGTGAAATTGGTGAGATTTGGTAACAAAAAGTTAAAGTTTCAAATTCCGGACAAATTCCTACCTTCACGCCCAATTTTATAATACTAAAATTATGATTTTAACCAAATCAAATATAAAACTTATATATCTTTAAGTTATCTATGTATGGACGCAAGTGGGATGTTATTGAAAATCCATAAATGCGAGTTACGATTGTTTTACGAATAGTGCAAAACTGTGTTTACTACTAAGGAATATCTAAAGCAGAGGAAGTGCAACCTATCTGAAAAGGATTTGAATTACATTCATGTTTTTGGTCACTATACATTGGAGACTATAATTATTCATGAACTAGGCTCTTGTTTTAAGAAGATTTAGTGAGATAAGCAAATTGTTGTGAAAACGTTGCAAAAAGTCTTAGCCATACATAGTCGATTTTAATCAATTTCATCATAATCAAATGTCAATAAAGAAAAATCATGAGATCTTAAACTTCAAATCTAATACCACATGTAAAATTATTCTTAAGAACAATATAATATTAATCACGAATTCATTTATTTCATCAAACATTAGCATGCAATTGTTGTTGATAAAATGATAAGATTTTCACTTTTTAACAAAAAATGCTTAAATAGGCTAAATTAATGGAATAATAGAACTTATCTTGATCCAATGCTATTATTCAGTTTGTTGCGAAAATCTCCTTTGAATCATCTTAATAGTTGCTTTAGGTGTAGATTATTGCTTGAATATGATCTATTATATATATGGAAATAGAGGACCCATTTTCCTAATTAGACATAAGTTCAACCATTCATCTCAATAGAGTTTGATTTGGAAACAAACCCACCATGATTAAACTTAAAAAATCTAATGACTTTTCCAAAGGAATCATTATATGGAGCACACATTAAGAAGGATACCAATATTTAATTAAATAATCAATCCCAAATTTAACTCAATTGAACAATAAATCCTACAATTATTTCATTCAGGATGATTCAGGGTATATTTTCAGGGTAATTAGTATTTTTCATTACTTTCTCAACGTCAAAGTTGATTAGCTATCCATCAAAGTGATGTACAACGGTCTATGCTGACGGGTCATCAAAGTTAAATTTCGAAAATTATAAGGTACCATGCTTTATGCTAATAAGTCATTCCATTGTAGATCAAAGATTTAGGGTGTTTGTTCACAATACTTTTTGTGGAATCTTTTATGTGTTTGATTGTGAAAATTTTGGAAGTTTTAGCGTGTTTTATCCCGGCTTAGGACAACCAGACAATACTCATATTAGGCATTTTCCATAGTAAAAATTTCTTTAGAAGGAGTTTCGTTTTTTGGAGATTTTTTTCCTTTCACTCCAATCAAATACACCCTTAAAGAAAATCAAACTTAAGTATATACAGATATAAGATATGATGATATATGATTTTTTAAAGTTAATAGTGTAGAGTCGCTTTACATTAACTTCTGAATCAAATCTGAAAGAAAATTGCAACAAGTTTAAGTCCGTACGCCAACTTGATGACATGTTAGGTTTACAGAACCAAATATATGACTTACAAGATGAGCCAAATCAGCTACAGTTCATGCTATTCCTAGATCTCAACAGATATAGAGGAAAAAAATGCATATAAAATGAATAATTAGGTTATAACATATTTATTTATATAATTATTTATTGTGTTCCCAGTTTCTCCTGCCCCTTTGTTAAAGAAAACAACTTCAATTGATCAAGATATGGATTTTCTCCTCCTGTTAGGTGTTCTAACCCGCACCATCTTTTTTTTCATTTCCATTGGTGTTTGTCTTCCAAATCCCATCTCAAATTCTATTTCCTTTTCTTCAATAATGTTCCCTGCACGTATGATTTTCAAAGCAGGTACCCCAAGCTTCTTCCAGCTAAAAAAACCTTTCTTTTTCTCAGTCAACTTTTGGATTTGTCCTTGCATTGTGTAACACTGGCTTTGTAGCCTCAACACATCTTCTTTCAACTTTTTTATTTCAATCTGCTGGGCCGTCATTTCGCGCTTGGAATGGCACCGAGTAGGGGGTTCGTGCCCTATTATAAGGTTTGGGCTCCGGGTTCCTCCGCTGAATGACCCACTCCAATCAATGTGTCGGTTGAGCTTCGTTTGCTCGGAGAAGAGTGCTTGGATGACTGCTCGGACGGGCAATCGTTCGTTCTGTGCAGCGTGGAAAGACGCTTCTGGTGAGAGTTTTCTGCTGTCAATTAGTCTGCACAGGCTCTTTCTTTCTTGTTTTGACACCCACGGATGTGCCTGTCACCAGAGATATTAAATAAGGAATAAGGATACGTACGAGTACAAAAATTAACCCCCAAACCTCCTCCCTCAAATTTTATGTATGTCATATACTCGCATACTTATTAACTATGTCATGTGAAATGAATTCCGCAAGAACATTTAAACTTATTATTTTTGAAAGATATTTAAAGGACCTACTTTGTAATCATAACACCACCCTTAAATAAGAGCATCTCCCAAATATGAATTGAATATCCACAATATTTTCACTTTATCTTTCCTCGTTATTTTTTTTTTTTGAACAAAGAAAGGATGCTTCCATTAAATAGAAGATATGACGTTGCACTTGAGACATTTTTACCTCATTGTCTATCCAACCTATGTGACAACATTTTTTTTTGCCATAATTCATAATTGCATTGGAGATGGACAAATATTGAATACAAAATTAATAGTTTAGAAATGTTCCTATTTATTAAAAAGGGTAGCTTAATAGTTGGAATATGATATAAGCTTTACCCAGTGTTTTATAATGTAGGTATATTACATGTACCTCCACATAATTATAGATATTTTTACCCTTGTTATAAATTTAACAAATTTCCACACGTATATTTTTTGTTTTACGTAAGCCTTATAATTGTGTAGTTGGGTGGTTATATTTGGCTAAACTTTTTTATAATTGGGGATATTTTTATCTTTATATTGGGAAGTATCCCATTTAAAACCCACAAAAAATATTAAAAAAATGTGCTTTGGGGTGCAAACAATAATGTTCAATTGGGACTAATTAATTATGCTCCATTGTCATAGTTGTGTATAACAAGAGAAGATTCATACCATTTATCCAGTTAATTATTTTAGACTATGAATGATGCTCATTATGGATTATCAGATAGGTTGCTGGTAAGGGCTGTTTGTGAGTTTACAAGATTGATTCCGGGTAATCTTTTGATAAATTAGTATTTGCTAAGTCTTTGTACAAGGTGAATTGGTTTTGTTTCAGCTTTTGTCAAAATAGCATACTTGATTTAGTGGAGTGTGAAAATTTAATTAATAACAAAGCATAATAATTTATTTTGTTATCATTTATTATCACCGGACTAAATTGGTTAGAGATGTATGCATGGAGTGTCTTCGTTAAGTAGAATGAGAAATAATCCTTAAACAATAATATGTTATCTAGAATGATTTTTTAATTTATCTACAGAATATATAAATAGTAATTAAAATATGCATAAGAATCTGATATATATATATATAGACACACTAAGTTTGCACACTAAGTTTGCACATTATCTTTTAAAAGTGTGCAAACTTAGTGCTGGCGCACACCAATTTTTTTATATGATATTATAACATTTCAACGGACTCACATAAAAAAAATTAGCTCAAAAAAACTTTTTTTGCTATTTTCAAAAAAATCGGTCAAACTTTCGCAGTTTTTAAAGGGCTTAAAAACTGCGAAAGTTTAACCGATTTTTTAAAAATAGCAACAAAAGTTTTTTTGAGCTAATTTTTTTTATGTGAGTCCGTTGAAATGTTATAATATCTCACAAAAAAAATCAACTCAAAAATATTTTTTTTACTATATATAAAAGTTAATGTGCAAACTTAGTGTGCAAACTTAGTGTGCACAGGAGCCTGTCTCTCTCTCTCTCTCTCTCTCTCTCTCTCTCTCTCTCTCATGTGCGAACTAGTCCGCATTTTAAGAATGCGGACCGGACATGTGTCACCTGACGGTGAGCCTAGAAACTATCGCCTAAATTATAGGCACACTCTCTCTCTTTTCTGGGCTCACCGCCAGGTGACACATGTCCGGTCCGCATTCTTAAAATGCGGACTAGTCCGCATAAGAGCAGGACTGTATATATATATATAAGAAATTCGCAGGGATAATAAATCCAGAACATTTGATTGAGGCAAGTGTTAAACACTCTCCCCTTAATATGATATTGCCCAACATTGGTGCTCTACGGACTCTATGACAAACGTCTTCCAGAATACAACAATCGTACACTTACAATAGCAACACTTCAAATTGCAAGGCACTGGTGAACAAAAAATGAAGGACTCTCTTTTTGGACTAAAAAACGAGACACACTTGAACATGAATTTTCTATCTAATTTTTTAATCCTTTAAATGACTGACTAGACCACTTATTTATTTTGAATAAGTTACGGTTAAAATTCGGTTAAGATTTATCCCAATAGTCATAACAGTTGGAATTAAAAAAACGAATTAACTAAACAGTTGACTGTTTAGGAAAAATAAAAATGGAATTAAAAAATGGGCCAGAAAAAATGAAAAATGAAACAACAAAAATGGACTTATAAATAAATAAAAGGCCCAATAAAATTGGCCCAAAAAGTTTATACTTATTCAAGATAAAGCCCAAGGCCCGCGATTTATGAGCATGAGCCGACCCGAGCTGGACCGGGTCGGGTCGGGCGGGTGGCGACGTGCACATGTGGGATTGGAAGACAACCCAAGCGCATATAAGTTCTCCCTCATCCAAAGAGTTAGGAGACTCCAAGGGCACCAAGCCTTTAAGTCAAAATGGGGTATATTGTATTATACCCATTTTTCATGTTCTTCTTATATGGGACAAGAGTTTTTGCCTCAACACTTCAAGCACGTTCTATGTTCAAAGTGAGTACTTTGAGCTACAATTTCTCATTCATTAATTTATAATTTTATGCATGTGAGTATATCACGTTATACTCCTCACGGAGGAGAGTACATTACCACTTTGAACCTTCTCGAAAGACGTGTGGGTCCCATATTAAATTTATTCTAAAGTTGACCAAAATTTGATTTTGTCAACTTTATTAAAACCCATAAAATGCCATAAATTCTAACATAATAGTACACTAAAATTTATGTGGTTAATATTTACTAATTGAATTTCTAATTATGTATAAGAATGAACAAATAAGAAAATAATTACTATGGAATTCATATTAATTCAGCGGCTAACATTAGTATCCTACAAAAGTTTATCATAATCCTCATAAGTATGGACTGAGAAGGATACACATGCTATAAGTCTATAAAGTCTACGGGAACTACTAATATTAAGTTAAATTTGGTTGAAAGATGAAAATGCTAATTGATTCCAAGTTCCAACTCCATCCCCTCACATTCTCTATGGGTGGAAATCAGAAAATCCAATTTAGCTCTTATGGTTACTTTTTTATTAGGATAAAGTTTTTTATTCTAATTGTAATGCCCTATAAAGAAACCCTAGTCATTCAATGATTCCGCTAAAGAATCTATTGTAAATAAGCATTCAAAGACACTCACACAATTATCTTTTATTTAGCACAAAAAAACTCTCTTATAACGGTCCGTTTAGTTCTCTATTCAGAAAACTCAATTTAAACGATGTTTTTAAATACAGTTTTAAAATTCAGTTTTTTTGTTTATAATTATTGGTGTGCGTTTGGTAAACTTGTTTTAAATACAGTTTTTTAAAAATTTGACAAAATTGGCAAACATATCTATATAATATGGGACAATGGTGTTATGAATAGTGCTTTAGTGGGGTTTGTCATGCATGATAAACATGCATGACATCTTATGTGTTGCATGCATGAATGCATACATACATTATTATTTTATTATTATTTTTATTAAAAAAATTAATATTTAAATAAAAAAAATTAAAATATTTTTAAAAATATATATATTTTTTTAGGTTTTTTAATTTTTTAAAGGTATTTTTTTTTTTTAAAAAGACGGGTTATTATGGGTTGAGTTTTATCACGGGGCAAATTTATCACCCTGCCCTCGGGCACGGGCATCCGCTAGTATATTTATATCATACATATGTGTGTGTGTGTGTGTATATATATACATAAAACATACATAAAACTTTCATACATACATGATACATGAATACATGCATACATACATCATAAATTATATACATGTACATTTAATATCATGTATTTTTAGGTATATTTAATGAGGCTTATTTTTAGGTATATTTAATGAGGTATGTTGGGGAGTTTAACTATATATATATATATATATATATATATACATAAAACTTTCATACATACATGATACATGAATGTGTACATATATACATACATACATCATAAATTATATACACATACATTTAATATCATGTATTTTTAGGTATATTTAATGAGGTATGTTGGAGAGATATATGATACATGAATGTATACATATACACATACATACATCATAAATTATATACACGTACATTTAATATCATGTATTTTTAGGTATATTTAATGAGGTATGTTGGGGAGTTTAACAATATATATATATATATAATTCACTATAAAATTATATACATACATGAATTGATAATATTTTTTAATATATATGTACTATATGTATATTGTATATTATTCCATACATTAATAATATATGTATAAAACTAGATATAAGTATCATGTGTTTATTAATAATATTATTTAACTTTATATTATTCCATACGTAACTTTTTGTACATGTACATATATATTTTTTATTTATAAGAATTCCACACATATTAATGTATTATATATGTATATTATATATTAAGGTATAACTGCTTTAAAATATTAAGAATGAATAAATCTGAGTTGAAAAATAAAAAAACAGAATTTATAAAACACCCTAAACCTATTTTCTGAAAAACTTGATTATAACACAGAAATATTATAATTCTGTGTTTAAAAACAGGTTGCCAAACAAATTTTTTATCAGAATTGTATTTAAACACAAAAAACAGAATTATAGTTGCAAACCAAACGCGCTCTTAACTTCTCACAACTACAACTAATAAACTTTGCTTATTATCTTCTTTGTTATCTGATGATTCAAAGAACTCAAGGATGATGGGTATTTATACATAAAGGAAATCAAATGCTACAACACAATGTGGTTCAAACAAATCTAATACAAATATTTAAAAGTCACACATTTAGCATCTAACTATCTAACCATTATCAGCCCACTAACAATAAATAAACACATATTCGATAAGCTTACTTAACTTAGGAAGCTTCTAGGGTTTGGGTTAATGAATAAACCAAGTTTATATTTCAACACCTCCTCTTAAACATATTTCTTGATGCCAAGATAATTTTTTAATCTGACAAAGTCCTCGTACTTCAGTGTCTTGGTAAAAATATTGACAATTTGGTCATGAGATTTTACATACATTACAAAAATTTGCACCATTAGCAACAATATTTAGCAACACAAGTTATTTTTGTTGCCAAAGATACCCTTTTGGCAACAAAATCTTAATTATGTTGCCAAAAGGTTATTTTACATTGTACTTTTGACAACATAAAATAACTCTTGTTGCCAAAAGTTAAAATTTCAAGCAGGAAGGTAGCAAAATAAAAAGAGAGAAAAATTTAGCTTTTGGCATCATAGTTGGATGTTGCCAAACATCACCAAACCTTTGGCAACATAAGAGTGTGTTGAGAAAAATAAGGGAGTTTTGGCAACAAAGAAAATTTTAATGCCAAAAGTATTTTTTTTTCTTTTGTTAAAGAAAACGAAATACCTCTATCTGTCAAACCCAAACCTTTTTGATTGTCAAACTCAAACTTGAAACCCACATGAACCCTTTCTTCGGAAACTCACCCATCTTCTTTTTCTGAAATCCGTCGTCGTGCAAGATAACCCATCTCCATCTGTTTACTTGCACTTGCGACGAAATTTAGCTAGGGTTTTGATCTCAATCGCAAGGTTAGTTGTATTTATTCCATGGATTGGTTGGATTTAAGAATACTGGCAACGAATTAATTCCACGAATTGATTGGATCTAGTGGATTTGGATTCAAGGTTGAAGAAAGGGGAGGTTCGTTGGAGGCTATAGTTCTCCCCATGGTAGTAAGGTGACACTAATTGGTAGAAACATAAATTATATCTCCAAACTTATCTCCCCTCTTTTGTAATAGTAAAGGTGAAACTAGAATTTTGGCATATTATACCTCATCTCAGCATCTTAACACTTGTGATACTTGCATTAATACTTCTTATCATGTTTAAATTGCTTCCCAATCAGTTAGTTGGTTAAATTGATATTTATTCCATGTTTAACTAGTTGCAAATTAGGTTTTGGTATGCCATAAATAACCTAGGCCATGGTTCTGTTTTGGTTGCAAATTAGGTTTTGAGGTTATGTTTTAGGATTACTTATTTGTGTGTGTTCTTATAAGGAGGTTCTTAATTTTTGTTGAATTCAAGATAGTCCTTTGGTTTCAGTGAAGATGGGTTTTAGAAGGTGGGGGTTAACGAGACAGTCCTTTGATTTCAAATATGTGATTCAATGATTTTCAACCATGATCCACCGTCACGTGCTGAATGTACGGACTGTGGGAGTCAATCAGGTTGTGGCATGTGTTGTAGTGCACTTGTGTCTCACAACACAGGAGTTATCCATTAGGGTGCTACTAGTGGAATATGGTGATTCTACATGCCATCTCGTCAATGCTCTGCTTCACAATAGCAATTATGATGGTTAGTAGATTCGTCTGCATTACACTAAACATAATTGTGCACCTTGGGTACTTTTTCATATTAATAGTAAACTAAATAAATAAATAACCCACAATGTGTTGAGTTGTTGCGATTCTTTAGTTTCACACATCGATTCAAAGTCAAGGTATAGTTAGGATTGCCTAAGGGTGTATATAAATTGTATTTAATGCTTTCAATTCAATGAAGATTAGGTTTATAGGAGTTTTAAGAAATTGGAATTGTAATTCAAACACTAGTTGTGATGCTTATGAATCTAGTCTAGAAATGAATTCATAGTCCCCACTCTCTTCTCTACTTAATTAATCCTAATTTCATTCCTTGTTATCCCTTCAATCAAATTTGGATAAACGCTCATTTTTCATCCTAATAAAGTCCCCAACGTAACATATGTTATATATTTCAAATAGTAATATATGTTATTTCAAAATTTAGATCATAGATGATCTTATTATAATAAATATATAACTTTTCATGATTTTATTGACTTAGCGCCTTACGCCTAGGCTCCACGATGACCTTGTCGCCTTGGTGCGCCTTTTGCCCATGACAACTATGCTTCAAACTAAAATTAGCTATATTATCGCTAATGGATGTTAGGTCTAGCAATGAGTTGTCTCGGGTGGGGTCGTTATCAGTTTTGTGTAAAGAACGACATCATCTATACCCTCCCCATTGATAATTATGGTTTCTTATCATGACGGGTTTGTTTCATGTTTAATTCATGTATTTGTCACTTTAAGGGTCCATGTTTGTGCATGAAGTTTTATATTCAACATATAGAGCATCCTTTGTTATTCCAAACAAATATAATTATTGTACTTTTTATCGAATACTAGCCATGTGGACTGTATTTTGACTTATTATGAATATGACTAATTGTTTGGATTTTTTTCAACTTATGTAATCAAACACACCCTGACATTCAACATTTTTCACTTATCTCCCTCCAAACAGGACTATGCAGATGCCCCTGTTCTATTTGACTCAATGGGCTCTGTTAGATCACAACTTCACAAGAGAGAAGCAGGTGGACTTCGGTAATGGAACTGTTGAACAAAATAGAGTTATTGAGACCTTGTGTATTGTTGTTGATATATGCTTTTGTTGCATGATCATCTTTGGAATTTGCGTTTTTTATCCTTTCCTTGGACCTCTCATCTCCATTAGTGGTGCTTCCTCTTTCTGAGGACTCGGAACCAATGTGCATATATGCTCCTCTATTTTCACCAACGAGAGTTGTAAAAATGACCATTTGGCACATAACGAGTATTTATGAAAAATAAGATGTTTATCAAGTTTATAATATGCGCTAGGCAGAATTTGGGTAGTGGGAGGCTGCCTAGTGCCTATGAGGGCAGACGCCTATGTCGATTATATTTTTAAATACAATATTATAAAAATTCACTTATTAGCATAAATTTAACAATTAAAATAAAATCTTAAGTAGTCAAATCAATGTATTAAAAATAATACAAAAACCAAAGTAGAAGTCAATTATATATTTGGTCCTATGTGAGATGACATAGCAGCATCTAATGCCCAGGCAGGGTGTAGGCGGCAAAGCAGTGTGTAACGATGAGGAGGGGCCTTGGCAGCGAGAGAAACATTTTATTAATATGTTTGATTTGCTGGTTGTCAAGAAGCATTTTATTAAAATGTTTATTACACTATAAAAATGTTGTTCTAAAATGACAGTTATCGCAATGACATTTGTAAATATGGTGCTTCTCTGAAATGATAGTTATGTTGTCTCATATTCATTGTGGCATTTCATTTCTCTTAGATTTATGAATTGTCAAGAATGCATTCTTGTAGCAGAGTAAAGCCAGACTCAAAATTTGCTCACAAGATAATGTGATTTTTATCATGATTTACCAGGTACGTATATGTATTGTATAGAATTCATTCAGTTCTAAAAACTTAATTATTTTCCCAATCATTAGACCCATATATATTTTCTTGCCGTAGTATATACTGGAAACCAAGGTATACCCCTAGTGTCTCTTATTAATTGTTCTCTATTAGACCAAATGGCATAAATGGATTTATTTATCCATAAATGGTGGTATAATACATCCTTCCCAACCCAAAAGACCCTCCCCTGAATCACAAGTTACAAAAAGAAACTCTAGAAAAGGGAAATCCTAGGAAAACAATGTGATTTCAAATGGGAATGACCTTCCAAGAAAGCATTTCAGAATTCTGAAATTAGATCCATTTTTAGCACATTTGGAAGAGCATGGTTAAGGTCAAAGTTAGTCTTCACGTCATCAATGGCTTCAAACCGTGTTGGTCATTTAATGACCACGTGCCCAAGTTCTTCATAGATATCGAAAATGATTATATCAAGAACAACATCTTAGTTTTGATTTTCATGCTTTCCATTGTCTGGAACATGGTACTTACCATTTGGTTGTCAAAAACAACAATTGCATAGTGCTTGATATTGTTTAATTGAAAAATAAGTAAATATGCTTGCAAGTTCTCCAATAAGTGATTTGATTAGTGGCATTCTATCTTCTTAACAAAGTGAGCATTTTTAGTTATTTTGGCAACCTCTAGCATTGAATCTCAGAGGTAAACATTTTAAAATTTAGTTTCCCCTGTTATTTTGAGTTTTTTTGCATTTATATTTTTCTAATTTATCTTTCTTTGTTTAGTTATGGATTATATTTCTCGAAGGCAAACTTCCTACATATTATGGACGTGACTAATTGAAGGACGACCCAGAGCCACGATTTTGGCCCTCTTGATGTTCACTTTGGTGGAACAAATGGCTCTTATTGCTATTACTCCATAATTAAGGGTACGTACGCGTTAAATCCTAACCAATAAGTACATTGTTATGTTTTGAATTACTTTTTCATGTTTTCATAGTTTATTAAACTTGGAGTCTTAGAGTGGATACGTGTTCAATCCAATCTAAGTTTCTTAATATTATAATTAATTTATATATTATAGTTTCTCTTTTGGTCGAGTAGCTTGATATCTATTTATAACATAATTAAGTTATTGCTATTACAATTAATTCAAATTTAATTATAGATCAGCGTTAAATAGCCGTAACAACTATTAATTCAAATTTAATTAAAGATCAGTTATATAACAACTATATATAGCTGTAACAGCTATATATATATATATATATATATAGTTACAGTTATATATATATTAGTTATAGCTGTTATATGATCTTTTCTCCTTTTAAAAAAGTGGAGTTTGCTCCTATCATAGATAATATAAGAGTTACGGAATTGATATAACGGAATCCAATCCCCTAGCTAGGTTTAAAAGAAGAACTGCAGCCCAATTTGAGATGATGAAATCTGGAAATAGCTCTAGGGTAGGTTCAGCACCAGATAAGAGAGTTGGGATTGAGCTTGAACTAAAATTGTCCCGAAAGAGGCACGAACACCTCGTACGAACCAATGTAACTCGTAGGAATCGAACACATAGTTACAGGACTTTCGATTTTAGTATACAACGTATATTTGCAAAAAGTTAATTTAGGCATAAAAATACCGTAAATGGGTGAAAACGTAAAACAACCACAAAATTATCCCGTAAGAGGCACGAACACCTCGCGCGGGACCAATGTGACTCGTAGGAACCGACCGTGTAGTCACGTGACTCCCGGTTTGAGTGTACAACATATATTTGCAAAAGTTAAGACTTAAGCATAAAAATATGCAGTCAAAGGGTGAAAACATAAAATGGCGGTAAAACGGTCCGGTAAGAGTCACGAACACCTCGCACAGGACCAATGTGACCCGTAGGAACCGACCGCGTAGTCACGGGGCTCCCGATTTGAGTGTACGACGTAAATTTGTAAAAAGTTAGACTTAAGCATAAAAATATGCCATCGAAGGGTGAAAATGTAAAACAGCCACAAAACAGTCCCGTAAGAGTCATGAACACCTTGCACGAGACAAATGTAACCCGTAGGAACTGACCGAGTAGTCATGGGGCCCCGATTTGAGTGTAGGACGTAAGTTTGCACAAAATTAGACTTAAGCATAAAAATAAGCCATCGACGGGTGAAAAAGTAAAACACCCACAAATCGGTCCTATAAGAGTCAAAACGCCTCGCACGGGACCAATGTGACCCGTAGGAACCGACCACCTAGTCAAGGGGCTCTCGGTTTGAGTGTACGACATAAATTTGCACAAAATTAGACTTAAGAATAAAAACAAGCGATCGAAGGGTGAAAACGTAAAACATCCACAAATCGGTTCAGTAAGAGTCACGAACACCTCGCACGGGACCAAGGTGACTCGTAAGAACGGATCGCGTAGTCACGGGGATCCCGGTTTGAGTGTATGACGTAAATTTGCAATAAGTTGGACTTAAGCATAAAAATATGCCATCGAAGGGTGAAAACGTAAAACAGTCACAAAACGGTCCTGTAAGAGTCACGAACGCCTCGCACGGGACCAATGTGACCCGTAGGAACCGACCGCGTAGTTATGGGCTCCCGATTTGAGTGTACGACGTAAATTTATAAGAAGTTAGACTTAAGAATAAAAATATGCCATTGAAGGGTGACAACGTAAAACAAACACAAAACGGTCTCGTAAGAGTCACGAACACCTCGCACGGGACCAATGTGACTCGTAGGAACTGACCGAGTAGTCACGGGGCTTCCGTTTTGAGTGTACGACATAAATTTGCAAAAAGTTAGACTTGAGCATAAAAATATGCCATCGAAGGGTGAAAACATAAAACAGCCACAAAACGGTCCCATAACAGTCACGAACACCTCGCACGGGACCAATGTGACTCATAGGAACCGACTGAGTAGTCACGGGGCTTCCGATTTGAGTGTACGACATAAATTTGTAAAAAGTTAGACTTAAGCATAAAAATATGCCATCGAAGGGTGAAAATGTAAAACAACAACAAAACAGTCTCGTAAGAGTCACGAACACCTCGTACGGGACCAATGTGACCCGTAGGAACCGACCCGTAGTCACGGGACTCCTGATTTTAGTGTACGACGTAAATTTGTAAAAAATTAGACTTAAGCATAAAAATATTCCATCGAAGGTTGAAAACGTAAAATAGACACAAAATGGTCCGGTAAGAGTCACGAACACCTCGCACGGGACCAATGTGACACGTAGGAACCGATCGCGTAGTCTCGGGGCTCCCGGTTTGAGTGTACAATGTAAATTTGCACAAAAGTAGACTTACGCATAAAAATAAGCCATCGAAGGGTGAAAACGTAAAACAACCACAGATAGATCTCGTAAGAGTCACGAATACCTCGGGGACCAATGTGACTCGTAGGAACCGACTACGTAGTCACGGGGCTCCCGGTTTGAGTGTACGACGTAAATTTGAACAAAATTAGGCTTAAGCATAAAAATATGCCATCAAAGGGTAAAAACGTAAAACAACCACCAATCGGTCCAGTAAGAGTCACGAACACCTCGCACGGGACCAATGTGACCCGTAGGAATCGACCGCGTAGTCACGGCGCTCCCGGTTTGAGTGTACGACATAAATTTGCAAAAAGTTAGACTTAAATATAAAAATATACCATCGAAGGGTGAAAACGTAAAACAACCACAAAAAGGTCTGGTAAGAGTCACGAACACCTCGCACGGGACCAATGTGACTCGTAGGAACCGACCGCGTAGTCCCGGGACTCTCGGTTTGACTATACGACGTAAATTTATAAAAAATTAGACTTAAGCATAGAAACAAGCCATCGAAGGGTGAAAACATAAAACAACCATAAAAAGGTCCCGTAAGAGTCACGAACACCTCGCACGGGATCAATGTGACCCGTAGGAACCGATCGCGTAGTCACGGGGCTCCCGGTTTGAGTGTACGACGTAAATTTGCACAAAATTAGAGTTACGCATAAAAATAAGCCATCGAAGGGTGAAAATGTATAACAGCCACAAATCGGTCCTGTAAGAGTCACGAACACCTCGTACGGGACCAATGTGACCCGTAGGAACCGACGGCATAGTCTCGGGGCTCCCGATTTGAGTGTACGACATAAATTTGCATAAAATTAGGCTTAAACATAAAAACAGGCCATAGAAGGGTGAAAATGTAAAACACCCACAAAATCGTCCCGTAAGAGTCACGAACGCCTCGCATGGGACCAATGTGACCCTTAGGAATCGACCGCGTAGTCATGGGGCACCCGGTTTGAGTGTACGACGTAGATTTGCAAAAAGTTATACTTAAGCATAAAAACATGTTATCGAAGGGTGAAAATATAAAATAGCCATAAAACGGTCCCGTAAGAGTCACGAACACCTCGCACGGGACCAATGTGACTCGTAGGAACCGACCGAGTAGTCACGGGACTCCCAGTTTGAGTGTACGACGTAAATTTGCAAAACAATTAGACTTAAGCCTAAAAACAAGCCATCAACGGGTGAAAATGTAAAATGCCACAAAACGGTCCGGTAAGAGTCACGATAGGAACCGACCGCGTAGTCACGGGGCTCCCGGTTTGAGTGTACGACGTAAATTTGCAAAAAATTAGACTTAAGCGTAAAAACGTGCCATCGAATGGTGAAAATGTAAAACAAACTGAAAACGGTCCCGTAAGAGTCACGAACACCTCGCACGGGACAATGTGACTCGTAGGAACCGATCGTGTAGTCACGGGCTCCCGATTTGGGTGTACGACGTAAATTTGCACAAAATTAGACTTAAGCATAAAAATATGCCATAGAAGGGTGAAAACGTAAAAAAGCCACAAAACGGTCCCGTAAGAGTCATGAACGCCTCGCACTGGACCAATGTGACTCGTAGGAACCGATCGCGTAGTCACGTGGCTCCCGGTTTGAGTGTGCGACCTAAATTTGCAAAAAGTTGGACTTAAGCATAACAACATGGAATCGAAGGGTGAAAACGTAAAACAAGCACAAAATTAATGTTCCCATAAGAAGGACGAACGCCTCGCACGGGATCGATGTAACTTATGTTATTTCTGCTATACAGTTGCCCACATAATCCGATTAGCCCCTGGCATTTATAGCTCCATGTCGAGTGTGTGGCCATGTTATCGATCTAAAAAACATATACATATAAAGAACAAATTATATAAAAAATAAATTATATATGTACATATATATACATATAACTATTATATGTATATATATGTACATATAACTGTTAAATATATATGTTTATACACAGTTATATATATGTGTATATATATATATACATATATATATATATATATATAACTGTTAGCAGTTATATGTATATGTATACATATATACATAACAGTATGTATACATATAACCATTATATATATGTATATTACATATATAGTTATATGTTAACAGTTATATATGTTATATGTATATAACTGTTGTTATATGTTATAGTTATATGTTAACTATTTAACTGTTAACAACATATAATGTTATATGTAAACATATAACATTATATGTTAACAGTTATATAGTTAACAGTTATATGTGAACTATATAACTGTTAACATATAACTATATATGCATACATATATAGTTATATACATATAACTGTTAAAAGTTATATATATATATAGACACACACCTATATATATATAATATATACACTATATATACAGTATATATACTGTGTGTGTATATATACTATATATATATAGATGTATATACATAAATATACTGTATATATACAGTATATATACACACATAGTATATATATATATATATATATATATATATATATATAATAATAATATATATAATAATGCTCTTGTGCGGACTAGTCTGCATTTTAAGAATGCGGACCGGACATGTGTCACCTAACGGTGCGCCTAGAAATTATCGCCTAAATTATAGGCACACTCTCCTTCTTTTCTGGGCTCACCGTCAGGTGACACATGTTCGGTCCGCATTCTTAAAATGCGGACTAGTCCGCACAAGAGCAGGACTGTATATATATATACACACACACACACACATACTTCTAGAGCACAATATTTACTTTGTGTGATCCTTGCTTGCTATAATTGAGATTTACTAGGGGTTTTCACTTCCAAATCTGGTGGAGCAATACATTCTTCCAAATCTAGTTATCTCATGAATATGAGAATTCATGAATATGAGAATCTTGAGAAGGGGTGTACAAATAAACATACTCACATAGCTATGCGCTATCTAAACATACTCGCATCCACACCTCTCGCAATGTCACAGTTATATAGAACTATTTATATATAAATGTTCATATATATATATAACTATAATAGTTATAAATTATTATTATCTTTTGATGTCGGATACTATTTTTAGATATTAAATTGGTGAAAGGGATTTAATGGTGGTTTAGCTGTATTTTTTGCTGTTGGGTTTATTTTAATGTTAAAAATAGGTTGGATTTCATGAATAAACAAAGGAAATGATGTCGAAATTTTCTGAAATTAAATAGTGTTTTAAATTGATCAAGTCAAACATACATGCATTTGAAGTTATACAAACCCATGTAGTCATTTATTTTTATATCTTGTGCAGGTTATGATGGATTTTTCTTGGAGTTATTATATTCGTGGTGGCTTGGAGCTGCGGTTTCTTATAGTGTAGGGGAGCGATATTGTCGTCGTCGTTTTAGTTTACGTGGATTTTTTAAACATCTTTTAATGCGTTAATGTATTAGGTTAGATCATGTTTACATATTTTGTTATGTTCTTATTTGGGAGGCATTTATTTTGTACTTTTATACTTGAATTGTGATGAAATATTATTTTGTAATTCATATTTATGAGATTTGGTTGAAAATTATGGAACTTTGTATTACTTATGGTTGTATGAAAAATGCGTAATGTTATTTTGGAGTATAAGGTTGCACGTTTGATGAAAAAAGTGCAGGTTTAAAAGTGCTTCCAATTGCGAAAAAAATAGGTTATAAAATATTGTACTTTTGGCAACACAATTTTTTGTTTCCAAAAGTTATTATCTACATCTATCACTTGGGATATGGAAACACATATTTGGTTGCCAAATGTACTGTTTTTGGCAACACAACTCTTGTGTTACCAAAAGCCGTACCTTTGGCAACACAGCTCTTGTGTTACCAAAATCCATACCTTTTGGCAACGCAACTCTTGTGTTGCTAAAGATATTTCTTTTGGCAACACAAGACCTATGTTGCCAAAGGTATAACTTTTTGGCAACACAGCTCTTATGTTGCCAAAAGCTATAGCTTTTGGCAACACAACTATTTTTGTTGTTGTTGAGTGACTTTTGGCAACATAAATAATATTTTTTATTATAAATTTGATAAATTATAAAATACTTTTGGAAACACAATTGCGTGTTGCCAAAAGTATACCTTCAGCAACACAAGCCTGCTGTGTTGCCAAAGGGTTTCCTAGACAGACAATAGGCAGCAAGCTGGTAACATAGCAAAATATGTTGCCAATACCTTTTAGCAACATATTTCTAACTTTAGCAACATAATTTATATGTTGCTAATGGTGCAAATTCTTGTAGTGATACCTCAGTTGCACATCTTTTCTTGCAATACATTCTCTTATGAAATGGTAGCGAGTATCGATATACTTGCTTAGATGATGAAGAACTGAATTCGTTTCCACGACTATCACTGACTTGTTGTCAACACAAATCCTTATTGGCCCCTCTTGTGATAAATCCAGCTCATTCAGCAAAATTCTTAGCCAAGTTGCATGATAAACACATGAAGTAGTCGCTACATATTTAGCTTCACGGGTAGATAGCGTGATAATTGGTTGATTATCTGATATCCATGTGAAATCGGTATCTCCCATGAAGAACACAAACCCTATGGTACTCCTTCTATCATTTGTATCTCCACCCCAATCTCTATCGCTATATCAAATAATAATGTAATCATTAGAAAAAGAGAAACAAAACAAAGTCAATTATACCTTTGAGATAGAGAAGAATTCTTTTTCTAGCCTTGAAGTGAGAGGTTATTGGGGGTTCCATGTATCGACTCATAAATCCAGCTTCATAGAGGATGGCCGATGTTCGACAAGTTAGGTAGCATAAACTTCCAAACTCTTGAAGAAAGTTATATTTACGATTTCCCCTTCGTTATGTTTTGATAGCTTAACTCCACACTCTACCCATGTATTAATTGGCTTACAGTCATTCATCTTGAATTTTTTTAGGATCTCCTCTACGTAGCCTTCTTATGGGATGTAAATTCCATCTTCTTGTTATTTAACTTTGATGCCAAGGTACTACAACATTACCCCAATACTTATCACTTCAAACTTTTTTGTCATTTCTTTCTTGAAGTCATTCAACCTGTTTTGGTTGTTTTCGATAAAAATCAAATCTTCCACGTACAGGCACACGATCAAAATATCTCCATATTTGATCTTGATATTTAGAGTGTGCTCGTAGGGACAATTTTTAAAACCATTCCCTTGAAAGTACTTGTCTATTCGGCTATTCTATGCCCTTGGTGCTTACTTTAGCCTGTAGAAATCTTTCTTCAAATTCAAGACTTTATCTTCATATACCTTCACTACATAACCCAAATATGGCTCGATGTAGACTTCTTCTTCAAGTATTTCATTAAGAAATGAGGACTTTACATCCAACTGATGAATCTTCTACCTATTTGAGCCGCTAAAGAGATCATTAATCTCAAAGTTTCTAAGCAGGTAATAGGAGAAAATACCTCATTGTAATTGATACCAGATCTTTGACTATATCCTTTTGTAACTCGCCTCACCTTGTGTCTTTCTATTTATCCCTTATAATTCCTTTTCGGTTTGTACACCCATTTGACATCAATAGCATTCTGACCTTTTGGAAGTGTGGCATTGATTTCTTCATCCATTGCATCTCTCCACTTTTTATCTTATGCAGCTTCTTGGAGGTTCACTGGTTCACAATAGATAAATGGGCTGAAAAGTGTAAGATTATTATGTCTTTCAGTTATCTCATAGAGATCCTGTAGACTTCTTATACAGGACATAACTCTTTCATTTAAACTTTCACTTGATGATGGTGATGAGTTTCCATGAGTGGCTGATGTTGGTGAAGTAGGTGGAGTAGTGATCTCTTGTTGAACATATCTTACTTGCTCCATCATGGTTTTTTCATTCTCTTCTTCAAAGTTAGGAAAGAAGTTGAAATCATCTATATGTGAGACAAAATCAAATTCTCCTTCCTTATCAAATATCACATCTCGACTCATTATAATATTCCCATTGTTAAGATTATATAACTTATAACCTTTGGAGTTGTTGTCGTAGCTAATGAAGATGAACTTCTCATTTTTGTCATCAAGTTTGGTTCTTTTCTCGTCTAGTACATGTACATGGGCTATGCTTCTAAAGACTCTTAGATGAGAAATAATGGGTTTCCTTCTACTCCATGATTCTTGTGGCCTTTTTCCCCATACACTTCTTGTCGATGAAAGATTGGATACGTATACTTCAAATGCTACAACGTCCACCCAGAATTCCTTTGACATCCTCTTGCTTTTGATCATGCTTCGTTCCATATAGAGGATTGTTCTCTTTTTTCTTTTTGCAACTCCATTTTGTTGTGTGTTTGGGGGGGGGGGGGATCTCAGAAGGGTTAGAGATCTTTGAATTCCGTTTTCTTCATAAAACTCTTGGAACTCCTTGCTAGTGAATTCTCCTCCCCGATAAGATCTCATGGCTTTAATCTGGTGACAACTTTCTTTCTCCACCGCAGCTTTGAACTTTTTAAAAACTTCAAAGACTTCTGATTTCTACTTTAATAAATATGTCAATCTTTTTGGTGAAAAATCATCAATGAAGAGAAGGAAATAATTGCTTTTATGGAGAGATCTTGGCATGATTATACCGCAAACATCTATGTGTATGAGGTCGAGCGACTTCTGTGCTCTTGAGTTTGACTCCTTTGGAAAGATTTTTCTAAATTTCTTCCCAAGTAAACATTCTTCACACAGTTGGTTGAGGTGATTAATGCAAGTTAAGCTTCTCACCATGTCATTATTGGATAATAATTCCATTACTCCAAAGTTGAGATGCCCAAATCAAATATGCAGAAACTAGGATGCATCTTTGTAATAAGACTTAAGACACTTTATAGCATCATTTTAAATATTCAAAGAAAACAATTCATTCTTCGACATTTTCACACTGGTAATTAAATTTCCTTTGTCGTCTCTTATAAAAAGACTACGATTGTTTATACGAATATCATAGCCTTTTTTAAAGAGTTGACCCAAACTGAGAATGTTGCTTTTCATACTGAGCATGTAGTAGACATTTGATATTAATTGATGAATTCCAATTATCATATGAATACGGATGCAACCTTTACCTTTCACTGGTATTTTGGAATCATCTCTGAGACATTGATGTTTACTGATTCGTTGAACTCTATGAACTTGCCTTTTGTTCCTCACATGTGGTTGCTTGAACCAATAACAAGGTACCATGTATTTTCTTAGCCTCCATTGTTATAGTTGTATGCATGTAGCAAAGTAGCATTCTTTTCTTTCTTCTCTTTTGTATAGTTGACTGTCTTATAGACCCTGTTGTCCGTATATATTCCTTAGCATAACTCCCAAACTTGTGATAATTATAGCATTCAACTTGATATTTGTCATACCTCGAGTTTGAATGTCCTCTCCTACGATCTCTTGTAGAGTTCTCTCCTCTCTTGTAGTCGTTTTTGGAATTATATTTGTTTAAATTATTATTATTAGAATTCCAACATCATCCACGTTCGTAACCTTGTCCTCGTCCGCGTTGGCTTTTATCAGTATTGAAACTTTCTTCTTTCTTTATCAGATGGAGTTCCAACTTGACGAGTTGTTCCACAATCTCTTGCTTCTTCTTCTTCTTCTTCTTCTTCTTCTTCTTCTTCTTCTTCTTCTTCTATTTGCATACTTTCAATGACCCCATTAGCTGTTCGATAGATAACTCATTCAAGATTTTAGTTTCTTCGATTCTCACAACGATATACCGGCATTTTGGATGTAACGAGCGAAGTACCTTCTCCATGATCGTCACATCTTCTAACTTCTAACAATTTCTTTTTAGTTGATTTGAAACAACCAAGACTCTAGAAAAGTAATCGACGATAGACTCGAAAACTTTCCTATGTAGAGCTTCAAAATCACCTCTTAAAGTTTAAAGATGAACATTCTTCACTTGTTTGGCTACTTTGTAAGATGTTTCCAGCTTCTCCCACGCTTTCTTGGTAGAGATTTCATTTGAAATCTTCTAGAAACCATCATTATCTAACGCTTAATAGATAAAATATAGAGCTTTCTTATCTCTCTTTCTTGAGTCTTTTCTCCAATTATCATACTTATTTTGTTGAGTGTCGAGACTTTGAAGGAAGTCATACCACTATTTGCCATAAATCTAGTGAGAATTTGGAAATTTTGATTGTGGAGTACCGAAGGTCAAATTCAATAGTCAACCTCTTGGTCAACGCTCAACGGCTCTATCAAATAGCTTGGTGACTCAAATTTCCTCAAGCTCTGACACCAGTTTATTTGAAATAAGAATTCAAAGACACTCACATAACTATCTTTTATTTAACACTTAAATACTAATACAGAAAAGAAAACATCACATAACTATCTTTTATTTAATACTTAAATACTAATGCAAAAAAGAAAACACTCTTAAAACTTAACTTCTCACAACTACGGCTAATAAGCTTTGCATAGTATCTTCCTTATTATTTGATGATTCTAAGAAGTCAAGGATGATGGGTATTAATACATAAAGGAAATCAAATACTACCACACAATATGGTTCAAATAAACTTAATACAAATACTCATAAGCCACACGTTTATCATCCAACTATCTAATCATTATCAATCCACTAACAATAATTAAACACATCTTCAACAAGCTTACCTAACTGAGGAAGCTTCTAGGAATTGAGCTAATTAATAAATGATGTTTGAATCTACTACTAATGACAACTCACAACATAAAAACTCAAACTTTAAGGATATGACATGCATACTACTAGACCCTATTCTCTTTTAAGGTGTTAACAATAAGTTAAACATATTTATTTACCAATGAAAATGACATAAATTATATTTTTTTTGTTAGTTATTATTATCATGGTTAACACTGACTAAATCTCTTTATTAAACATATTATTATTTGAATTAGCACTTATAATTGAAAACCTTAGAATGAGATACTATTTTTTCTCAACGAATGAAGTCATTAATGTCTATCATAAATCGACAATTCACTGATCTCAAATATTAAATAATTCGGGTAAAAAATTATAATTCTAAAATAATTTGAGGCATATATATCAACAAATATAAGAAAACAATCAAACAACTAATTATTTATTCATGTGATACACGTAATAGAATTTTTTAAGTAAAAATATAGTTACAGCTCTTATTTGATATTCGTGTAATTTTTATTGAAGTATTAATGGAATTCATGTCAACCAATCTCTTACCATTTTGCTGGTTTACATGGCAAAATAGATTAAATCGTTTTGCAAAGGGGGTAAACCCATACGTATGTCTATGTTTTTAGCATGGATGACAATACAAGTGTAGGTCAGTGTAACAAATACTCAACTACTGCTACTTTTTGTAAGGTTAAAATCATATTTGTTCCTGAAGTTTGGGCAGTATCACTTTGGTTTCTCATGTTCCAATTGTCTTAGTTAAGCCCTCTAAGTACCATATCATTTCAATTTTGTTCAAATTTTAACAAACTGTTAACTCAAACAGAATTGGCACGTACACCTCATATGAGAGACTTGATTGACACTGAAGCATACTTGAGGGAAGAAAGTTACAAATAAAGATATATGATATGTTTTTAGTGTCATTTTTTTCTATTTTTTTCATGTTTTAAATGCATTAATATGTTCTTATTTTAACTATAACTATAATAGTGTTAATTTGAAATTATTTACTAATAAAAATCCATTACTCGTATTTACTAACTATTGGTCAATGCTTAAATTCATTTCTAAACAATTAACTAATAAATTATAATTGATTAAATTACACCTAAACCCATTTTTTTAAAAATTTAAATATAATTTTCTAATTTAATTAAATTATAATGACGTCAGTAAACGGCCTAATTGGAAAAATAATAAACTATTACTAAATAAATAACATTATCTACAATGATATTTAATTTAAAAAAAAAGTTTGGATGATTCAAAATTTCGCCAAACGTCTAATATAAAGTTTGTATTACTTTACCACTTCAAAAAATTGGGATAAGTGTTGCTAAAACTCTGATTAAGGACCGTTAAAATAAATAATTGTATATAATGGAAATTTATTAGTAAATATTTTTGGTAACATTCATTTGTTAGTAAATTCTTTTTAAAGAATTTAGGTAATGCACATTAATTAGTAAATATAAGTAATGGACATTTGTTAGTAACAAATTTAAAAAATTAACACTATTATAGTTGTAATTGAAATGAGAATATGTTAAATTATTTAAAACATGAATAAATAAAAGAAAGTGACATTAAACAACACATCGTTTCGTGTTTTTTTGTAAATTTGTCCTCTGAAGTCTCCTTGCATCTCAATCAAGTGCCTCACGTGAGTAACACATGCCTATTCCATTAAAGGAGTTAACATTCCGTAAAAATTTAGATGAAGTTAAAACAATATGGAATTTTGAGGACTCTACCGAGAAAATTGGAATATGGGGGACCAAAGTGATACTATTCCAAAACTTCAGGGCGAGATAGGTTTTCAACCCTTTTTTAAACTTTACATAGGCCCCAATTTGATTAGATAATTAAATTTTTCTAAGATAAAATTTCGTATATCTTTCTGCCCCGTAAACGCATTTTTTTGGGAAAAATGATTTGCACTCCCCCCCCCCCCCCCCCCCTCTCAAAAAAAAAAAAAACAGATAAACAAGTTTAATTTTGAATTATCACCGTAGATTACTAATTTCAGTTTACTTAAAATTTTGAAAATACATGTTTAATTTTTACTTTATGTGATGCTGTGTTGGTACGGCAAAAATATTTTGGAACAAATAAAGAATTTTGATATGTGTATCAAATACATTCGAAAGGCATAATATTAAAATATTATAGTATATCATTTTTATAATAAAAAGTCCGGAATCTAATAGTATTGGGATTTATTTGAAGATAATTTGCATCGTTTTTTGAGGCATCTGTCATCATTATTCCCAAGCAAATTACAGGAAATAATCTCAACTTACCTTGAGATAAGTGTCAATAGCTCGGTACAATCCATCATCGGTGGCGCGCGCATCTCCAGGTATTGCTCCCGCCAGGGCCACAAACTCCGGCAACGTGAAATTGGAATCAACCGCCGCTTCAGCCAAATAAGTATCCACTAACATAGCCACCTTAATAATGGCCGCTGCACTTGTAACACCTTGTTCCAAATTGACAAACCTCTTAACCAATCTCAAAACCAGTTCCACATCCAGCACCGTCCCACACGTGTGACTAAAGGAAGGTATCATCATTTCTCTCAACGAAGCCTTGTCCAGTTGCCATGCTATCCTCTTTTCCAGCTCATTTCTGTAACCCAGCTCCACACCCACCATGCTGCCCATCTTCAGAAGCCGCAAAAGAAAATTACAAGGAATTGAGTCTATCTCCGGAGGGAGAATCCCAATTAGTGTTTCAACAAAAAACCGTTTCTTCACCCAACTGGCGTTTACACTCTTTGGGGATTCATCTTTGGGGTCTGGAGTTAAGATGTCCCCCGATAGGCCCGGGAGCCATTTGGAAGCGTAGTGGGTGATTATAGACCCGATAAGGTCTGGTCGGACTCCTTTGGCTTTAATGCCGGAGAGAGTTTTAACGAAGTGGTCCATGTCCAGAATGCATGCCTCGTCAAACCAACATTCCGCATCGAATTGTGATGGGTTGCCGGATTCGGGTGAGGCTAGCTCCTTCATTTTGCTGTACTATGCTGCTAACTTAGGCGGCTATTTACTCTTATATGCGTAAATCCTATAAAGATACCAATAAACCACCTACACATGTAAAATGAGTAAAAAGTAATTATATTTTTTGAAATAATTAAATATTAAATATAAATCTTGTTTCATAGTTCGACTGATATTTTTCGATAATATAAGTTTTAAAGTAGAGAACATTTTGACGTTTTGGATTATAGAGAAATGATGTACCATTGATAATCAATTTACATTTTACACTCAATTTATAATTTATGAGAAATAGTAGCATGTGTGGATGGTACCAAGTATTCATACTCAACACAAGTGAATGCACATACATTTGTACATTTAAAATTTGTGCCTCTATAGTGGAAAATGGAAAACATGTGGGGCGCGTATTACGTACTTATTGTGTTCTCATTTGAGTTGAGCATAAACATATGATACCCTCTACCAGTGGGACGATTTCTCAAAATTTAGTGAGCTGTCATGTACATATATGTTTGAAGTATGAAAACAATACATCTATATTAAATGTCACACTTTAACAAATTTTTGCATCACTAACGATCTATGTCTACGTGTGTGTCATACTTATGTAAATTATTTACAAATAAATACATAAATTAGTTGTTATATATAATTAACTAATGGTGCCATTTGATTCAAAGTTTGAAAAAAAGATTTGATAAAATACTTCACTTTTATGAAAATTTGGAAAGGCGTGGAAATTTTGAGAGATTTCTTCCTTCTCTCATTTTTTATAAGATTTAATTAAGTGGGTGATAAGTAAGAAATGTTTTTCATGAAATAAGAAGAAAAAAAAAAGGATAGAGGACGCGTTAAATATGAACTGAGGGTAAGCACGGAAGTGTGTGATGATAATTTGTAAGTTCAAATGTTGGTAATGAATTATAAAATTGTTAACTCGATTATCATGAGTGGACCTTGTTAAACATTATGAAAACTCTAACAAATCCGTAATGGATAAAAAGGTAGGTGGTGTAGGGAAGAAAAGTATACGAACCGCATGTTGACGTTGAGATTTTGTTTTACTTGCAGGGATAACATTGAAATGGTTGATTCATGTCAATCATGGTAGATGCTTCCTTGGGATATAAAATCTCTTCTACCTTTTTTTTTGTTTTCTTTATAAAATCGTAAATCTCTTTTTACCGCTGGTGTTTCCAGCATGTGTGACAGTCTTCCGAGCATATGCGACCACCGAGAGAGAGAGAGACATACAGAGGGAAAGAACAAATTTTATTTATTGCAATATTGCATTGAAAGATACATAGCGAGTATCATTCTCTGGTTGAGGGACAAAATTCATTATACCACCATACAAGAATGAAAGAGACTTTCTCCCTCTCTTTTTCAATTTTTCTATTTCTTCCTCGCACATCAGTGTCAGGCTTATATGTTCCCAAGATATCCTGCTTAAATAATTGTAACGACTACATTTTTTCTCCTAAATGACCTGATAATATAATTTAGGTTTGTTTTTGGCTGTGCCAAACTCATAAAACAACATCTTATTGCCATCTCTCATTTGAATTTTCTTAAAGTAAGAGTCATACTTGATTTGTCCCCAAATAAATGGTAGTCATTTATTAGATTTTTCACTGATTAATTTAGTTATTACAGTTGTGCATTAGGTTTTATGATTTTGCATGTATTCTATATACACATGGTTCTCATATATTATATAAATTAGGATATAACTCGCACGATGCGTTGAAGGAATTTCAATATGTAATAGATCATAAATAGAACTACGACTTGAGAGCTTATTTATAGTACAAATATAGAACCATGTAACATATGGTATTCCGCACTGCACATGCTTACATGCCGTGACCCTTCTCAGCATAGGGTGCGGCCCTACTCAACAAGGGGTGCAGCCCTACCAAATATAGGGTGCGGCACATAACACTTGCCCAACATGAAAACACCGCGGCGCTACCCTGTACAGGGCGTGACACCTTTGTCTCTAGCCTGTTGCAGGATACAACACTCACATTGCTTGCCTTACAGGCCGCACCCCTCTCTATTATAGCAACTCTAGATTTTATATACGTCGCGTGCTCAGAACACGTGGGCATATCTCCTATAAATAGAGAACCAGACCTCGAAATAAAGGGAGGACAGATTCCACAAGCCCGGGGAAAATTCTACAATACAGATCCCCTCTACACAACTGTAACATCCCATGATTTTTGAGACTGAGAAATTAAATTTTGGGAAAATAAAATTTAATTTAAATCGGAGAATTTTAAATTTGGGAATTTTAAGTCCAAAAATATAGGATGTTGTAAAGTATTCCGGGTGAGGATTTTGAGGGTACCATTGATCCCAGAAGGGTCGAGATAGTCAAAATGACTGTCATTGAGTTTTATTTCTGCTCCGAAATATTTTTAAGTTAGTTGACTCGAATTGGAGTAAACGAGTCATTTAAAGTGTGTATTAACATTTAAAATTGGGTTTATTGTTTTAAAGGATTTAAGGCTTACGGATGAAGCCTTCTCCTTTGAGAAAAGAGAGAAAAAGAAAGAAAAGAGAAAGAAGAAGAAAGAAAAGGAGAGAGGGAGAAAAGCTTGGAGATTTTCGACCAAGTCGCGACATCGAGGACGATCCAACCTCTACAAATCTGAGGCAAGTGTTTAATCTTGCTAAATAGTTATTTGTGTATTTCATTTCATAATTTGTGGGTTAAAGAAATGGATTTTTGGGTATAAACATCAAAACCTAAATTTTGGTTCAAATCTTGAAATTGAAGATTTTAATTGGGTTTAAGGGATATAAATTGATGAGGTTAAATTTAGGATGTGTTTTGATGTTGGAAATTATGTTGGGATTGAAAATAGAGGGTTGGAAGAGGTATAAATTGAATTTTAGAAATTTTGGGTTCTTAGAAAAACAGCCATTTTCGTGGCTTTCTGAACTGGCCAAATCGATTCGCCCCCACCTAATCGATTCGCCAGGTTGCAGAAGTCTCAGGTCTTTAGGATTGAATCAATTCGGAGGGTTGAAGAATCTCATGTCCCTTGGACCGAATCGATTCGGATAGGCCGAATCGATTCGGAAACAGAGCATTTTGAGAAATTTTCTCTTTAGTGAATTCAAACCCTTTTTGGTTGGGTTTATTGATTTGGGGCTTGCTCTTATGAAGTAAGAGATATCTTTTGGTGACTTATAGGGGGTCTCTCACTTAGTATATGATAGTGGGGACTTCTTGAAATAATTGGATAAGAAATATCCATGTATGTTGTGAAATTTTTAGGCCGACCTTTATGTCAAATCCTTATAAGGATGTGATATTGTTAAGATACAATTTGGGGCCAAATGGAAGAGAGTGGTCGCATACTCTTAAAGAGTGAGGGGTCTCATATCCTTAGAAATGTTTAGACTATGGAACAATTGATAACTCAATAGGAGTAAGGGTTCTTGAGATTTATTTGAACCATAGGTGAAATTGGGAACGTTTGGGATCGTACTATCGACTAGAATAAGCGGTAGCATAAATTCTAGTTAGGATAGTTTACACGTAATTGTGGGGATATGACAATTGAGATTCCAATACTTGAAACGAGGTTGGAATAATTTGAGGTTTTAGACTATTAAGTCATGTATGTGCCTATGGTTATATAGTACTAAATGAAAATATGTACTTTTAAATATGGATGAAATGTGTAGTGATGGATTCCTACACAAACTCTTGGGGTGATAACCCTAATGTTGAATATATATGTATAAATATACATATGGTTTTAGGAGACTACTCATCATAGGAAAATGATTGAATATCTTTCAAGTGAGGGATTGTATTCACATATCGAGGTAAATTTAAAGGAAATTGTGGTGACGGCTTGTATATTGAGGATTATGTATACTTATAGCCGAGTTTATGTATCTTATACATATGAACGAGAATTAGTTTGTATATATAATGATGTAGCGATGTGTGAATATATATATATATATATATATATATATAAATATGAATATATGGATATATTTATGTTGTGGACATACATGGTATGGATATTTAAACCGTATATAATGGTTTACTATTTGATCATATGATGGGATCATATGGATGTATGTATATTGCGCATGTGAGGGATATATATACTTATGTGGTTAAGCATACCCCGCTCATGCTATCATTGGGAAGTTTCCGCGCAGAGGGTGAGCACCCTGGCATATAGAGCAGGGTGTGGATATTCCACAGGTCATAGTCGTCCGGTGTGTTATTATACGATAGATATATTTTTGGGATGGGATGTGGTGGGTATGTTTTGTCTCATTGCCAGTTAGAGCTATGACCGCTTCCCGGGACGTCGTGTGTGTGAGTTATCACGAGGTGGGTGTCGTTGATCCCCACCAGGTGGTCCCCAGTTTCTACGTGAGCCGGGCACTGGGAAGATGATAGCATTGATGCAGTTTTATCGGCGATATATATAGTCGGGTGGATTATGTGCATGTCCATTGTACATCAGATATGATATGTACACTTGGTCATGGGTATGGATGATTGGTATATGTATATATATGGTGAGCATAAAATACCTATATATATATATATATATCCTATAGATGAAAGGATATAGAATCTTTGTAGAGTACATCTTGGATGATTATGGTGTACTAGATTGATGGGGGTTGATGTATCGCATTTAAGGAATATTTCGGTTACATCATCCCAAGGATATTATTGGAGTTTTAGTAGTAGTGGCAGTATTATATTTTATATATGGCATTATGGATCTCTAGGATCGACATTGTCAAGGAGTAGTGTAACGGGGTGGTTCCTTGTTTGGATTTCGCTTTGCGAGACACCCCACGCATGAAACGCAGTGCAATGTTGAGATTGGAGAAAAGTTCTGCCAATTATGGTATGTACGGCATTATGGACCTTTATGATCGACATTGTCAAAGAGTAGTGTAACAGAGTGGTTCCTTGTTTGGATTTCGCTTTGCGAGACACCTCACGCACGAAATGTAGTACATTGTTGAGAGTAGAGAGAAGTTCTATCGATATTTATGTGGGGCATAATGGATCTCCAGGATCGACGCTGACATGGAGTAGTGTAACGGGGTGGTTCCTTGTTTAGATTTCGCTTTGCGAGACACCCCACGCACGAAACGCAGTGCAGCGTTGAAATTGGAGGGAAGTTGTGTCAATAATAATTTTGCATGCTTATTAATTAGAAATTTAAATCATATGTTTCAACCCAAATGCATATTGGGTAACTTATTAAATTATAATTGGTTAAAGTATAAACCGGAATCCACTAAGCCTAATAAGGCACATATGATTGAAAATAAATACTTAATTGTGTTTAGAAAAGGGGTGGATTCTTGGGGTATGATAGGAAGGTAGATCTCGTGGGTATAGGCTAGGCCTATGATAAGTTAGGTTTTCCTAATAAAAATGGGGGTAATTTAACTAAAAGTTGAGGACGCGAATAGGTGGGCGCCTTTAGATGAGAGGTGAGTTGGGGCTCCACAAGAGTGCGATCCCATTTTAATTATGAAATATGTGCACCGATATTTATTATGCAGGGTTAACACACTTGCTAAATATTTTTCACAACTCGGGCTCTGACCCGTTTACTTTTCTCTCCTGCTTGTATATATATATATTACTACAGGTGTCCTACCGCATGGATGCCGGATGACCTTCTATCCAGAGTCTTGGGAGCCGTGATAGGTGCGGACTGTTGCGGGACTTTGATGGTAGTCGTTTCCTACTTTTAAAAATCTAGGTAGGATTCATTATATATCGGGTTTGTATCCAAGGGATATTTATAGATGTTTATATCTATTTCATTCCAGTTATTGTATTGGCTGTGACCCGACAGCTTGTTCGAGTCTACTTTTTGTAGTATATTCTGTGGTAGTTATTTATTTCATTTTTAGTCTAGCATTTCATTTATCTTAGTTCTTTCATGCATCTTTCTTTCTTTTATTAGTAGTGTTAGTTGGTTATCTGTTGCATATTTTATTTAAACTTTAACATCTCGCCTATATGATATCGGGTAGTTAGTCCTATCTTATATAGTACCGATAGTTGATGTTGAGACTGGACCATCTGAAACTCCTGATTTAATATAGTATAGGGCTGGCCACCCGTTATTATTTTAGGTGGGGTGCTACAACAACCTCAACATACAACTTGGGGGTTACTCATTTACATCGCAGCCACCTCTCCGGTACACCGGAATCCTCAATACTGCCATGTACTTTCCTTTATTCTCATACTTGTACACCTCTTTAGGCACGATTACATTGTACAATTCAACACATATAATGAGAACGAAGCAACACAGTGGACGTAGGCCTATTTTAGAGGCTGAACCATTCTATATCTTATTTTATCTCTATTTTCTTGCTTTGATTATTTATTATACTGGTATGAGAACGACAAGTGGACGATTTCTCGTATCATCACCTTTAATCAAAAGAATAATAAAATACTGCATGTTTGCCAATTTAAACTCAAATTAACCTAACCGAGATGGGTTTGTGCCTTAAATTGAGAGACATGAGAGAAAAGCGAAGACGAAGTGAAAAAAATTGCTCTCCTGTATAGAGAGTAAAAAAAGGGTGGGTCACAAACATCAAAATTAAGAAGTAAAAACTTCAAACAAATATCAAAACGGAATTAAATCTCTAAAGAAGAACCCAAAAATAAAATTCAAAAACCGGCCAAAGATTGGAAATAAAAATAAAATTCCAAATCAAATAAAAAATAACATCCACTAAAAATTAATATACAAACCAAAATGCATAATCATAAAAAATATACTAAATCAAATGTAAAAATAAAATATTAAAATAAAAAATGATGGTAAATGGAAAACAAAATCCAAAACTCAAAACGGAATACCAAATGATATAAAAAAATACAAATCAAAATGCATACCCATTAAAAAACAGACTAAATCAAATATCAAAACAAAATACCAAAATAAAAAATAGTTTTAAATGTAAAATAAACTCCAAAACCCAAAACAGAATACCAATTGACATAAAAAATCAATTTTCTTTTAGGCATCAAAATCAAAGCCCAAGACAAAATACCAAATGAATTCTTTTGCGGAGGTGCCGACAATGATGGCGTGAGGTTGATCTTAAGGAGGGTGGGGAGAGATGATGTGAGGTGACTGTTATAGGCATAAGAATAAAAAGAGATGGAAGCTTAAGATCTTGGTAGAGAGAGAGAGGCTACATAGTTCAATTAGAGAGAGAAACTAAGGAATAGAAGATTCTTGATTCATCTGTCCTTTTTAGTTTCCAAGAATCAAGATAATAGAGAAACATTTGGGTAGTACATTAAAGTTTCATTAACAACTAATACTATTGTGTTAGAGGTATAATATAGATAACATAGATACTTAATATTATTCGTACTCTATTATGAAGGGCTAGAAAGAGTTTAGAGGCAGCCAGGGACAGAATTGCACAGTGAATTGCATGAAGAAAGAGTTTATGTCCATAATTACACGGAGAATGATTGTTAGGACACCTCTCGTTTTGTGTCTTGCGATAGGCCAGATGATACAGGTTACTCATTTGTCAAAGGGCTGATAATTTCATCCAAAACAAATATGTTCAAAACATCACCTAAAAATTAAATACTTACTTTACTAACAACAGTCAAAAGTATTGTATCTTTTTAGTTAATCAAAATATCTAAAGTACTTCTATATAATCTAAAAATTACACACTAATGAAACATCATAAATAATAACATACTCCAAAATACCTTAACATTCCAAAGAAAGAAACCCTCATACGGTTTAACCTAGTATTTTTTCACCTTGTTCATTTATCCCCAAAGCTATGTTTTTGTTGTTTCTTTGCGTTATTGTGGTTTAAAGAGACTACATTGCAATGGGTGAATAAAAGAAAATAGATGTTGAAGCTTCCCAAAAGTTGAACATCCAGTACTACTTTGATGATTTTGAGTTATTAAAACACCTCTACATAGTCTATAATATCTAAAAATCTCTGAAAAACGAAACAAAGAGTTAAAAAAATGTAATACCCCGTATTTTTGTGATATTTATTTATGGGATTAATTGAATTAAATGCGTATTAATTGGAAATTAATCCGGATTAAAATACTAGCAAGATGCGAGTTGGTATTTGATTATAATGTGCATATATGATTATATATGTATACTGAATTATGAAATTTGTCGTGAGATTGAAATACGACAATTTGGAAATTTTGTTGAGATGCGTGTGACAGTCGCGTCCGGAATATATTTATTTTAATTAAAAAGTGAATTTTATTTCTATTAACCGTATGGTCGTTTTGAGTGCGCCAACGCGTCCGGAAGGGTCGAGATAGTCAGAAAACACTAGCCGGGGGTTTGGTTTGGGTCTCGGGGCATTTTTAGGCCACACCGGCAACGTATAAGGGTAGTTTGGTAATTTTGGATTTTTGGGAATTATAACCCACGAAAATTTGGAATTAATATCTGATTTGGGCTTTACCAACTAAACCCACTAATAACCAAATAGGCTACGGGGGTTATTAGAATTAGTCCCAAAAAGTTCCTAAGGCAAAACCCTAGCCACCATTCACTTTGGAGAAGAAGGCTTGTAGAGAGAGAGAAGAGAGGAGAATTCTGCAGAGAGAGAGAGAACACTTCAGAAATTCGTCATCAAAATCAGAGATACACATAAGGCAATTGGTTTATTTACATATTTTGCAAAGAATGCTTCTTCCATGCGTAGGAAATTATTAAAATTTCATTGTTCTTGGAGAATGATAAAACCCCATTGAATTGGATGTAGAGATTTATAATTTAATGAGGAGATTGCATGTAGAACAATGCTACGATGATTAGTCAGAGAAAAATACATCTTGTATACCATAAAAACGGAATTATTTATGTCTATGGATGAATTAAATTTCTAGGGTTCATGTTCTTGAGATTGGGGAAGAAGATGTGGAGATTTAATATTTGGATGAGATTTAGGATGAATTGATCCCACAAAATACGTTAATTTATGACCTAAGTATATTTAGGATTGATTAGAACCCGTGTACAATTGTTGGTTTGATGTTTATAGGAGATTAGAGGTGTATAATAGTTGGAAAAACGAGTTAAGGAAAATCTGGACTCGAATCTGGCCACTCGTTAGAAGACCTGCCCAGGTCGTTCGAACGAGCTTCTAACGAGTTGACAGTTTGAATTCTAATGAGAGGGATGTTCGTTCGATGACCTTCGTTCGAACGAGATCTCGTTAGAAGGCCCACTTCGTTCGAACGAACTCTCGTTCGAACGGTCTCATTCGAACGAGACTTCTAACAAGTTGACAGTCTAGGCTTTTTAGCCTGTTTTGATTTCGCGTGTCCCGTAACCTTATTTAATGGTAGAGATAACCTTCCCTTGATGATAAATTGATATAGTAGGGACATTTGAAATATATAGAGGATTAAAACCTAGAAGTGTAATTCGAACCAAATGGAAATTATGGATTAGGACGTGAGTGTCTATTTCAACGTTAGAACAATTAAAGGCTTGTATAATTGTATCATCCGGGAATATGTAAATTGTGTAACATTATACGTAGGTACGAGAATGAGAAGTGTACTACAAATAAAATATGGTGATTACTAAGATGTGTGCATACTTAGTATATGTATTGATTTTATGTGCATGACATACCTACCATACTTGCTATCACGGGAGGTTTACGTTCGCTTAGGGCCCTCTAATACTTGTGTTTCCCAGATTTAGACTGGTACCTCGATGAACATAGGTCAGAGAAGGACTTATTGGGATATTAATAAGTCTGGTGATCGTGGGAGCGCAGGTATGTGCGTGACCCATGTGATGTGACTGTGTTCGCCTCCATTGTTTGTGATTGTTATTATCTGAGAACGATTCCTGAGAGATTCGGAATGCGTGATCCTTATGTACGTGATGTACCGGGATGGATAGCAGATTATGTGTGCATCGCAACTTAGTCTCGGGGTGCTTGTATTGTATATTTATGACGTGAATAATGTACACTTAATTAATGGGAACTTTCATGTTCATATTGTGAATATAATTATGCTAATGTTTTGAGAAAACATAACGGGTTAACCGATAGTGAATTGTATTACTAATTGAGAATATGAGTTTAAGTAGAGCCCTCTATTTAATTGATATCGCTAGAAAGTAATATGGGAATCGAGTAGTAAGGGGTAGAACTTATTATGGTTTGGTTAGATATGTATGTTATTTAGATGGGTACGGTATGTTAGGAGTGCACATGTAGTCGAGAGGTGAGAATTTCATGTGAGTGTACGTCCTAACATGTATTTTGCATTTAATGTTTTAATGTTATTAAAACACTTGATGTTTTTAAAATGATTTCCACTTTCGGGCTCTGACCCATTTTCTTTCAAATCTATTTTTGTAAAAACCATTTTAGGTGCCCAGCCACAAGGACTCCATGCTTAGGATCCTCATTTAGGTGACGAGCTGTAGCTGTTTGTGGAAGTTACAGGACTTTGCTTGTTGACGCTTCATCTATCTTGACTCTATATTCAGCATTTACCAGTTGTAGGGCATGTCGCCCATTTCTGTTAGAGACATTTCATTTAATTCAGTTATTCAGACTTATGTTATTATTTCATTCATGGGATTGTTGTGAGGAGTTTTTCCTCCGGGCTTATTACTATTTGTTGGTTATTTCACTACTTCGTTATTGTGAATGGATTATGTTGTTCTTCCATTATTCTTTTATTGCATGTTAATTAGACTTAATTAAAATTTGGCAACTTACTTTTTAAATACTAGGTGGTTAGTAATCATTTAAATGTTTTCGACAGTGATGTTATTAACTGAACCAACTTGACATTTTGTATTGATTTAATAAAGGAATAGCTACCCGGTATTTAATTAGTCGGGGTGTCACAGGTGGTATCAAAGAATCAGGTTCTAGTGTCCTTTAGGATCTGTACGGCTTATTATGTTTCCACTGAGCTTTCTTTGATGTAGAGCCCTATATTTTAGGACTGTTGTATTCTTTTGTTTATGCTACGTTCTTCAGCTATTTCAAGTTTATAACTGCGAACTTATAAACTTTATTCTTATTTCAGAATGCCTCCACGACGTGCACAAAGGATTCCCAGGGATGCAACGCCAGAACCACAGCCCGCGCCAATTCAAAGCACGATGAATGCCGCCGAGGTTACAACCATTGTGGCCCAGGCGGTAAATGCCGCACTAGCCGTAGTTCAGCAGGCACCACCTCAGGCGCCGATAGCCGTGCCAGTTCAGGCAAATTCATTCCCGTCTGCTTGGGAACGTGTACGTGATGCTTTTCAGAAAGCACGCCCACCGGAGTTCGTAGGTAGCTCCGATGTAGTGGTTTCGAGTCAGTGGAGGAAAGATATTCAGAGGCACCTGAGGATGTACGAGTGCACAGAGGTTCAGAAGAAGATACTAGCTACCTTTAAGCTAGTGGGGTCTGCACTGCAGTGGTGGGAGTCTATTACCACCGTGGAGGAGAGAGATACTCTCACTATCCGGGAGTTTTGGGTGCGGTTCGATCCCAAATATTTTCCATCAGCTGTTCACACGGAGATGAGAAGGAAGTTGATGAGCCTCAAGAAGGAGGGTAAGACTGTGTCAGACTATGAGGCCGAATTCACAAATCTGTTAAACATTGTACCGGATGAGATACCGACGGAAGAGAAGAAGATACAGAAATTTACAGACGGGTTGACTTGGAGATTCGTCAGCATTTGTTGGGGAACCTATCGTTGGCCACTTACTCTGATGTGGTTAACACTGCACTGCTACACTGCCAGGATCATCGCTTTCACATGGCTGAGAGCAAGAGGTCAGGAGAGTCCAGCCATCAGGGCAGGACTGGGGGAAATGGTTCCAACGAGGCATAATCTGTTCAGGGTCAGAGACAGGGTGACGAGGGTTCCCAGCAGGGGGATCATAAGAGGTTCAGATCGGGGAACTTCAGGCACGGACAGGGAGGTTTCCGGAAGGGCCATCAGGGTCCGAACGGCCATCAGAACCAGCAGGGTCAGAATGGTCAACAGCAGTTTCAGCAGGGCCAGTGGAGGAACGGTAACGGCCACCAGGGCCGGGGGCAGTAAGGACAGAGAGGGAGGAACTTCCCGGGGAAGTGTTTCGTTTGTAGCAAGACTGACAATAAATGGCAGGACTGTCCTGATAGGGGCAGGGCCCCGCAGCAGCAGCAGGGTGCTCGACAGGAGCCGCAGAGACCCGTGTTTCCTGCCGCCCTCCCGACGCCACCCCAGATGGCAGCATTGCCACCCATTTCAGCGGTCCCAGTCCAGCAGGGGAAACTGCAGTATGGGAGAGTATACCAGCTTCAGCAGGCAGCAGCTCCACAGGCCCCACCCGCTATTGAGGGTATGTTTCCTATTTATGGTACTATGGGTCGGGTTTTGTTTGATACGGGGGCAACACATTGTTTTATAGCTACACATTTTGCGAAAGCCTTAGGATTGTTAGCCACAACAGAGAGCACATTGACGTGTGTAGACTCACCATTGGGGAGTGGGTCACTTATTTTCTTTATATGCCGGGGAGTGGGGGTAGAGATTGGTAGTTTGGTATTACCTGCAGACATGTTGGTATTAGATATGCATGTGCACGATGTGATTATCGGTATGGATTGGCTCGCTGATTATAGAGCCATGATTGATTACTTCGGTGGGAGCATTATTTTTGCCATTCCGGGGCAAGAGATGTTTGTAGTGGCGATGCCTCGCCCAGAGGGAGGTTCGACCGCTCATTTGTACTACATCGAGGAGGATACCTCTAAGGAGGTTGTGATTCCGTTAGATTCGATCCCAGTTGTCAGGGAGTATTCCGATGTGTTTCAGGAAATACCAGGCCTACCCCCCAGTCGAGAGATAGACTTTGTCATAGACTTATTGCCAAATACGAGACCTATAGCACGCGCACCGTACCGTATGGCTCCGGCATAGATGCGAGAGCTACGAGATCAGATTGAGCAGTTGTTGGGTCAGGGGTTTATACGGAGGAGTACTTCGCCGTGGGGTGCCCCTGTGTTTTTCGTGAAGAAGAAAGATGGTTCACTGAGATTGTGTGTGGATTACCGAGAGTTGAATAAGGTCACGATACGGAATAAGTATCCGTTGCCTCGAATCGATGACCTATTCGACCAGTTGAGAGGAGATTCTTTCTTCTCGAAGATTGATTTACGATCGGGATACCATCAGTTGCGTATCAGGGAAACGGATGTCTCGAAGACTGCGTTTTTAACGAGATATGGTTCTTACGAGTTTCGAGTTATTCCTTTTGGTTTGACCAATGCTCCAGCTGTGTTTATGGACTTGATGAATAGGGTGTTCATAGATTTCCTTGATCAGTTCGTCATTGTCTTCATCGATGATATTCTGGTTTACTCCCAGACTGAGGAGGAGCACGCAGAGCATTTGAGACAGGTTTTGCAAACGCTACGTCAAAACGAGCTGTATGCAAAATATGAGAAGTGCGGGTTTTGGCTGAAGGAGGTCCAGTTTTTGAGACACATTATTTCTGACCGGGGGATATCTGTTGATCCGGGGAAGGTATCCGCGGTGAGGGAGTGGGGACAGCCCACGACATCGACGGAGATCCTTAGTTTCTTGGGACTAGCAGGATACTACAGGAGGTTCATTCGGGGATTTTCGAAAATAGCGGGTCCTTTGACACATCTGACTCGTAAGGGTGTGCCATTCATCTGGAGTGATGCCTGTCAGTTGGCATTTGATGAGTTGAAGGATAAGTTGACCTCAGCACCTGTGTTAGCATTGCCGAGACCGGGAGTTGAGTATCTAGTTTGCACCGATGCGTCCTTGCAAGGACTTGGAGGTGTATTACAGCAGGAGAGTCAGGTCATAGCTTATGCTTTCCATAAGATTAAGCCTCACGAGAAGAATTACCCCACTCATGACTTGGAGTTAGCGGCAGTGGTATTTGCCCTTCAGATTTGGAGACATTACCTTTTGGGGTAGAAGTTTCGATTGTTCATGGACCACAAGTCCCTACAGTACCTATTCACGCAGAAGGAGTTGAATATGCGGCAACGGAGGTGGCTTGAATTCGTGAAAGATTATTAGTTGACATCCAATACCACCCGGGGAAGGCTAACGTGGTAGCAGACGCGTTGAGCCGCAGACCTGTTGATGAGGTGGCAAGGGTGTGGAAGGCAAAGTGGAAAGAATTGGGACACCAGGATGCAGTGGCCCGATCATTTATGTCGGTAATGACTGTTACGTCGCAGATTGTCACGAGAGTGGTAAAGGCACAAGTAGATGACTCGTTCTGTCAGAAGCTGATAGTTCGATTACTAGCAGAGGGAGCCGAATCCTATACCGTTAGCTCAGACAGGGGATTACGCTTCAATGGGAGATTGGTAGTTCCTGAAGGGGAGGAATTACGACACGAGGTGATGGCAGAGTCGCACGGATCACGATTCACGGTACATCCTGGTGGGGACAAAATGTACCAAGACATGAGACGACAGTATTGGTGGAGCGGGATGAAGAGAGATATTGCCGTGTTTGTTTCTAAATGCGTCACTTGTCAGCTAGTAAAAGTGGATCATCAGAGACCGACAGGACTTCTACAGCTGTTGGAGGTCCCGATGTGGATTTGGGAGAGCATATCCATGGACTTTATCACGGGGTTGCCTACGTCACAGAGAGGTCACGACTCCATTTGGGTAATTGTGGACAGTTTGACCAAAGTAGATCATTTTCTACCCGTAAGGACAGACTACACTATGAGACAGTATGCCCAGCTCTTTATTGCAGAGATAGTCAGACTTCACGGTGTGCCCCTTAATATCGTGTCTGACCAAGACAAGATATTTGTTTCACAGTTTTGGGAAAGTTTTCAGGAGACCATGGGTACGGAATTGCGGTTGAGTATGTCTTATCATCCGCAGACCGATGGGCAAACCGAGCGTACAAACCAGATGTTGGAGGACATGCTACGTATGTGCATCATTGATTTCGGGGGTGGATGAGAGAAGTATCTTCCACTGGTAGAGTTTGCTTACAACAACTCCTACCAGTTCACCATTGGCATGGCTCCATTTGAGGCATTGTACGGTAGACCTTGTCGTTCCCCAGCATGTTGGTTGGAGGTGGGGGACAACAAACTACTTGGGCCGGAAGTGATTCAGGATACTTCGGCGAGGATAGAATTGATACGGAGTAGCATTCGAGTTGCTCAGGATCGGCAGAAGAGCTATGCTGATGCGAAGAGGTTCTTCAGAGAGTTCCAAGTGGGGGACCAAGTTTTTCTCAGAGTATCTCCTATGAAGGGGATTATGCGTTTCAGGAAGAAAGGGAAGTTGGCACCGAGATATGTGGGGCCATTTCCTATTATTGAGCGGATTGGACCGGTTGCGTATAGGCTTGGGTTACCGGAACATTTGCATCGGATTCATGATGTGTTTCATATTTCCTCGCTAAGGAAATATCTTAGAGACGATTTGGCTCATTCTCACATTGCCTTGGAGGACATCGATCTCCAGCCTGATAGCTCCTACGAGGAGGGGCCGATTGCTATTTTGGACCGAAGTGAGCGGAAGCTGCGGTCAAAGATAGTTCCGTTCGTGCGTGTTCAGTGGCGACATCATAATGTCGAGGAGTCCACATGGGAGCGCGAGGATGAGATGCGCGAACGTTATCCAGAGTTGTTCTTACCAGGTACTTTCTAGTTCCGAATTTCGGGACGAAATTCAATTATTAGGGGGGAAGTATGTAATACCCCGTATTTTTGTGATATTTATTTATGGGATTAATTGAATTAAATGCGTATTAATTGGAAATTAATCCGGATTAAAATACTAGAAAGATGCGAGTTGGTATTTTATTATAATGTGCATATATGATTATATATGAATACTGAATTATGAAATTTGTCGTGAGATTGAAATACGGAAATTTGGAAATTTTGTTGAGACGCGTGTGACAGTCGCGTCCGGAATATATTTATTTTAATTAAAAGGTGAATTTTATTTCTATTAACCGTATGTTCGTTTTGAGTGCGCCAACGCGTCCGGAAGGGTCGAGATAGTCAGAAAACACTAGCCGGGGGTTTGGTTTGGGTCCCGGGGCATTTTTAGGCCACATCGGCAACGTATAAGGGTAGTTTGGTAATTTTGGATTTTTGGGAATTAAAACCCACGAAAATTTGGAATAAATATCTGATTTGGACTTTACCCACTAAACCCACTAATAACCAAATAGGCTACGGGGGTGATTAGAATTAGTCCCAAAAAGTTCCTAAGGCAAAACCCTAGCCATCATTCACTTTGGAGAAGAAGGCTTGTAGAGAGAGAGAAGAGAGGAGAATTCTGCAGAGAGAGAGAGAACACTTCAAAAATTCATCATCAAAATCAGAGATACACATAAGGCAAGTGGTTTATTTACATATTTTGCAAAGAATGCTTCTTCCATGCGTAGGAAATTATTAAAATTTCATTGTTCTTGGAGAATGATAAAAACCCATTGAATTGGATGTAGAGATTTATAATTTTATGAGGAGATTGCATGTAGAACAATGTTACGATGATTAGTCAGAGAAAAATACATCTTGTATACCATAAAAACGGATTTATTTATGTCTATGGATGAATTAAATTTCTAGGGTTCATGTTCTTGAGATTGGGGAAGAAGATGTGGAGATTTAATATTTGGATGAGATTTAGGATGAATTGATCCCACAAAATACGTTAATTTATGACCTAAGTATATTTAGGATTGATTAGAACCCATGTAAAATTGTTGGTTTGATGTTTAGAGGAAATTAGAGGTGTAGAATAGTTGGAAAAACGAGTTAAGGAAAATCTGGGCTTGAATCTGGCCACTCGTTAGAAGACCTGCCCAGGTCGTTCGAACGAGCTCATTCGAACGAGCTTCTAACGAGTTGACAGTTTGAATTCTAACGAGAGGGATGTTCATTCGATTACTTTCGTTCGAACGAGATCTCGTTAGAAGGCCCACTTCGTTCGAACGAACTCTCGTTCGAACAACCTCGTTCGAACGAGAATTCTAACGAGTTGACAGTCTAGGCTTTTTAGCCTGTTTTGATTTTGCGTGTCCGGTAAGCTTATTTAATGGTAGAGATAACCTTCCCTTGATGATAAATTGATATAGTAGGGACATTTGAAATATATAGAGGAGTAAAACCAAGAAGTGTAATTCGAACCAAATGGAAATTATGGATTAGGACGTGAGTGTCTATTTCAACGTGAGAACAATTAAAGGCTTGTATAATTGTATCATCCAAGAATATGTAAATTGTGTAACATTATACGTAGGTACGAGAATGAGAAGTTTACTACAAATAAAATATGGTGATTACTAATATGTGAGCATACTTAGTATATGTATTGATTTTATGTGTATAACATACCTACCATACTTGCTATCACGGGAGGTTTACGTTCGCTTAGGGCCCTGTAATCCTTGTGTTACCCGGATTTAGACTGGTACCTCGATGAACATAGGTCAGAGAAGGACTTATTGGGATGTTAATAAGTCTGGTGATCGTGGGAGCGCAGGTATGTGCATGACCCATGTGATGTGACTGTGTTTGCCTCCATTGTTTGTGATTGTTGTTATCTGAGAACGATTCCTGAGAGATTTGGAATGCGTGATCCTTATGTACGTGATGTACCGGGATGGATAGCAGAGTATGTGTGCACCGCAGCTTAGTCTCGGGGTGCTTGTATTTTATATTTATGACGTGAATAATGTACACTTAATTAATGGGAACTTTCATGTTGATATTGTGAATATAATTATGCTAATGTTTTGAGAAAACATAACGGGTTAACCGATAGTGAATTGTATTACTAATTGAGAATCTGAGTTTAAGTAGAGCCCTCTATTTAATTGATATCGCTAGAAAGTAATATGGGAATCGAGTAGTAAGGGGTAGAACTTATTACGGTTTGGTTAGATATGTATGTTATTTAGATGGGTACGGTACGTTAGGAGTTCACATGTAGTCGAGAGGTGAGAATTTCATGTGAGTGTACGTCCTAACATGTATTTTGCATTTAATGTTTTAATGTTATTAAAACACGTGCTATTTTTAAAATGATTTCCACTTTCGGGCTCTGACCCATTTGATTTCAAATCTATTTTTGTAAAAACCATTTTAGGTGCCCAACCACAAGGACACCATGCTTAGGATCCTTATTCAGGTGACGAGCTGTAGCTGTTTGTGGATGTTACAGGAATTTGCTTGTAGACGCTTCATCTATCTTGACTCTATATTCAGCATTTACCAGTTGTAGGGCATGTCGCCCATTTCTGTTAGAGACATTTCATTTAATTCAGTTATTCAGACTTATGTTATTATTTCATTCGTGGGATTGTTGTGAGGAGTTTTTCCTCCGGACTTATTACTATTTGTTGGTTATTTCATTACTTCGTTATGGTGAATGGATTATGTTGTTCTTCCATTATTCTTTTATTGCATGTTAATTAGACTTAATTAAAATTTGGCAAATTACTTTTTAAATACTAGGTGGTTAGTAATCATTTAAATATTTTCGACAGTGATGCTATTAACTGAACCAACTTGACATTTTGTATTGATTTAAGAAAGGAGTAGCTACCCGGTATTTAATTAGTCCGGGTGTCACAGGTGGTATCAGAGCATCAGGTTCTTGTGTCCTTTAGGATCTGTACGGCTTATTATGTTTCCACTGAGCTTTCTTTGATGTGGAGCCCTATATTTTAGGACTGTTGTATTCTTTTGTTTATGCTACGTTCTTCAGCTATTTCAAGTTTATAACTGCGAAATTATAAACTTTATTCTTATTTCAGAATGCCTCCACGACGTGCACAAAGGATTCCCAGGGATGCAACGCTAGAACCACAGCCCGCGACAGTTCAGGGCACGATGAATGCCGCCGAGGTTGCCGCCATTGTGGCCCTGGCGGTAAATGCCGCACTAGACGTAGTTCAGCAGGCACCACCTCAGGCGCCGATAGCCGCGCCAGTTCAGGCACATGCATTCCCTTCTGCTTGGGAACGTGTACGTGATGCTTTTCAGAAAGCACACCCACCAGAGTTCGCAGGTAGCTCCGATGTAGTGGTTTCGAGTCAGTGGCGGAAAGATATTCAGAGGCACATGAGGATATACGAGTGCACAGAGGTTCAGAAGCAGATACTAGCTACCTTTAAGCTAGTGGGGTATGCACTGCAGTGGTGGGAGTCTATTACCACCATGGAGGAGAGAGATACTCTCACTATCCGGGAGTTTTGGGTGCGGTTCAACCGCAAATATTTTCCGTCAGCTGTTCACACGGAGATGAGAAGGAAGTTGATGAGCCTCAAGGAGGAGGGTAAGACTGTGGCCGAGTATGAGGCCGAATTCACAAATCTGTTAAACATTGTACCGGATGAGATACCGACGGAAGAGAAGAAGATACAAAAATTTACAGACGGGTTGACTTGGAGGATCCGTCAGCATTTGTTGGGGAACCTATCGTTGGCCACTTACTCTGATGTGGTTAACGCTGCACTGTTACACTGCCAGGATCATCGCTTTCACATGGTTGAGAGCAAGAGGTCAGGAGAGTCCAGCCATCAGGGAAGGACTGGGGCAAATGGTTCCAGCGAGGCATAATCTGTTCAGGGGCAGAGACAGGGTGACCAGGGTTCCCAGCAGGGGGATCATAAGAGGTTCAGATCGGGGAACTTCAGGCACGGACAGGGAGGTTTCCGGAAGGGCCATCAGGGTCCGAACGGCCATCAGAACCAGCAGGGTCAGAATGGTCAACAGCAGTTTCAGCAGGGCCAGTGGAGGAACGGTAAGGGCCACCAGGGCCGGGGGCAGTAAGGACAGAGAGGGGGGAACTTCCCGGGGAAGTGTTTCGTTTGTAGCAAGACTGGTAATAAATGTCAGGACTGTCCTGATAGGGGCAGGGCCCCGCAGCAGCAGCAGGGTGCTCGACAGGAGCCGCAGAGACCCGTGTTTCCCGCCGCCCTCCCGACGCCACCATAAATGGCAGCATTGCCACCCATTTCAGCGGTCCCAGTCCAGCAGGGGCAGCTGCAGTATGGGAGAGTATACCAGCTTCAGCAGGCAGCAGCTCCACAGGCCCCACCCGCTATTGAGGGTATGTTTCCTATCCATGGTACTATGGGTCGGGTTTTGTTTGATATGGGGGCAACACATTGTTTTATAGCTACACATTTTGCGAAAGCCTTAGGATTGTTAGCCACAGCAGAGAGCACAGTGACGTGTGTAGACTCACCATTGGGGAGTGGGTCATTTATTTTCTTTATATGCCGGGGAGTGGGGGTAGAGATTGGTAGTTTGGTATTACCTGCAGACATGTTGGTATTAGATATGCATGTGCACGATGTGATTATCGGTATGGATTGGCTCGCTGATTATAGAGCCATGATTGATTACTTCGGTGGGAGCATTATTTTTGCCATTCCGGGGCAAGAGATGTTTGTAGTGGCGATGCCTCGCCCAGAGGGAGGTTCGACCGCTCATTTGTACTACATAGAGGAGGATACCTCTAAGGAGGTTGTGATTCCGTTAGATTCGATCCCAGTTGTCAGGGAGTATTTCGATGTGTTTCAGGAGATACCAGGCCTACCCCCCAGTCGAGAGATAGACTTTGTCATAGACTTATTGCCAAATACGAGACCTATAGAACGCGCACCGTACCGTATGGCTCCGGCAGAGATGCGAGAGCTACGAGATCAGATTGAGCAGTTGTTGGGTCAGGGGTTTATATGGAGGAGTACTTCGCCGTGGGGTGCCCCTGTGTTGTTCGTGAAGAAGATAGATGGTTCACTGAGATTGTGTGTGGATTACCGAGAGTTGAATAAGGTCACGATACGGAATAAGTATCTGTTGCCTCGAATCGATGACATATTCGACCAGTTGAGAGGAGCTTCTTTCTTCTCGAAGATTAATTTACGATCGGGATACCATCAGTTGCGTATCAGGGAAGAGGATGTCTCGAAGACTGTGTTCTTAACGAGATATGGTTCTTACGAGTTTCGAGTTATGCCTTTTGGTTTGACCAATGCTCCAGCTATGTTTATGGACTTGATGAATAGGGTGTTCATAGATTTCCTTGATCAGTTCGTCATTATTTTCATCGATGATATTCTGGTTTACTCCCAGACTGAGGAGGAGCACGCAGAGCATTTGAGACAGGTTTTGCAGACGCTACGTCAAAACGAGTTGTATGCAAAATATGAGAAGTGCGGGTTTTGGCTGAAGGAGGTCCAGTTTTTGGGACACATTATTTCCGACCGGGGGATATCTGTTGATTCGAGGAAGGTATCCGCGGTGAGGGAGTGGGGACAGCCCACGACACCGACGGAGATCCTTAGTTTCTTGGGACTAGCAGGATACTACAGGAGGTTCATTCGGGGATTTTCGAAAATAGCGGGTCCTTTGACACATCTGACTCGTAAGGGTGTGCCATTCATCTGGAGTGATGCCTGTCAGTTGGCATTTGATGAGTTGAAGGATAAGTTGACCTCAGCACCTGTGTTAGCATTGCCGAGACTGGGAGTTGAGTATCTAGTTTACACCGATGCGTCCTTGCAAGGACTTGGAGGTGTATTACAGCAGGAGAGTCAGGCCATAGATTATGCTTCCCGTAAGCTTAAGCCTCACGAGAAGAATTACCCCACTCATGACTTGGAGTTAGCGGCAGTGGTATTTGCCCTTCGGATTTGGAGATATTACCTTTTGGGGGAGAAGTTTCGATTGTTCACAAACCACAAGTCCCTACAGTACCTATTCACGCAGAAGGAGTTGAATATGCGGCAACGGAGGTGGCTTGAATTCTTGAAAGATTATCAGTTTGATATCCAATACCACTCGGGGAAGGCTAACGTGGTAGCAGACGCGTTGAGCCACAACCCTGTTGATGAGGTGGCAGGGGTGTGGAAGGCAAAGTGGAAAGAATTGGGACACCAGGATACAGTGGCCCGATCATTCATGTCGGTAATGACTGTTACACCGCAGATTGTCACGAGAGTGGTAAAGGCACAAGCAGATGACTCGTTCTGTCAGGAGCTGATAGTTCGATTACTAGCAGAGGGAGACGAATCCTATATCGTTAGCTCAGACAGGGGATTACGCTTCAATGGGAGATTGGTAGTTCCTGAAGGGGAGGAATTGGGACACGAGGTGATGGCAGAGTCGCAGGCTCACGATTCGCGGTACATCGCGGTGGGGACAAAATATACCAAGACATGAGACGACAGTATTGGTGGAGCGGGATGAAGAGAGATATTGTCGTGTTTGTTTCTAAATGCGCCACTTGTCAGCTAGTAAAAGTGGATCATCAGAGACCGTCAGGACTTCTACAGCCGTTGGAGGTCCCGATGTGGATGTGGGAGAGCATATCCATGGACTTTATCATGGGGTTGCCTACGTCACAGAGAGGTCACGACTCCATTTGGGTATTTGTGGACAGGTTGACCAAAGTAGCTCATTTTCTACCCGTAAGGACAGACTACACTACGGGACAGTATGCCCAGCTCTTTATTGCAGAGATAGTGAGACTTCACGGTGTGCCCCTTAATATCGTGTCTGACCGAGACAAGATATTTGTTTCATGGTTTTGGGAATGTTTTCAAGAGACCATGGGCACGGAATTGCGGTTGAGTACGGCTTATCATCCGCAGACTGATGGGAAAACCGAGTGTACAAACCAGATGTTGGAGGACATGTTACGTACGTGCATCATTGATATCGAGGGTGGATGGGAGCAGTCTCTTCCACTGGTAGAGTTTGCTTACAACAACTCCTACCAGTTCACCATTGGCATGGCTCCATTTGAGGCGTTGTACAATAGACCTTGTCGTTCCCCAGCATGTTGGTTGGAGGTGGGGGACAACAAACTACTTGGGCCGAAAGTGATTCAGGATACTTCGGCGAGGATAGAATTGATACGGAGTCGCATTCGAGTAGCTCAGGATCGGCAGAAGAGCTATGCTGATGCGAAGAGGTTCTTCAGAGAGTTCCAAGTGGGGGACCAAGTTTGCTCAGAGTATCTCCTATGAAGGGGATTATGCGTTTCGGGAAGAAAGGGAAGTTGGCACCGAGATATGTGGGACCATTTCCTATTATTGAGCGGATTGGACCGGTTGCGTATAAGCTTGGGTTACCGGAACATTTGCATCGGCTTCACGATGTGTTTCATATTTCGTCGCTAAGGAAATATCTTAGAGACGATTTGGCTCATTCTCACATTGCCTTGGAGGACATCGATCTCCAGCCTGATAGCTCCTACGAGGAGGGGCCGATTGCTATTTTGGACCGAAGTGAGCGGAAGCTGCGGTCAAAGATAGTTCCGTTAGTGCGTGTTCAGTGGCGACATCATAATGTCGAGGAGTCCACATGGGAGCGCGAGGATGAGATGCGCGAACGTTATCCAGAGTTGTTCTTACCAGGTACTTTCTAGTTTCGAATTTCGAAACAAAATTCAGTTATTAGGGGGGAAGTATGTAATACCCCGTATTTTTGTGATATTTATTTATGGGATTAATTGAATTAAATGCGTATTAATTGGAAATTAATCCGGATTAAAATACTAGAAAGATGCGAGTTGGTATTTGATTATAATGTGCATATATGATTATAAATGAATACTAAATTATGAAATTTTTCGTGAGATTGAAATACGGCAATTTGGAAATTTTGTTGAGACGCGTGTGACAGTCACGTCCGAAATATATTTATTTTAATTAAAAAGTGAATTTTATTTCTATTAAACATATGGTCGTTTTGAGTGCGCCAACGCGTCCGGAAGGGTCGAGATAGTCAGAAAACACTAGCCGGGGGTTTGGTTTGGGTCCCGGGGCATTTTTAGGCCACACCGGCAACGTATAAGGGTAGTTTGGTAATTTTGGATTTTTGGGAATTAAAACCCACAAAAATTTGGAATTAATATCTGATTTGGAGTTTACCCACTAAACCCACTAATAACCAAATAGGATACGGGGGTTATTAGAATTAGTCCCAAAAAGTTCCTAAGGCAAAACCCTAGCCACCATTCACTTTGGAGAAGAAGGCTTGTAGAGAGAGAGAAGAGAGGAGAATTCTGCAGAGAGAGAGAGAACACTTCAGAAATTCATCATCAAAATCAGAGATACACATAAGGCAAGTGGTTTATTTACATATTTTGCAAAGAATACTTTTTCCATGCATAGGAAATTATTAAAATTTCATTGTTCTTGGAGAATGATAAAAACCCATTGAATTGGATGTAGAGATTTATAATTTTTTGAGGAGATTGCATGTAGAACAATGTTCGGATGATTAGTCAGAGAAAAATACATCTTTTATACCATAAAAACGGATTTATTTATGTCTATGGATGAATTAAATTTCTAGGGTTCATGTTCTTGAGATTGGGGAAGTAGATGTGGAGATTTAATATTTGGATGAGATTTAGGATGAATTGATCCCACAAAATACGTTAATTTATTACCTAAGTATATTTAGGATTGATTAGAGCCCGTGTACAATTGTTGGTTTGATGTTTAGAGGAGATTAGAGGTGAAGAATAGTTGGAAAAATGAGTTAAGGAAAATCTGGGCTCGAATCTGGCCACTCGTTAGAAGACCTGCCCAGGTCGTTCGAACGAGCTTCTAACGAGTTGACAGTTTGAATTCTAACGAGAGGGATGTTCGTTCGATGACTTTAGTTCGAACGAGATCTCGTTAGAAGGCCCACTTCGTTCGAACGAAATCTCGTTCGAACAGCCCGTTCGAACGAGACTTCTAACGAGTTGACAGTCTAGGGTTTTTAGCCTGTTTTGATTTCGCGTGTCCCGTAACCTTATTTAATGGTAGAGATAACCTTCCCTTGATGATAAATTGATATAGTATGGACATTTGAAATATATAGAGGAGTAAAACCTAGAAGTGTAATTCGAACCAAATGGAAATTATGGATTAGGACGTGAGTGTCTATTTCAACGTGAGAACAATTAAAGGCTTGTATAATTGTATCATCCGAGAATATGTAAATTGTGTAACATTATACGTAGGTACGAGAATGAGAAGTGTACTACAAATAAAATATGGTGATTACTAAGATGTGTGCATACTTAGTATATGTATTGATTTTATGTGTATGACATACCTACCATACTTGCTATCACGGGAGGTTTACGTTCGCTTAGGGCCCTCTAATCCTTGTGTTACCTGGATTTAGACTGGTACCTCGATGAACATAGGTCAGAGAAGGACTTATTGGGATGTTAATAAGTCTGGTGATCGTGGGAGCGCAGGTATGTGCGTGACCCATGTGATGTGACTGTGTTCGCCTCCATTGTTTGTGATTGTTGTTATCTGAGAACGATTGCTGAGAGATTAGGAATTCGTGATCCTTATGTACGTGATGTACCGGGATGGATAGCAGAGTATGTGTGCACCGCAACTTAGTCTCGGGGTGCTTGTATTGTATATTTATGACATGAATAATGTACACTTAATTAATGGGAACTTTCATGTTGATATTGTGAATATAATTATGGTATGTTTTGAGAAAACATAACGGGTTAACCGATAGTGAATTGTATTACTAATTGAGAATCTGAGTTTAAGTAGAGCCCTCTATTTAATTGATATTGCTAGAAATTAATATGGGAATCGAGTAGTAAGGGGTAGAACTTATTACGGTTTGGTTAGATATGTATGTCATTTAGATGGGTACGGTACGTTAGGAGTGCTCATGTAGTCGAGAGGTGAGAATTTCATGTGAGTGTACGTCCTAACATGTATTTTGCATTTAATGTTTTAATGTTATTAAAACACTTGCTGTTTTTAAAATGATTTTCACTTTCGGGCTCTGACCCATTTTCTTTCAAATCTATTTTTGTAAAAACCATTTTAGGTGCCCAGCCACAAGGACACCATGCTTAGTATCCTCATTCAGGTGACGAGCTGTAGCTGTTTGTGAAAGTTACAGGACTTTGCTTGTAGACGCTTCATCTATCTTGACTCTATATTCAGCATTTACCAGCTGTAGGGCATGTCGCCCATTTATGTTAGAGACATTTCATTTAATTCAGTTATTCAGACTTATGTTATTATTTCATTCGTGGGATTGTTGTGAGGAGTTTTTCCTCCGGACTTATTACTATTTGTTGGTTATTTCATTACTTCGTTATGGTGAATGGATTATGTTGTTCTTCCATTATTCTTTTATTGCATGTTAATTAGACTTAATTAAAATTTGGCAACTTACTTTTTAAATACTAGGTGGTTAGTAATCATTTAAATGTTTTCGACAGTGATGCTATTAACTGAACCAACTTGACATTTTGTATTGATTTAATAAAGGAGTAGCTACTCGGTATTTAATTAGTCGGGGTGTCACAAAAAACTTGTACATACTGTAGTTATGGCCTCCGGTAACCATAAGTGATAAGTACTTTCGGTGTTAAATAGCCGTAGGCTACATGGTAATTAAAAATTAACTCGCGATTTAATGAAATCGTAATATATGCATATACGGTTGGATCCTATCGTGAATAAGGAAACCACGGTTGGATGACACCGTGGTAAGTAGACATTATTGAGTTTTTAAAAGTTAACTTGATACCCCGATTTCTCATAACCAAAGTAATCACCTTTACGGTTATCTTGAACCATATGATGTAATATACGGTTGGGTAACATGGTAGGTTAAAGAAAGTGTTAGTTATAATGGTTGCTTGTAGACGTGGTTGTACCTCGTACAGTTGTAAATCTTCATGTGTGCACACTTAAGTTGGTGTTTGACCCTGATTATGTCACTTACGATTTGTTCTAACCGTCTCTTAATTCTTATTGTATTCTCAATTCATATTGTATTTCTTATTGTGTTATCAATTCTTATTGTATTTTAGATAGATAACTCGATCCTTGATGATTCATTGTGAAAAGATATAAACAACGTTATCGTACCGAGTAATACTACTAAAGGTGCTTCACCCGATAAATCGAATATATGGGAACAATGCACGGTTGAGGAACCGACGACATCAACCTCAGGCAAAGGTTTGCACGATTTGTTCCTAGATTTGACATTGATGGTAAAAAAATAATATTAATTAATTCAGGTTTTTAATGCATGACATAATTGGACGACACTAATATTTGATTGTATACTTTGAGAGGATGTGGGAGTAGATGAAGGTTTGGATATTAATGCAATTACGCAAGACCATACAGTCGAATTCACTACTGACGAGACATGTTTATTTTCTTATAAATGTGACATGAAAATTTTTAAGTTTCTTTATATAGGACATGAACATGTTATACTTGTTCATATATAGTTGTAATTTCCATATATGATTAATTTCAATTAACAACGTTATACTTGTGTAGATTTTTTATAATCGTGACAAGATGATTATTTGGTGTCAATAAATTGATTGAAAACTTCATGTTGTTGTCATCATTTTAAAACCTGAAAAGGACAGTGTTGATACCAAAATTAATATGCTGATATAGAAGAATCATAAGAAGACACGTGTCGATTTACATAGAATAATAGCAACGAGGAAGTTTATTTCCCCGACCAAGTCAAACTCATTCCGAGGAACTCCAACACTCCGAGGAACTCTTGAACTCCGAGGAACTCCTGAATGACGAGCAACTAAGGCGGTCCGAGCTGCATCTCAGCCACATCATTGATTGCCAGATAATCAACAGTTCAAATATTCATTGAATGCTTATCATACAGACGTATACTCTTAAAGGGCATTAATTGTTTACCCTTTCACATGTACAACCTAAGGGCTATAAATACATTGTATCACCCTCATTCTAAGGGACCAGATTTTCTTGATAGAATTACATATCGAGAACTCCAAAATACTTGGCAATAACAGAAACAGTGGACGTAGGCCATTCTTATAAGGCTGAACCACTTTAAAATTCTTTGTCTCATTTACATTTATCTATGATTAAATAATTAGAAGCAATCTAATTTTTTACATCAACAGTTTGACGCCGTCTGTGGGAAACGACTGTTATTATTTTTCACCAAAAATCATTCATCATCAATGGCAGATAATCCGGAATCCAGCAATCGAAATGCTGGAAACGTTGGGAATCCTCCAAATCCCTCTGCACCTCTAGATCTGGCAGGAATTATGACGAATCTGGCTCAAGGACAAACCGCCATGCAAGAAACAATGCGGCAACTCATACAAACCCTTCATGGCGGTGCACCTGCACATTCGGGACAACGAAGTTGTCAGAGGCAAACCTATTTACTTTCTTCACGATCCAGGCATACTGAGTCATATAGTAATGAATAATCTGATGATTTCTCTTATCAACCTGGGCGAACTTCGTCAATACGGGCTACAAATACTGACCAACGTATCACTCTCTCTCCAGAGAGACCCAGTGCCTTGGAAAGACTGAGCAGGGTGTCTCCTTTCAGTCGATTAGGCCCTAGGAGGAATAGGAGTCCACCTAAGACCATGTCGAGGAGTTTCCGACAACCATCATATCTAAGAGAAGGATCAGCACAATCACGACCAGTTGCTCGTTAAGATAGATCTCAGGAGGCCACTTCAGAACAATCAATTGCTCGAACTAATAGGCCCGAGGAAGGAAAAGATGCATGGAAAGGGTCCATTCAGCGGTTAGAGGATAGATTGGGAGAAATGGCTAAGGCGAAGAATCCCCTACAATGAACTTTTGTTCAAGGGACATCTTTTGTCTAGGCCATTGTGGATTTTCCTACACCGTCACAGTTTAAAGCCCCTGTGGTGACCCCCAAATACGATGGAAAGACAAATCATGTTCTTCACATAGAGCAATATCAAGCTGCTGCCGACATCTATGATGTCCCCGACGAGATGAGATGCAGAGCATTCTCAGGAACTCTTACTGGATCTGCCCAGATATGGTACAACAATCTTCCTCGGGGTAAGATTTCAACTTTCTTTCAACTGGACGAGTTGTTCATCGGCAATTTCTGTTTTGGAGCAAAGCAAGTAAAACGAGTAGCACACTTGTTAAGTGTTAGACAAAAATCTGGTGAGAGTACTAGAGATTACATAACTCGTTTTAATAACGAGAAGCTGGAAGTCATAGATTATGAAGAAAAGACAGCAATCACCGCCTTGATGAGTGGGTTATTGCCTAACAAGTTTTATTACACTTTGGCGAAAGATCCACCTACAACTATGTCAGAGTTGATGGCAAAAGCGGCCAAAATCATGAATGCCGAGGAGGCTATGGCTGCGAAGAAGAATATGGATAAAGAAACCAAGGTGGAAGTCGACAAATCTAAGAAGAAAGAGCATAAGGGCAATGACGGTGACAAGCATTCCAAGAATAATAAGTCGTCATGGGAAGTCCTGAAGAAATTCGATAATTATACTCCTTTGAAAATGGGTATTAATCATGTCTTGGAAGAAATCAAGAATAACGAGGAAGTAAGGTGGCCAAAGAAACTGAGGTCAGACCCTGACAAAAGAAATAGAGATAAATATTGCGAGTTTCATAAGGATCATGGTCATATGACTAAAAATTGCATAGCCCTCCAGAACGAGATTGAAACGCTCATTAGACGGGGAAAGTTGTCAAAGTATGTTGATCATAAAAGTGAAAGAGGAAATGAAGACCGAGCAAGATAGAGATCTAGATCTCCTCGTCGGACAGAAGAAAACAGGAAAAGAGATCATGAAGATGATACAGAGGATGACCCTGATCTTCCCAAAAGGCCAAGGCAACCAGACCGCGAGGTATTTTCAATACGTTTTGGAACATTTGATTGTAATGTTATTACAGGCGGAGATGCAGGAGGAGGAGATCTTACTGCAGAAAGAAAATATTACCTCGGTGAGGCTCAGGCTTACTCATACATTCAACAGATAAATTTGGTTGAGGAGGATCGCCCGAGGAAGGTAAACAAAGAGAAGCTAGTCATTGGTTTTTCAAAAAATGACCTTATAGGTGTTCTTTACCTTCACGACGACCCTTTGGTGATCAAAATGAGGATGAAAGAAGTAATGATTTCAAGGGTTCTAGTTGATAATGGTAGTTCGACAGACATCATGTTCTACTCATGCTTTGACAGTTTAAATTTAAAATTATCTCAATTGGAGCCTTATCACAGACCTATCCTGGGTTTTGCTGGCGAGAAGGTTTTTCCACTTGGGACGATCAAGTTGGATATATTCATTGGAACTTGGCCTGCTTGTCGAACAGAAAGGATATGCTTCTTTGTGATGGATAAGAATGTGCAATCATCTTACAACATCATCATGGGAAGAGTTGGTTTGAAGAAGTTCGAAGCAGTTCCATCTACAGTACATCAGTGCTTAAAATTCCCAACAAATTTTGGAGTAAGAGTTGTGAAAGGTGATCAAAAAGTAGCTCGGGAATGCTATTATTCATCTGCCGAGCAAGAGGAGCTAGAAGAGTCAAGTAAAAAGACTACTACCTACCAGGTGGATGAAGGTACAGAAATTGAAACACTGGATCCTAGAGATGAATCCCAACTTGTAAAAGGACAGGTAGTGGAATCTACAGAAAATGTTATTCTGGACGATGAACACCCTGAACGAACAACTCAGATAGGTTCATCGCTGGATGCTTCAATAAAACAGGAGTTGATAACTTTCTTGAGAAACAGAAAGAAAACTTTTGCATGGAGTTATGAAGATATGCCAGGAATAGATCCAAACTTCTTATGTCATGAGCTCAATGTGAATAAGGAGATCAAGCCTGTAAAACAGAGAAGAAGAGTATTTAGTCCCGAGAAGAATCAAGCTATACAAGAGTAGGTCGAGAAGCTCTAGAAAGCCCAATTCATTGAAGATGTGAAATATCCAGACTGGTTAGCAAATGTGGTGATGGTAAAGAAGAAAAACAATAAATGGAGAATGTGTGTTGATTTCACCGATCTCAACAAGGCATGCCCAAAGGATCACTTTCCATTGCCCAGAATTGATCAACTAGTGGATGCTACCTCGGGACACGAGCTGCTCAGCTTCATGGATGCTTACTCTGGCTACAACCAGATCAAAATGAAACCTGAAGACAGGGAAAGTACTTCTTTTATTACCCCTAGGGGAACTTATTGTTATAATGTTATGCCTTTTGGTTTGAAAAATGCAGGAGCGACATACCAGCGGCTGATGAACAAGGCTTTTGCCGAACAAATCAGTTGCAATATGGAAGTCTATATCGATGATATGCTGACAAAAAGCAAGAAAGCTGCTGATCATTTAGTTGACTTAGGTCAGACCTTTGATCAACTGGATAAATACCAAATGAAGCTCAACCCGACGAAGTGCACATTTGGAGTACGAGAAGGAATGTTCCTCGGGTACATTGTCAACCAGCGAGGCATTGAGGCGAATCCAGAAAAGATCAAAGCTCTTTTAGGGTTGCGATCTCCAACGACGAAGAAAGAGGTGCAGAGTCTTACAGGACGAGTTGCAGCGCTCAACAGATTTGTATCCCGAGCAACTGATAGATGCCTCCCATTCTTCAAAACACTTCGAAAAACTTTCGAGTGGAATGATGAATGTGAAAAAGCCTTTCAAGACTTGAAGAAATATTTGGGAGCACCTCCACTGTTGTCCAGACAAGTAATGGGAGAAAAGTTGTACTTGTACCTGGCAGTATCAGAGAATGCAGTCAGCTCGGCATTGATCAGAATGGAGAATGGAGTCCATAAGCCAATTTATTACACAAGTAAGGCTTTCCGAGGTGCAGAGATCAGGTACCCAAAGCTGAAAAAATTGGCATTGGCATTAATTGAGGCAAGTAGAAGAATGAGGCCATATTTCTAGGCCCATACCATCGTCGTGTATACCGACATGCCATTGAGACAAGCCCTTCGTAAGCCAAAAAAATCAGGGAGACTGATGTACTGGGCAATAGAGCTCGGTGAATATGATATTGTGTATGAACCCAGATCATCACTAAAAGGGCAGGCTGTAGCAGACTTTATAGCAGAGTTTACATATACTGATACCCCCGAGGAATAAAAGTTTTTCGCTGATCAACCTGTGGATGTTACAGGATCAACAAACACAAGCTCAGACCAACTCCGGTTTGTAAAAGGGCGAGTGGATGTTAAAGAATCAACAAACATAAGCTCAGACCAACTCCGGTTGGTAAAAGGGCTTGTGGATGTAGAAGGATCATCAAATTAGAACTCAGACCAACTTGGGTTGGTAAAAGGGCGAGAAGAGATGGTCGAAGAAGAGCGAGAAATACCAGGGGAGGATGAAAGGAAACAATAAATATTTCACCGAGGAACTTTGTCAGATCAGAAATTTGAAGACGAGTTACCTACATGGAGATTATATGTAGATGGGTCATCTTGCACAACAGGTTGTGGAGCAGGGATTGTTTTGAACACCCCAGACGAGATTGACATGGAATATTCCTTGCGATTCCAATTCACAGCCTCCAATAATGAGGCTGAGTATGAGGCCATGATAGCAGGTCTTAATTTAGCAAAGATTATGGAAGCGCAATAATTGGTGCTATTCAGTGATTCTCAATTAATTGTGAATCAGATGATGGGAACATATGCAGTTAAAGGAGAATTAATGGTCAAGTATCATGCAAAGGCGATGGAGTTGTTGGCAGAATTTGATGCCATTCAGTTGATCAGAATACCAAGAATGGAGAATGCACGAGCAGACGCATTGGCCCGATTAGCATCAGCTACTCGTACCGAACTGCGAAGAACGATACCAATTGAAGTATTAGAAAGTCGGAGCATAGATGAAGACCTGACGATGAATATTATTACCCTTGATTTAGGACCATCTTGGATGGATCCCATCAGGGCATATATTGAGGAGGGAGAATTACCAGAGGATAAGCTCGCTGCCAAGAAATTAAAGTATAAAGCTGTTCGGTATGTACTAACTAATGGTATTTTGTATAGACGAGGAATTATGGTAGGTTTGCAAAGATGTGTACATCCCTCCGAGGTGAAAGAATTGATTTAAGAGATCTATGAAGGGTCCTGTGGAGCCCATGTAGCAGGTCAGACACTTTTGCAAAGGGTGATGACGCAGGGATACTACTGGCCAACGATGATGGTTGATTGTATAGCCTATGCTAAGAGATGTGATAAATGCCAACGTTTTTCCTCCATCCGACGAACTCCACAAGCATTATTGACACCCATAACTTCCCCTTGGCCATTTGCCATGTGGGGAATTGATTTGGTTGGACCACTGCCGACGACCCGAGGAAGATTCAAGTACCTCGTTGTCGCAGTGGATTACTTTACTAAGTGGGTAGAAGCTGAGCCACTTATTGATATGACGTACGAGAAGGTGTAGCAATTCGTTTGGAAGAACATCATCTGCCGATATGTTCTCCCTCATGCCTTCATCACAGACCATGGAACACAATTTGATAACGAGGAGTTTGCCGCCTATTGTCATCAGTCAAACATTTTGAAGGTTCATTCAGCACCAGGCCATCCTCAAAGTAATGGACAGACTGAAGTGACGAACAGAACATTACTAAATGGTTTGAAGAAGAGGCTAAGTGAGGCTAAAGCTAATTGGATTAATGAGCTACAGTCAGTATTGTGGGCTTACCGAACAACTCCCAGAGCGACAATTGGAGAATCACCATATATGCTGGCGTTTGGAAGTGAGGCTGTAATACTTGCCGAGTTAGGTCTTCCAACACACAGAGTGCTGAATTTCAATTCCCTAGTCAGTGACTTAATGAGGAGATTAGATTTGGACATGCTCGAGGAGGTTAGAGAAGAGGCAGCCATTAGAAATGCTGCTTACCAACAACGAACAGCTCTGTTCTACAACAAGAGGGTGAAGAAATGCGACTTAAAAGAAGGATATTACGTGCTAAAGAAGGTCATTCAGAAGCACAATAAGTTGGAAGAAAACTGGCATGGACCTTACCGAGTTACAGAAGTTGTTCGACCAGGAACTTACCGAATAGCGACTCTAGAAGGAGAGGAATTTAAGAATGCATGGAATGCTGAACACCTACGCAAGTATTATCAGTGATGTAAAATGTAAAGCAGTTCCATCAATATGAATAAAACGATGATATTTCGCCATCTTCTCTCCTTTTATTGAAAGTTTTTCGGGGAATACTAGTGTTACACACTACAAACTACGATAGTTCAAGCTCAGACCAACTCCGGTTGGTAAAAGGGCGAGAACAAACATACTCCTTTGGTTAGGAGGCGCACACTAGCTCAGATCAACTCCGGTTGGTAAAAGGGCGAGTGGTCATGATAGTTCGAACTCAGATCAACTCCGGTTGGTAAAAGAGCGAGAACACGATATTCCTAAAAATACCAACTCCGGTTGGTTAGGAAACCATACTCCTTTGGTTAGGAGGCTGACACTGGCTCAGATCAATTTTGGTAAAAGGTCAAGTGAACATGATAGTTCGAACTCAGACCAACTCCAGTTGGTAAAAGGGCGAGAACAACATTCCTAAAAATGCCAACGTGTTTGGCTAGGAAACAAGATATGCTCTCAAATGCCAACTTATGTTGGTCGGGAGGTAAGATTATTATAAAAAATACAAAAGTTCCTTGAAAAAAAAAATATATTCCAAACTGAACCAAGTATGGTTGGTCGAGGATAAAAATCCACCAACTATAGTTGGTCGACGAGGAGAAAATATTCCAAATTGTACAAAGTATGACTGGTCGAGGATAAAAACCCACTAACTGTAGTTAGTCGACAAGCACAATTAAACAACCTTGGTTGGTTGGAAAAAATTTCAACATTTTTATACTCATTACTTTATTATTAAGTGATCAAGTGACATTACTAATACTTGTAATTTTTTTTTATTACTAAGTTGGTCGATGAACCACACAATATTGTTATGCAAGCACAAATATAAAGTGTTTGACAAGTACAAGACAATAGCAATACAAATTTGCGAACAAAAATTAAACTCTTTCATTAAATTCAAAATGAATTACACAAATTTATTACATTGATATTAAATTGTGTACTAATTATTACATCAGAATTTCCTATTCTACTGGTTTTTTCCCTTCTGCTTTTGAAATAGGCTCCTCGCCAGCAGGAGGATCTTCCAGGCAAAGGGCAGAATTAATGAAGTTAATATCTTGAAGCATTCTGACGTTCATTATTGAAGGTGTATCCAGTAAATGCTCGGGACGAGATACCTCGATCTGAGAATGAAGATTGTAATCACCAAGGTATTTTGCAATTAAGCTTCGAGGAATGGCACGAGCTGGGATCCATTCCATGTCCAAATTATATGGTGGCACAGGCAGGTCAACAACCCCAGGATCATAATAGTCCCACAGGTAGTGTCCCTGTTCGAGCTTCATCACGCCCAAGGCGTTCAACCAACCTTGCTTGTAGCCCTAGTTATTGGCATTCTGGATACGATCATCCAAATGGAATAGTGCCTCGTTGTATCCAGCCATCCAGAACTCCCTGGGCTGTTTGTGAAATTGTAATGTTAACCTTTCAAGCTTCTCGTGAAAACTCTGGATGAAAAGTTCATTAGTCTCCAACACTGATTTATTTGAAGAGAGTTGTTTTTCCAGTTCTATAACTTTCTTGGACAGTTCAGACAAAGCTTGGTTCTTAGCCATTAATTAAAATGCTTGGTTTTCCAATGCTGATTGAGTACGAGCTTCTTAAACAGTACGACGAAGACCTATTGGTCATCCCCGAGCAGGTTGAGTACTTTGTTCCTCGTCAACATTCTGAGTAACTCTTCCTCATCTACGAGAACCTCTTCATCGTCCCCGAATAGCAGTAGAAGGCCCAGCTCTTCTCAAAGCCTATAACTCTTCTCGCAACTTAGCATTTTCCACTTCTAAAAATGAGAATCCTTCATCGGTGACCGGTACCAAGGTAGTGGAAGATGAAGCTACAGACTTATACTGTGCTAGCTCTTTCTGTAAATTATTATTCTCTTGCTCCAGCAGCTCTGCAATCTGTCTACATGTTTCAACTTCACCCTTTAGGGTTCTCTCCCTGACATCGTATCCAGCAAGGAGCTTTTCGTGGCCCTTCTCGGCAGAAAGCTATTTCTCATACCCCTCATGCAACAGGGCAGTTGATTCTTTATACTGCTGCTGAAGTTCATCGAGAGTACCTTGCAAGTCTTCAATCATTTCGTAATAAGCCATATTATTGGCCACAGCTCGGTCAAGTAAGCCTTTCAGGTACTGATAAGCTTCGACTGCCTGCTCTGAAGCATCATGACCAAGGATGTCGGTAACTTCTGATGCACTCAATTCTGTGTGACCAGCCTTATAATATTCATGACATTGTTGCATCAGCTTTGTATCATTAGCAGATAGCATATCCATCCTGGCCAGAAACTAGCAGAGAAAGAAAAAGTAATCATCAAAAAGAAAATCAAGACAGAGTACAGATAGAAAAGAGACAATCATATGGAAGAAAAGAACTCAAATTTTATTAGATCATAATGCAAAGTAACAAAGATCTTGGTTACACTTGAAAAAGAAGAAAAATAGAAAGAGAATACCGAACAACTTGACACCTTTTCCTTGTCTCCCAAGACTTTCTCGGGAGGCTGGGATGAGGAGCTCGGTTGCTCGGTTGGAACAATGAGTTGGTTGGCTAAAGCTAGAACTTGTTCAGGAGGAGCAGGCAAAGATGAAAGCTCCTCGTCGGCAGGCTCAATAAGGATTGGATCACCCACTGCCATTGAAGATTCTTCAGAGGCAGCTTCGTCCTCCTCTTTATCTTCAATAACTGGGGGAGGACCAGGGAGTTGCTGTTGAAATAGCTCTGAATCCTCATTAACCTTCAATTCTTGCAGGGCAGCCACCCAACCATCTCGGAACTATTTCAAACTCCCATACTGCACCTGATTCATCATTGAAGCTACCCCCTGTCCCATTCTTTGTCCCAACCTATGCGGAAAGATTTTTTCACCACCACTTTTCTTTTCATTTTCTCCGAGGAGAGCTTCTCGGATAGAAGATCCTCGGTGGCCTTCAACTTAGCTTCCACCTCTTCCTTCTGGCGGTTCACTTCTCGCAAAAGGGACAATTCTTCTTCTGCCATTTTCATCTTGGCTTCAAGCGTCCCAAAGCTCTTGAGCTTCTCATCATACTTCTTTTTCTCTTCCTCTAAATCTTTCACTTTATTTTCCAGCTGCAACTTTTCTGCCTCAACTGCAGCCAACTTCTTCTCCCATTCTGCCTTATCCTCGTCATACTTTTGATGAGAATCCTTCAAAGATTTGGTTAACCCCAAAAAAGCATCCTCCACTCCAGACGAGGAGCTAGAATCCTTGATTGCTTCATCTTTCTTCACAATGGTGTTAAAACAACTCACCAGCTGAAAAAAGAAGATAATGATAAGTCATCACAGAGATACATGTATTGATGGAAAGAAAGAAAATTCAGAATAAGAGAAACTTACTGAAGTAATGTGACAAGTAGCCAGGGATGTAAGCACATCCCTAGAAATATTCTCCTCAATTCCTTGGACCTCAGGAATAATCCAAGTCTTTACTGAGCTCATCGCAGAGCTCGGAGGAATAATAGTTGGAACACCAGCTCCACTAACTTGGGGCTGGGGAATGGTTTCTGCCAAATTGACCGAGGAAGATTTCTTCAGTCTCCTCGGTGGCATTTCAACAATCTCAACCAAAGAAGAGCTTTTGGTTGGAGAGATGGTAACCACTTCCACAGGTGCATTTTTCTTGCTCGGAGCCACTAGGGGCTTCTCGGCAACCTTCTGAGGAGCAACAGAAGGGGCAGCATCTACTTTCTTTGTCCCCTTTGGGACATCAGCCTTGTTTCTTTTTCCATCTCCAGCAGAGGTGGTCTCCTCAAAGAGAGCAGGAACCCTTCTTTTGCCCATTTTATGACTTAGAGGAATGTGAGATTCTGGAGAAGAGTCCTCAGGAATTGACACTGGATCACTAGTGCTAACCACAGGACGAGCAGTAAAGGAGATGTATGGCTCCTATACTGCAACAAGTATGAAGCAGACCTGATGTGCTCGTTTGTAACTTTCTGATGCAAATTCTAGATAAGTTTCAAATGCTTAATATTTACTTCTGATTCTTTTGGAGTCTTTCTCTTACTGTCAACTGCAAACAAATATATTGTGATATATCAGTCATACAATTTATCAAACATAATAAAATCGTAATTTCAAAAATAAAAGAAAATGAAAATAACCTATCCCATTGTCATATGGAGGGCATCTGGGACCTTGATATACTTCATCTCCAATCAAAGGGGAATGTTACCATTTTTTGATAACTACCCCATGTTCAAAATAATCCCTATTTGCATCAGGGAGGTTGACTACTAAGGCCCTATTCAAAAATCTAGTTTTTAAATAAAAAACATTATCTAGAACAGCCCATCTATAACAATACATAATCTCAGGAATTCCTATGCGGGTTCCATGAGTTTGATTTAACCTATACACCCCATTAACTATTCTCCATGTGTTGGGGGCTATTTTTGCAGGGACAACATCGAAATACTGACAGAACTCTAAGCATAAAGGGTTTGGTGGAAAAGAAAACCCACATTCAGCAATAAAGAGGCTGGGGAACCAGTGTCCCTCAACCAAACGAAAATAATCTAAAGGCTCAGAAAGATTCTCCAAAGTTACCCAAGATGGAATAGAAAAATCAGAACGGAATTTCTCAAGAGATTCAATAACATAAACCATGGTGAATAAAATAAATGAAGAAGAAGGAATAAGATCTTACAGGAAAAAGGAGATCTGTTCACAACAAACGAAGAAAGGGATGAACGCACAAGAGATAGAAAGACTATAGAAAACTCGAAAGCAGAAATTGGAAAAGGTAGCAGACGATGGGATTGCCTATGAAGCTTAAATACTTTGCCTTGGGAAACAGCGAAATAAATGATTACAAAAAGAAACTATTATTCTACCAACGACTAAAAGGACAAAAAGTGCACGAAGATCGAAGCACTTATAAAAATTCAAAAAGGCCGATTCTGCGAATTTGGAAGACATTCGAACACGGAGAAAATGCTCCTAAAAACGAGGAAGGTCATTTAATATTGCCATATACCGAGAAAGAATGTTCCATACTCCTCAAAGTTCGAAATATGAAACATTGGGGGCTTCTGTTGATACCAAAATTAATATGTTGATATAGACGAATCATAAGAAGACACGTGTCGATCTACATAGCATAATAGCAACGAGGAAGTTTATTTCCCCGACCAAGTCAAACTCATTCCGAGGAACTCCAACACTCCGAGGAACTCTTGAACTCCGAGGAACTCCTGAACTACGAGCAACTAAGGCGGTCCGAGCTGCATCTCGGCCACAGCATTGATTGCCAGATAATCAACAGTTCAACTATTCATTGAATGCTTATCATACAGACGTATACTCTTAAAGGGCATTAATTGTTTACCCTTTCACATGTACAACCTAAGGGCTATAAATACATTATATCACCCTCATTCTAAGGGATCGGATTTTCTTGATAGAATTACATACCGAGAACTCCAAAATACTTGGCAATAACAGAAACAGTGGACGTAGGCCATTCTTATAAGGCTGAACCACTTTAAAATTCTTTGTCTCATTTACATTTATCTGTGATTAAATAATTAGAAGCAATCTAATTTTTTACATCAACAGACAGTTTAGTCGGAAAGAGAAGGGTTGTACTGGGTTATGAGCGCACTGAACTTCCTAGAAATAAAAAAGATGAGGGGTGGACAAGAAGAGGAAACGATATTCTGGTACGAGAAGGTATGATTGTCCCTTTTGATTGAAAGTTGTTTCGCCAGAGGATGGCCGTCATGGGGTGAAAGTTGTTTACGGGAAATATAACCACGTGGTATCTAAAACACTCGTTGGACACCCTTATGTCGCGCGACTTTCACAAGAAGAGTGGAACATTGGAAGGTGTAACACGCCGTAAGTTTATTGATTTTTATATTGGGATTAATTAAATTATAATTAAAAATTAATCCAGTAAAATAAATATTAACTAGCGAGATAATGATTAATATTTATTTATATGTAATGCCCCGTAATTTTATTAAATTTTATATTGGGAATTGATTGAGATTAATTAAATTATAATTGTAAATTAATCCGGTGAAATAAATATAAACTAGCGAGATAAGGGTTAATATTTATTTAAATTAAATATTACTTAATAAATGAGTAATAATAATGGTAAAAAAAATATTATAATTGCCATGAGTGAAAAATACGGCAGTTATAGTAAATTTAATCGGATGCGCGTGTCAAGACTTAATTTGGGAAATAAAATATAATTTCACTTTTGATATTCCATATGATCATTTTGAGTGCGCCAGTGTGTTCGAAAGGGTCGAGATAGTCAGAAAAGTCTACTCGGGGGTTTAGTTTGGGTCTCCGGGTACTTTTAGGCCAAAGTGACACCCTAGGAGGGTATTTTGGTCATTTGCATTTTTGGTGAAATGAAACCCACGAATTTTATAGGTTTATATCATCAATTAGGATGAGGGAGTTAGGGTTAGTATCTACAAAACCACAGAGAGGCCATAAGAGGGAGAAGAGACGAGGTCCTAAGGCCAAATTACTCTTGCACCACAAACACCACCATCGCGTAGATCGGGAGGAGAAGATCAAAACCATAATATTCTTCTACAAGGAATCAGACCTTCAAATAAAATGCAAGTTTTTAATCTTGATAAACTATGATTTGATATATCATTCATGTTAGAATAGGGTGATAATCTTGTGGAATTCATGAAATTTGTCTTTAAAATTTGAGATATAAACCATGTTCTTGGGTATGATTGGTGTTATATTTGATGCCTTACACATATAGGCTGAAATTGATGAAACATATCATGAAATTTGGGGGGAAATCTAAAAAAACTGTTGAAATTCTTGAACGTGAATGATGAACTAGGATTTTTAGAAATTATCTTGATTAAATCTAATTTGGAGTTGTTATGTAGAGGTTTGATGATCCTTATATGTTAAAATCATTGATAAATGATACTATAATGTTAGAAACCTTTGGTTAGGAGTTTGGGATAGTGTAATGTTAGTTTAAAGTCTTAACAATGGTTGTTTCCCGTAATAGTGTAGGGAAGAAGATGACAAGTGCTATTGCGAATCGATTCGGACGAAGGCTGAATTGATTTGGTTTCCCAGAATTGCATAGTTTTTCCTTTTTTACAGGGAAGTCATGGAAAATGTTTATGTTGACCCTTTAATTAATTGTAAGATTCTATTAAAAGTTATTTTAATTACTAGTAAAATAATTTGGGTTTGAGGTTGGTATCATAAGGAGGGTTTATAACTAATAATTGATTTAAATTAACGGGTAATAAAAGCTTATTCGGATATTGATTTCTTACTATGGAAAATTAGGGGAATGTAGGACCAAGACCAGTAGGCCTTGGGTGGGATTTCCTACTGAAATTACTTAAGGGACACCTGGCAACCAGTTAGGCAATGAGAAACACTGGGGAATTTATTATGAGAAGTATTACGTTACGTAGAATATTCGAGAGATACTATAATACTTACACGGCATATGATATAGGTTATATGTATACCAATGGTGACATTACACACACACACACAGACACACGTGTGTGTGTGTGTAATCATACCTAGGCTACTTGCTATCATGGGAGGTTTCGCATTGTGGATAGTCTTATTTTGATGAGCCAATTGGGGGGGGGGGGGGGGGGATATTGACTTATACCTCTGAACATTGACCTTAGGGATTGATTACCACTTGTGTGAATGAGGGTGTGACCGGTCATTTAGGTGCATTAGGTATGAGAGTATCCCAAAAGCTTAGAACTACGTTTTCCTACAATATTGTGTGATTTTACTTATGGTTCGAGGGAGACTATCCGAGCCAGTGTCCTTATATAGTACGTGATGTACTGGAACTTAATAGCAGAGTCTGTCCACACTGCTGGTCTCCACTTAGGGGTGTTATATGCGTATATATGATAAAAGTGATGTATATATGTATGTGTGATTCATTCTTTTACGAGTATGTTGTTAGATAAGATAGATTGTGATATCTCAATTATTCAAGTGTATGGGAACTAATTCAGTTGCTGATAGATAGTGATATCTCAATTAACCAAAGTATACGAGAACTAAATCATTTAGTAGAGATTTCTAATGAGTATAAAGAATTGGGAAAATGCAGTAACACATTGCATGGGTAATCCAGGTGGGCACTATAATTGATTACATGCAAAGAGATGTAAACCAGACTTGTTAGGCGAGTAGCATAACTAGGTGGGTTAGAGTAGTACGTTAGGCATACACATTAGTTGAGGGGTGAGGATCTCAAGTGAGAGCACACGGTACTAACATGTATTTAATATCTTTGTTGATGTAAAAAACTAGATTGCTCTAATTATTCAATCACAGATAAATAAATAAGACAAATATTTTTAAAGTGGTTAGGCTAGGAATAAAGCCTACGTCCACTGTTATGTTATTGCTGAGTGTTTGCAGAATTCTTGATTACAAGTTCTCTCAAGAAATTCCCCCCCCCCCTTTTGAATGGGGTTGATACATGGTATTTATAGCCCTTAGGCTGTACATGAAAGGTCCGATACATTAAATGAAATACATATGAAAGGGTAAAACATTTAATGCAGCGTGTGCGTCAAGAATATAAACACATTAAATGAACAGCTGAACAGTTGTCTGTTTAATGATACGGCCGAGATGCAGCTCGGACCGCCTTAGTTGCCCTTTGATCAATAGTTCCTCGGAGCGCATGTAGTATCTCGGTTCCTCGGAGCACATGTAATATCTCGGTTCCTCGGAACGCCTGTAGTATCTCGGAGAAAATGTGTAATGGTTGAAGGAATGAGCTTCCTCATTGTTATTGTTCCAGGTAGATTGACACGTGTCTTCATATTATTCGTCCATATCAGCATATTAATTTTGGTATCAACAGAAGCCCCCAATGTTTCATATTTCGAACTTTGAGGAGTATGGGACATTCTTTCTCGGTATATGGTGATATTAAATGACTTTCCTGGGTTTCAGGAACATTGTATTCAAATTTCCTTCTTATTTCGCAGCTTCCGCCTTTATTTTGAATTTTTTTATAAGCGCTTCGGTCTCCGTGCAATTTTTGTCCTTTTAGCCGCCGGAAGTTCAGTAGTTTCTTTTTGGTAATCATTTCTTTCGCCGCTTCCCAATACAGAGTATTTAAACTTCTTAGGTAACCATACCGTCTTCTACGTTTTCCACTTTTCTGCATTCAAGCTTTCTATTTTCTCCTTCTCTCTTGTGCGTTCATCCTTGTTTTCATTCGTTGTCAACATTCGTCCTTTCTTCCTGTAAGATCTTTTTCCTTTCTTCTCTTTTATTCAGTATGGTTTATATTGTGGAGTCTGTTGAGAAATTTCGTTCTGATTTTTTCATTCCTTCGTGGGTAACTCTAGAGGTTCTTTCTGAGCCTTTAGATTACTTTCGATTGGCTGAGGGACATTGGTTCCCCAGTCTTTTTGTTGATGAATGTGGATTTTCTTTTCCACCAAACCCATTATGTCTTGAGTTTTGTCAGTATTTCGATCTTGTCCCTGCAAAAATAGCCCCCAATTCATGGAGAATAATTAACGGGGTGCACAAATTAAATCTAACTCATGGGACTCGTATTGGGATCCCTGAAATTATGTATTGCTATAAATGGGCTACTCTAGATAATATTTATTATTTAAAAACTAGGTTTATGAATAGGGCTCTTGTAGTTAACCTCCTTGACTCAAATAGAGATTATTTTGAGCATGGGTTGATCATAAAAAATTGGCAATATGCCCCTTTAACTGGAGATGAAGTATACAACGGTCCTAGATGCCCCCCATATGGCAATGGGATAGGTTTATTTTTCATTTTATTTTACTTATGAAATTATGCTTTCATCATGTTTGACAAAATGTATGATTGATATCTCGTTATGTATTTATTTGCAGTTGATAGCAAAAGAAAAACTCCAAAGGAATCAGAAGTTAATATCAAGCATCTGAAACTTATCTGGGGTTTGCATAAGAACATTGCAGACGAGCATATTAGGTCTGCATCATATTTGCTACAGTATAAGAGTTATACAACCTCTTATACTGCTCGCCCTGTTGAGCCAGCTTCCACTCCAGAGGACTCCTCTTCAGATTCTCATATTCCTTTAAGTCAAAGGATGGGTAAGAAAAGAGCTCCTCCTGCTCTCTTTGATGATATTATCTTTATTGCTGGGGCCAAGAAAAGCAAAGTTGATGTCCCTGAGGGGACTAAGAAAGTGGATGCTGCAGCCTCCAAAACTACCGAGAAGCCCCCAGTGGCTCCGAGCAAGAAAATTGCTCCTGTTGAGATAATTTCTATCTCCCCGACCAAGAGTTCTTCCTTGGTTGAAGTTACTGATGTTCCATTGAAGAGGTTGAGGAAGTCATCCTCAATCAATTTGGCTGAAACTGCCTCCACACTGCCAGCTGGTGGTGTTGGTGTTCCCACCATTATCCCTCCGAGCTCTGCAATGAGCTCGGTGAAAACTTGGATCATTCCCGAAGTCCAGGGAATTGATGAAAAAATTCCTAGGGATACATTGACATCCCTGGCTACACGTCACCTTGCTTCGGTAAATTTCTCACCTTCTAAATTTCTTTCTTTCTCTGAATGCTTGCATTTTTGTACTGATTTACTGTCTTTCTCATTTTTCAGCTGGTGAACTGTATTAATAATATTGTGAAGAAGGATGAAGCTATTAAAGCTTCAAGATCCTCGTCAGGTGTAGAGGATGCTTTATTGGGTTTGACCCAATCTCTGAAAGAATCTCGCCAGCAGTACAATGAGGACAAGACTGCTTGGGAGAAGAAGTTATCTGCAGTTGAGGCCGAGAAGGTAAAAATGGTTGATACCTCCAAGATTTTGGAAAATAAAGTGAAAGATTTGGAGGTAGAACATCAGAAGTATGATGTCAAGCTCAAGAACTTGGGAGAGCTTGAAGATAAATTGAAGAAAGCAGAGGAGAAATTGTCTGCTCTGCAAGATATCAAGGTCCAAAAAGAAAAATTGGATGTAAAGCTCTCCTCGGAGAAATTAAAGAGAAAGGTTGCCGTTAAAAAATCTTTCAGCACTGGCTGGGAGAAAGGATGGGATAAAGGGATTGCTGCCATGACATCCCAAGTCCATTATGGGAAGTTAAAATACTTCCATGATGGTTGGGTAGCTGCTCTGCAAGAGTTGAAGATCAAAGACGATTCTGATCTATTCCAACGACATCTCCCTGGTCCTCCTCCAGCAATTGTGGAGGAAGAAGAAGATGAGCCTGTTTCTGACGAATCTTCTATAGCCATGGGTGATCAGGTTTCTACCTCTCAACCATCTGCCACCGAGGACATTTCTTCCATGCCTCCTCCTTCTGAGAAGATTCCTGTCGATCAAGTCGCTGTTACTACCGAGCAACCAAGCTCCTCGTCCCAGCCTCCCGAGAAAGTCTTGGGGGATAAGGAAAAGGTGTGAAGTTGTTCGGTATCATTCCTATATTTCATTACTTGTAATCGAACCATTGTAACCTTTTGATGATCTAATAAAATACATCTTTATTCCTCTTCATTGTTGATACTCTGTCTGCTTTTATTTATTAACTCCTGCTTTTCTCTTCTTTATTAGTTTTTGGCCAGAATGGAATTGGTATCTGCTCCTGATACCAAATTGATGCAATAATGCACTGGATATTATAAAGCTGGTCATACAGACCTAAGTGTATCAGAGATTGTCGACATTCTTGGTCATGATGCCTCAGAACAAGCTGTTGAGGCTTACCGGTATCTGAAGGATCTACTTGATAGATCTGTGGCCAATAATGTGGCATACTATGAATTGATCGAGGAACTTCATGGCACCGTAAAGGATCTTCAAAATCAACACAATGCATCGATGGCTTCGTTGCATAAGGATTATGAAAATAGATATCAGCAGCTCTCTTCTGAAACAGGCCATAAAAAGATCATTGCTGGATATGATATTAGGGAAAGGACCCTAAAAGGTGAAGTTAAGGCTTGCAGGCAGATTGCCGAGATCCTGGAGCAAGAAAATAATAATTTGCAGAAAAAGTTGGCTCAATATGAATCTGCTGCCTCATCTTCCACTGCATTAGTACCAGTTACTGATGAAGGTTTCTCGTTCTTAGAAGTTGAAAACGCCAAATTAAGACAAGAGCTGGATGATTTACGAAGATCTGCCATTTTTGGAATTGCTCGGGGGCGAGGTAGAGGTTCTCGGGGACGAGGAAGAATTGTCGAGGAGCGAAGTTCTCCAGTCGCTTCTCGGAGTCGATCAAGAGTTCTTAGTCGCAATGTCGAAGAGGCTCGCACCCAATCTACTCTGGAAACTCAAGCGTTCCAACTGAATGCTAAGGATCGTGCTCTGTCTGAATTGTCCAAGAAAAACTTATCTTTAGAAGATCAACTGGCTGAGACAAAGTCTGCTCTTCATACCAAGGATCTTTTTGCCAAAAACCTTCTCGAGCAATTGGATAGATTAACCTTTCAATTTCATAAACAACCCAGGGAATTCTGGATGGCAGGATATAATGAAGCTCTTGTTCATCTGGATGCTCGTATTGAACATGCCAACAATGAAGGTTACAAGCAGGGATGGTTGAACGCACTGGGTGTGTTAAAATTGGAGCGAGGGCATTTTTTATGGGATTATCATGCTCCAGGGTTACTAGACTTGCCTGTACCACCTTTCAAATTGGACATGGCATGGATCCCAGCTCGTTCCATTCCCCGTAGCTTGATTTCAAAGTACCTCGGTGATTATAGCCTTCATTCTCAGGTTGAATTGTCTCGTCTTGAGCATCTCTTGGATACACCTTCTGTGATGAACGTCAGAATGCTCAGGGATGTTAATTTCATTAATTCTCCTCTTTGCCTAGAGGATCCTCCTGCTGGCGAGGAGCCTGTTTCAAAAAATAAAGGAAAGAAACCAATAGAATAGGTTTTCAATGTAACAGTTGGTACATTCATGTAACTTGTAATTTATTCTGGATTTTTAATGAAAAATAACTTTCATTTTCTGTTTGCCAATTTTGCTATTGTCTTGTGTTTATCAAACACCTTTATATTTGTGATGTCCATCAACCAACTTAATTATAAAAAGTTACAAGTATCAAGGTTGTTCAATCACTTAATAATAAAGTAAAGCCAGGGTGAATAAATAATGTTTGTCGACCAACTACAGTTGATGGGTTTTTATCTTCGACCAGCTATACTCGATTCAATTTCAAATATAAAAATGTGTCCGACCAACTAAGGTCAGTAATTTGTCCTCGTCGACCAACTACAGTTAGTGGGTCTTTATCCCCGACCAACTATACTTGGTGTATTTTGGAATATATTTTTATCTTATCAACCGTAGTTGATCATGCTGGTGTACACCTCCTAACCAAAGGAGTAGTAGTAGTTCTTTCGAACTTTTGGCTCCTTAGAGCACCTCCTAACCAAAGGAGTATTTTTTTGGCTCCTTAGAGCTTTTGGCTCCTTAGAGCAGTTTTTGGCTCCTTAGAGCTTTTGGCTCCTTAGAGCACTTTTTGGCTCCTTAGAGCTTTTGGCTCCTTAGAGCACTTTTTAGCATAGGCTATACAATCAGCCCTCATCGTCGGCCAGTAATATCCCTGTGTCATTACCCTTTGCAAAAGTGTCCGACCTGCTACATGAGCTCCACAAGATCCTTCATGGATTTCTTCAATCAATTCTTTGACTTCTGATGGATGCACACATCTCTGTAAACCTGCCATAATTCCTCGTCTATACAAAACACCATTAGTTAACACATACCGAGCAACTTTATACTTCAATTTCTTGGCAACTAGTTTGTCCTCCGGTAATTCTCCTTCTTCAATGTATGCCCTGATAGGATCCATCCAAGATGGTCCTAAATCAAGGGTAATAATCTTCACCATCAGATCTTCTTCTATGCTCCGACTTTCTAATACTTCAATTGGTATCGTTCTTCGCAGCTCGGTGCGCGTAGCTGACGCTAATCGGGCCAGTGCGTCTGCTCTAGGATTCTCCATCCTCGGTATCCTCACCAATTGAATAGCATCAAATTCTTTCAATAACTCCATCACCTTTGCGTGGTACTTCACCATTAACTCTCCCTTAACTGCATATATTCCCATCATTTGATTCACAATTAATTGAGAATCACTGAAAACAATTACTTGCCGTGCCTCCATGACTTTCGCCAAATGAAAACCTGCTATCATAGCCTCATACTCAGCCTCATTATTGGAAGCTTTAAATTGGAATCTCAAGGCATACTCCATGTCAATATCATATGGGGTGTTTAAAACAATTCCTGCTCCACAACCAGCTGTGCAAGATGATCCATCTACATATAATTTCCATGTAGGTACCTCGTCTTCAAATTTCTTGTCCGTCAGAGTTCCTCAGTAAAATATCTGTTGTTTTGTTTCATCATTCCCTGGTATCTTTCGTTCCTCATCGGTCATCTGTTCGCGCCCTTTTACCAACCTTAGTTGGTCTGGGTTTGAATATGATGATTTTTCTACATCTACAAGTCCTTTTACCAACCTTGGTTGGTATGGACCTGTTTCTGTTGATCCTGTATCGTCCACATGTAGGTCAGCAAGCACCTTTTGCTCCTCGGGGGTATCAGGGTATGTGAACTCTACTATAAAATCTGCTACAGCTTGCCCCTTTAAGGATGATCTGGGTTCATACACAATGTCATATTCACCGAGTTCTATTGCCCAATACATCAATCTTCCTGATTTTTCTGGCTTGTGAAGGGCTTGTCTTAATGGCATGTCGGTATACACAATGATGGTATGGGCCTGGAAGTATGGCCTCATTCTTCTACTTGCTTCAATTAATGCCAGTGCCAATCTTTCTAGCTTTGGGTACCTGATTTCTGCACCTCGGAAGGCCTTACTTGTGTTATAAATTGGCTTCTGGACTCCATTCTCCAATCTGATCAACGCCGAGCTAACTGCATTCTCTGATATTGCCAGATACAAGTACAACTTTTCTCCCATTATTGGCCTAGACAACAATGGTGGGGCTCCCAAATACTTCTTCAAATCTTGAAAGGCCTTCTCACATTCATCATTCCACTCAAAACTTTTTCGCAGTGTTTTAAAGAATGGGAGGCATTTATCAGTTGCTCGGGATACAAATCTGTTGAGCGCTGCAACTCGTCCGGTAAGACTCTGCACCTCTTTCCTCGTCGTTGGGGATCGAAGCCCTAAAAGAGCTTTAATCTTTTCTGGATTTGCCTCAATACCTCGCTGGTTGACGATGTATCCGAGGAACATTCCTTCTCGTACCCCAAAGGTACACTTCGTCGGGTTGAGCTTCATTTGGTATTTATCCAGTTGATCGAAAGTCTGGCTTAAGTCAACTAAATGATCAGTAGCTCTCTTGCTTTTGGTGAGCATGTCGTCGACATAGACCTCCATGTTACGGCTAATTTGTTCGGCAAAAACCTTGTTCATCAGCCGCTGATATGTTGCACCTGCATTTTTTAAACCAAAAGGCATAACATTATAACAATAAGTTCCCCTTGGGGTAATAAAAGAAGTACTTTCCTTGTCTTCAGGCTTCATTTTGATCTGATTGTAGCCAGAATATGCATCCATGAAGCTGAGCAGCTCATGTCCCGAGGTAGCATCCACTAGCTGGTCGATTCTGGGCAATGGAAAATGATCTTTTGGACATGCTTTGTTGAGATCAGTGAAATCAACGCACATTCTCCATTTGTTGTTCTTCTTCTTTACCATCACCACATTTGCCAACCAATCTGGATATTTTACATCTTCAATGAATTGAGCTTTCTGGAGCTTCTCGACCTCCTCTTGTATGGCCTGGTTCTTCTCGGGACTAAACACTCTTCTTCTTTGCTTCACAGGCTTGATCTCCTTATTCACATTGAGCTCATGACATAAGAAGTTTGGATCTATACCTGGCATGTCTTCATGACTCCAAGCAAAAGTATTCTTCCTATTTCTCGAGAAAGTTATCAACTCCTATTTTATTGAAACATCCAACGACGATCCTATCTGGGTTACTCGTTCAGGATGCTCGTCGTCTAGAATAACAGTTTCTGTAGATTCCACCACCTGTCCTTTTACAAGTTGAGATTCATCCCTAGGGTCAAGAGTTTCAATTTCTGTACCCTCCTCCACTTGATAAGTAGTAGTCTTTTTCCTTGATTCTTCAAGTTCTTCTTGCTCGGCAGACGAATAATAGCATTCCCGAGCTACTTTTTGATCACCTTTCATAATTCCGACTCCAAAATTCGTTGGGAATTTCAAACACTGATGTACTGTAGATGGAACTGCTTCGAACTTCTTCAATCCTACTCTTCCCATGATGATGTTGTAGGCTGAATGCACATTCTTATCCATCACAAAGAAGCGTATTCTTTCTGTTCGACAAGCAGGCCAAGTTCCAATGAGTATATCCAACTTGATCGTCCCAAGTGGAAAAACTTTCTCGCCAGCAAAACCCAGAAGGGGTCTGTGATAAGGTTCCAATTGAGATAATTTTAAATTCAAGCTATCAAAGCATGAATAGTATATGATGTCTGCCGAACTACCATTGTCTACTAACACCCTTGAAATGACCACATCCTTCATCCTCATTTTGATCACCAAAGGATCATCATGAGGGTAAAGAACACCTGCCAGGTCATTTTTTGAAAAACCCATCACTAGCTTCTCTTTGTTTACCTTCCTCGAACGATCATCCTCGGTCAGGTTTATTCGCTGAATATATGAACAAGCTTGAATCTCTCCGAGGTAAGCTTTTCTTTCTGCAGTAAGGTCTCCTCCTCCTGCATCTCCTCCTGTAATAACATTATAATCAAATGACCCAAAACGAATGGAAAATACCTCTCGTTCAGGCTGCCTTGGCTTCTTGGGAAGATCAGGGTCATCATCTGGATCATCTTCATGATCCCTCTTCTTTTTCTCCTCTGCACGACGAGGAGATCTAGATCTCTCTCTAGTTCTGTCATCATTCTTCCTTTCACCTCTACGATCTACATACTTTGACAACTTTCCTCTTCGGATGAGTGTTTCAATCTCGTTCTGAAGGGCTATGCAATTTTTGGTCATATGGCCATGATCTTTGTGAAACTCGCAATATTTGGCCTTATTCCTCAGATCGGGATTTGTCCTCAGTTTCTCTGGCCACTTGATTTCCTCGCTATTCTTGATTTCTTCCAAAACATGATTAATACCCATTTTCAATGGGGTATAATTATCGTACTTCTTTAGGACTTCCAACATTGTCCTATTATTCCTGGAATGCTTGTCACCACCATTACCTTTCTGATCTTTCTTCTTAGACTTGTCGACCTCCACTTTAACTTCTTTATCCATATTCTTCTTCGCAGCCATAGCCTCCTCGGCATTCATAATTTTGGCTGCTTTTGCCATCAACTCGGACATAGTTTTAGGTGGATCTTTGGCCAAGGTGTAGTACAACTTATTAGGCAGCAGACCACTCATCAAAGCAGTGATTGCTGTCTTTTCTTCGTAATCTATGACTTCCAACTTCTCGTTATTAAAACGAGTTATGTAATCTCTAGTACTTTCACCTGATTTTTGTCTAACACTTAGCAAATGTGCTACTCGCTTTACCAGCTTCACCCCAAAGCAAAAATTGCCAATGAACAACTCGGCTAATTGAATAAAAGTTGAAATCTTACCCCGAGGAAGATTGTTATACCATATCTGTACAGATCCGGTAAGAGTTCCCGAGAATGCTCTACACCTCATCTCGTCGGGGACGGCATATATGTCGGCGGAAGCTTGGTATTGTTCTATATGAAGTACAGGATCTGTTTTTCCATCGTACTTAGGAGTCACTACAGGTGCTTTGAATTTTGATGGTGTAGGAAAATCCACAATGACTTGCACAAAAGGTGTCCCTTGAACAAAAGTTCTCTGTAAAGGGTTCCTTGCCTTAGCCATTTCTCCTAATCCATCCTCCAACCGCTGAATAGAACCTTTCCATGCTTCATTTCCTTCCTCCGGCCGCTTAGTCTGAGCAATTGATCGCTCTGATGTAGCTTCCTGAGATTTATCTTGACGAGTAGCTGGTCGTGATTGTGCTGATCCTTCTCTCAAACGTGATGGTGGTCGAACACTTCTCGATGGAGCTCTAGGTGGACTCATGTTTCTCCTTGGTCCTAACCGACTGAAAGGAGATGCCCTGCTTAATCTTTCCAAAGCGCTGGTTCTCTCCGGAGAGAGAGATATAGGTTGATTTGTATCCGTAGCCCGTATCGATGAAGTTCGCCCAGGTTGATAAGAAGAATCATTAGATTCTCCATTGCGATGTGACCCAGTACGTCTGGATCGCGATTGCCCACGATCACTCCTTTGCCCTGAATAAGTAGGTGCACCGCCTTGAAGAGTTTGAATGAGTTGCCTCATAGATTCTTGCATGGCGGTTTGTCCTTGAGCCAGATTTGTCATAATTCCGGCCAGACCTGGAGGTGCAGATGGATTTGGAAGATTTCCAGTATTTCCAGCATTTCGATTACTGGATTCTGGGTTATCTGCCATTGATGATAAATGATTTTTGTGAAAAACGACAGTAACAGTCGTTTCCCACAGACGGCGCCAATCTGTTGATGTAAAAAACTAGATTTCTCTAATTATTCAATCACAGATAAATAAATAAGACAAATATTTTTAAAGTGGTTCGGCTAGGAATAAAGCCTACGTCCACTGTTATGTTATTGCTGAGTGTTTGCAGAATTCTTGATTACAAGTTCTCTCAATAAATTCCCCCCCCCCTTTTGAATGGGGTTGATACATGGTATTTATAGCCCTTAGGCTGTACATGAAAGGTTCGATACATTAAATGAAATACATATGAAAGGGTAAAACATTTAATGCAGCGTGTGCATCAAGAATATAAACACATTAAATGAACAGCTGAACAGTTGTCTGTTTAATGATACGGCCGAGATGCAGCTCGGACCGCCTTAGTTTCCCTTTGATCAATAGTTCCTCGGAGCGCATGTAGTATCTCGGTTCCTCGGAGCACATGTAATATCTCGGTTCCTCGGAGCGCCTGTAGTATCTCGGAGAAAATGTGTAATGGTTGAAGGAATGAGCTTCCTCGTTGTTATTGTGCCAGGTAGGTTGACACGTGTCTTCATATTATTCGTCCATATCAGCATATTAATTTTGGTATCAACAATCTTATTTAGTCACATTTTAAACACTTGCTAAACTTTTTTCAAACTGTTTTAATTGGGCTCTGACCCGTCTCAAATCCTTTTTACAAAAATCAATTTAGGTACCCAGCCATAGGGATGCTAACCATATGAGTTCTTACATTTAATGTGCTGCAGCTGTTATGGAAGTTGCAGGACCTTGCTATTAAACGCCTCTATATTTTTTTCCCAGTTATGATGGATCCTTATTTATCTCAGCCGGGCATGTCGCCCAATCATAGTTGGATACTATCTTTAGAGACTTTGTATTCCCATTTATTTCTATTATTGATTCCGACTTTATTCATGGATGACTATATTTAGATTTTATCTGGAGTGTTATTCCAGACTCAGTTATTTACTTATGTTATTATCTTATTATTTATTGTTATGTGCATGGAAATGGTGAATGATATATTTATTGCATGTTAATAATTAAGATTAAAATTTTGACATCGTGCTATTAGGGTATTAGTAATTAATTTGAAATTCGACATTGATGCTAAGAATGACACCATTAATGATTATTGTTTAATTTAATAATGGAGTGTGCACCCAGGATTAGAATAGGCGGGGTGTCACAGTTGGTATTAGAACATCAAGAGCTAGTGTCGTTAGGATTTGCATGACTAACTACGATTTTCAGCATATCGTTCATTGATATAGAGACCTATTATTCGGGCTGTTGTATTCTTTATTACTCATTTACGTCTTCAGCTATGTTAAGACATATTAAACTGCGAACTGATGGAAATTTTTTTCTTGTTTCATATGCCTCCTCGATGTGAACCACAACCCACCCCATAGGCACAACCATAGCCTCAGCCATCTCCGGCCCAGGGTACCATGAACACTACACCAAAATGATAAAATTGTCACCTTTCAGCCGGCTACCCTTGTCAAGGTCATTGACCGTGACAAAAACACGCGTTTTGTGTCACGGTCATTGACCTTGACACGACCGTGACAAAGAATTGTCACTGTCAATGACCGTGAAAATTCTTTAAATAATTATCACGGTCAATGACCTTGACACGATCGTGACAACTTCTGCAGTAAAAAAATCCATAGGCTTCTTTTTTCCCACCTTTTTTTGGTTTCCCCCCTCTCTCTTTCTCTAAGCGATTTATGCTCTCTCTCTCTAAGGTATGTTTTTTTCCTCTCTTTCTCTTTCATTTCTATATGTGTGTGTATGTGTATGTGTGTATATATACGTGTGTATATATATGTGTATATATGTGTGTGGTGGTGTATGGTGGGGGAAGGGGGAAGGGGGTAGTGGGGGTGGGGTGGTGCAGGTGTGGTGGGGGTGGGGTGGTGTGTGTGTGTGTGTGTGTGTGTGTGTGTGTGCGTAGGTGTGTGCGTCTGTGTGTGGCGGGGGGAGGGGGTATGGGGTGTGCTGGTGGTGGTGGTGGGGGGGGGGGGGGGGTGTGGTGGGGCAATTTTAACAATTGTGTAGCTTTAATTAATAAATTGTATAGCTTGAATTGTAATTTTAATTGTATAGTTTTAGATGAAAGTAAATTAATAATTAGTTCCAATTTCATATGAAAGTAGGATTGCCCCTCATTGTAAATTAGTTAATTAATAATTGTATACTTTAATTGTTAGTTTAATTGATGAAATGAATTAATTGAGTAAATGAATCAGAAGGAGTACGAGTTACACATTTGTTGTTGAAATTGTTGTTGGATTATTTTGTTTAGTAAATGTTGGGTTGGTTAGTTTTAAAAGTGGCATGAGCACTGGATTATTGTCCATATGGGGGTAAAAATTTTCAACTTTTTTTGAAAATTACTTTGTATATCGAACAATATATACAAAGTATGATAATTAAATGAAACATACTTGAAATTAAATATGTGTATATGTGTGTATATATATATATGTGTGTATATATATGTGTGTGTGTGGTGGTGTGTGGTGGGGGAGGGGGCAGGGGGTGTGGTGGGGTTTTAACAATTGTATAGCTTTAATTAATAAATTGTATAACTTTAATTGTAATTTTAATTGTATAGTTTTAGATGAAAGTAAATTAATAATTATTGCCAATTTCATATGAAAGTAGGATTGCCCCTCATTGTAAATTAGTAAACTAATAATTGTATACTTTAATTGTTAGTTTAATTGATGAAATGAATTAATTGAGTAGATGAACTAGAAGGAGTACGGGTTACACATTTGTTGTTGAAATTGTTGTTGGATTATTTTGTTTAGTATATGTTGGGTTGGTTAGTTTTAAAAGCGGCATGACCACTGGATTATTGTCCATATGGGGGTGGGATTTTTCAACTTTTTCTGAAAATTACTTTGTATATCGAACAATATATACAAAGTATGATAATTAAATAAGTGTATATGTGTGCGTATGTGTGTATATATATGTGTGTGGTGGGGGGAGGGGGTGGGGTGGTGGGGCGGTTTGTGTACTAATAATTCCATGCTTTACATCTATTCCGGCATATATAATATATGTAATAATAATTCCATGCTTTACATCTAGTCCACGTTAGATGTTTTCAACTAATTTAGACATATTTATGTACGTGTACGTGTACGTGTGTGTGTGTGTGGTGGGGGGTGCGGTAGGGGTGTGTGTCTATGTGTACTAATAACATTTTTTTTATCTGTACTAATAACATTTTTTTACAGCAAATGTCTCCTTCAGGTATTAAGGCGAAGATGATGATGCTGTTTATGATGATGTCGCCTGGGCTCGGTCGTAGCGGAGGCGACGAGGGCTCCTCCGCCCCTAGGCTCCCCAAATATGGAAAATTTGGGATTACCGTCGAGAACAAATCGGAGCTATTAGCGAGATCCCTCGAGCTGCTAAAAACGGTCATCGATCCGGGGTTTATGAATTGGAAGAGGTGCCATATGAGCTCAAGTTAGCTATTTGGGCGGCACTACAGGTAATATATTTATATTTATACGAATATTTCAATTTCAATTTCAATTTCAATTTCAATTTCAATTTCAATTTCAATTTAAATTTAAATTTAAATTTAAATTTCAATTTCAATTTCAATTTCAATTTCAATTTCGTTTTCGTTTTCGTTTTCGTTTTCATTTTATATTTATATTTATATTTATTCGCAACCAACATTGAATTTGTTGGACAGGAACAATTCAACTTGGATCCAAAGCTACGTGATTCCGTCTTGGAGCAGTTGAGGGAGCAACACAAGACGTGGAAGAAAAATATGCGGACACGGTACTTTGGGAAACACGAGAGTCCATTATACAATGGCGTGGATTCGTCCCGCCCAAGGAGCCAATCTCATTGGCACAATGGCAAAAGTTCATTGACACTGAGATCGAGGATCGACAATTGGCATCTCGCCAATCGGGGAGGGAAAATCGGGCAAAAAATACGGATGTGCACTACTCCGGCCGGACCTCTTACGCCGAGGTGGAGCATAGGATGAAGTTAAAATTTAATTTTTCTATAACTACAGAAATATATTATTCTTCATTATTTTACTTTGCGAGGCCGATACTAATTTTACTTTATTTTATTTCAGGGGGTAAGGAGTGGGCCAGGGGGTAAGCCACATAGGCTCGATACTTATGTGGCTCTTCGGACGAAGAAGGGGAAGGACAAAGAGGTGTTCCCGAGCGTCGCGACCACGATTGTAAGTAATCCGACAGTTTAATTTTTGTTAATTACGTTATAATTTTTTAGATAACTTATTTTACTAATCATGTGCTTTTTGTCGTTTCGGGCAAAGCTTAAGGAAGTGCATGAGTCACAGTCTGATGCCGACAAGGCGTCTTTGTCCACAGACGCACTCAGCCAAGTGCTTGGCTCTGATCTCAAGGGGAGAACAAGGTGGTGAGCTCGCGGGTGGACAAATCTAGGATCATCGTATTGGAGACGAGCGACACCGAGTTGGCTCGAACGGTGGATTCACACGAAGCGAAGTTGTCCCGTTTGGAGGTGACGGTCCAAGATATGTACGCATTCATGAAGCGTACGTTGGGCGGAGACCGTAAGGGGAAGGGGAAAGGGAAGGAGAAGGCGGTGGAGGAGGAGGAGGTGCGGGAGAACGAGGCATAAGAGGATGAGGCACAGGAGGATGATGATGTGGACCTCGCTGCTTCTTCACCGTCACTTGTGTATTTCGATGATACACTTCCTTATTTGGCTCCCTTCCCTAGACCATTGTCGACACTTGTTTGGCCGAGCGTGTTCATATTGGAAAGTTTAGTCACGGATAGGGCGGGGGTTGAGGGATCCGAATATCGTCGAGGGTGGAATAGTTCATGGACGTGCGCTTCAAGGGATCGAGTCCAAAGTGCTCGTCACGCATGTGATACCCGGGAAGGAGAACTCCCTATTGTGGTTGCGCGAACAATGCGACACGATGTATATTAGTGGATGTATCAATTCGTATATCATGTGGCCAAATCACCTCCTCACATTTACCCAAGACATGTAGTAACATTATTTTTAAGTTTGTCCATTTTAATTATATTTGGATTATATCGTCATGTATATTTCTATTTTGAATATTTGGATTATATCGTCATGAATATATATTTGCACTATCTTTAGTTTATTTGGATATATGATGTTTGAATAGGTACAACCAACATTGTTATAACAGGCACAAATATATTGCTGGGCAGTGGCAGTGGCCATACTGCCCAACATAATTTTTTTAAATTCTGCCCAGAATTGTCATGGTCATTGACCATGACAAGTCCTTGACAAATCTTGTCACGGACTTATCACGGTCATTGTCCGTAACAATTTTTTTAAATATTGTCACGGATTTGTCATGGTTATTAACCGTGACTAAACTTATCACGGTCCATGACCGTGACAATTCTAACGAACTTGTCAAGGTGAATGATCGTGACATGTCCGTGACAAAAAAAATTGTCTCGCCCCGAATTGTCACGGTCATTGACCTTAACAAGTCCAACTTGTCAAGGTCAATGACCGTGATAATAGTGCAGATTTGGTGTAGTGGAATGCTGCAAAGGTTGCTCTATAGTTACATAGGCTGTTAATGTAGCATTGGCTACAGTTTCACTACAGGCACTCCCAAAGGCACAGGTTGTGGCACCAGCTCAGATGCATGCATTCCCTTATGCTTGGGAGTGAGTCAGGGATGCCTTTCAGAAGGCACACCCTTCGAGTTCCAGGGGAGTTTAGATATGGTGGTTGCTAGCTAATGGAAGAAATAAATCCAGAAGAATTTGAGGATGTACAAGTGCACGGATGTTCAGAGGCAGATTCTAGCTACATTTAAGATAGTTGGGGGGGCATTACAGTGGTGGGAGTCTGTTACAATCGCAAAAGAGAGAGATAGTATGCCGATACAAGAGTTCTGGGAGAGGTTTGACCACAAATACTTCTCATCCGCAATCCAAACAAAGATAAGGCGAAAACTATTATATCTCACCCAGGAGGGGAGGACAATGGATGAGTATAAGGAAGAAATCATTAAGTTAGCTAACCTCGTGCTATAAGAGGTACCTACGGAGGAAAAAAGGATACAGTTATTTACGAATGGTCTTACTTTGAGGATCCGACAACATCGGTTGGGAAATCCTTCTTTGAAGACAAATACTGAGGTGTTGAATGGTCTCTATTACATTGATAGGACCATCGCTTCCATGTTAAGAGGAGAAAACGAGCAGGAGAGTCCATCCAGCAGGGCAGGACTAGGGGTAGCAGTGCCGGTGAGGCATAGTCGACTCAGGGTTAGCAGAGGCAGGGCTAGCAAGGTCCCACTAGGGGGATGCTGCAAAGAGGTTGTGTTCAGGGGATTATCGATAACGATAGGGTAGATTTAGGTTCATCAGGGCCATCCGGGCTAGTAGCGATTTCATTAGGGCCAGTGCGGCCAGGGTAGGGGTGGTAACGGACAGTAAGGTTGAGGACAGCTAGGCCAGAGTTGAGGTAATTTTGCGGGCAGGTGTTTTATTTATGCCAAGACTAGTCACAAGTGACAGGATTGCCCTGATAAGGGCAGGGTTTAACAACAACAGTGAGCCCACCAAGAGCCTCAAAGACCTATTTTTCTCGTTGCCCTCCCAGCACCCTCACCCATACCAGCCTTACCTACACCACCAACCATTCCAGCAGTCCCACCCCAGTAGGGGCAATTACTGTATGGGTTCATGTATCATGTCCACCAGGCTGCAACTCCACAAGCTACACCCACTGTTGAGGGTATGTTTCTTATTCATGGTACTTTAGGGTGCATTTTATTTATCCCTAAGGCTTCACACTCGTTCATGGCTACTAGATTTGTATGAGCCACATGGTTATTGGAGACGACAGATAGTATAGTTACATGTGTAGACTCACCACTGGGATGCCGATTTTGAGGTCACGGTTGATTCCGAATGGGTCGTTATAGATGTAATAGTGTACCCGGGGGTAATAAATGGGTGCCTGGGCCATTTTAGTCATAATCGAGCCCAGACGTGGGTGTTCGAGTCATTTGGTCTTGACTTAAAAAAAATTCAGGATTAAGGATTATAAACCTATGACTAATTAGTTGGGGCAACACCTAAACACATTTTAAACCCTAAGGAACCAATAGGAGGCCATTATAAAGGATAAAAGGAGATTTCTTTGGGAGTTAGCACTTTCTTTCATCACCTTTACCACCAGAGTGCAATCGAAAGCAAAGGAAGGCATCCTCATCACACACAACATGAAATCAGAACTACTAGTGCAAAGGGAAGTATTTATCTTGCATGATTTTAAATAGGTTATAATAACAATGGTAGAATTGATGAAATTTAGAATGAACATGTGTTTCTGTTATAAAATAATAGAACTAATTCATGTATTAATTGGAATAAACATTAGAGATTTGATTTTGGGGTTCAGAAATACAAAATCTAATAATTGTGATGATATGAGAAAATTATTTCTGGGTTTTATGAAGAACATGCATGAAAAAAGAAAACTAGGGTTTGTATAGAAAAACCTTGATGAATTCTTGAAATTTATGGATCTAATGATGTTTTAATGTTAGAGATTCATTAGAACTTGTTTATATACACATATTAGATATTGGGATAAATTATATGGGTGCTTGGGTACGATTCTTAGGGGTTATGTTAGTTAAAAATGATGGAAACCCGTAACAAGGAAGGAGATAGACTGTTTGAGGTTTTTAACTAGTTCGACTACCCCCAGAATCGGTTCGACCTCGAACCGGTTTGGCCCCATACTAGAACTGATCGGGTGACTTACGATCCCCATGAATAATCTGTTTAAAGTTTTAGGAGTTTAATCATGGGAATACTTTGGGATAAGTTTAATATTTATGCAAGGACTTAGGGGAGGTCAGTAGGTACCACTACAAGAAAAAAAGACTTTTTATGATATTTTTAAGTGTCATAAAACCCATTTTATGACGTTTTATTTTTTAGTAAAAAGCATCATAAGTTTGGGTGTTATAATTGATACCCATAAAAAATCTCATATTAGATAACAGTTATATTTGACTTTTTTTTCAAAAATGTCATATGTGCTACAAAAAGGGTCATAATATACTCTATAAGATGTCATATTTGATTTAAAACGCGTCATGATAAATGGTGTTCAAAATTTTAAAAAGGTCATATAAATTTTTTTATCACATGATGATTTAATATAAACAGTCATAAATTAAACATATAATAAAAAATTAGTAACCAATATTAATATCATAGTTGACAAATAAATCTAAACACAAATCAAAATTTACAATAACATAAAAACAATCTTGAATTTTTTTCTATTTAAGGTCACGTACACCTAGAATTCACCAAACCAAGTCGTTTGTCCATATAAAAAAATAGCGGGGAACAAATATATATACCCGCCATATATATTAATTATCCACAAAAAAATAATGACCTACTAAATGTATCATAGCTAGATATACCCATTATGTACATCATTCAAAAAAATGTCCCCAAAAAAAGTACATCCAAAAACCATGCATAAATGTGTCGGTTTTCCATTGGCTTTTGCAAAATTGTGCCGACACATTAAAAGCTCAAAAATTTCTTGACTTGAATGGCATTTTGTGTAGAATTTTCAGAAATCCACCATGGGAATGCGAAAGATGAAGATCTAGGATTACTCGATATACAACTCGAATTTATCATCCACTTCTTCAACTGCAAAATAGAAAAGGAGAAATGAATCATCATTTATGATTTAAATAAATTAAATAAGAAAAGTAAATAATTGGTAAATGAATCATCATACATCAAAATTTTCAACTCAAATATGAAGTTTATTAATTTCTTTATTGTTCTGAAACCCTTCAAAAAGCCCTTCTGCAACTTCTCGTGTTTCATCAACACCATAGTTGTAATCTGTGCAGCTTTGAGAAGGAAGTCTTCCATTGTCTCGAAATCAGTTTCTTGAAAACCTCTCAATGTCATAGAAGGATTACCTGGAAAATTGTGAAGCTTATTATAAAAGCATAAACATACGTTTGATACAATCCATGACTCGATGACTATTTTTCAACAAATTTATAGTAACAAAATTTTCACTTATCGGTTCTTACACCTCCCCGCGTAATGTTGCCATTGTCATCATATATTGAAATTTCATTAAGAGTAATGTGACACATCTCACAAACCTTCTCAAATTCTTACCTATAAATATGAGAGAATATAAGAACACACTGTTTTCAAAGAACAGTTAGAGAGATAGATAGTTTGCTCGTATTGTTTGAAGGTTTTAGAACCACTCCTATTATTGCCATAACAACAATCATATGTAAATCAACATGTTTTTAGTTCAGTTTTCCCCATCAGTTCTCCTCTAGTAGGAATGGACCGATGAAATCTTATCCCTCATTAATTAAGGCATATTTGTATTAAATTCCCATTAGGAAGAAATATTTTATCCCTTATTTTTAAAGTAAAAGGAAATATCTTGTTAAATAGAATATTCTGAGACGTACCAGAAAGTAGGGGAATAACCGTGCAGAAGAACAGAGTCTTGGTCCATTCTAATCCTCTCTCCATATTTATATCATAAGCCTGTTCATGTTGTTAATACTTGAGAGTATGTATTGACTCGTAACCATTACCACACTTTGATCCATATTTATGTTAATCTTCACTTCGTGGAGATCACTCACACAAATGGGCCTAAAGAAATGAGGGTATTAAATGTATTCATACAGGATGTAAAGGTTCCATTTGATTTCGATATATTTTCCATTGCTGGGGCCAATAATCCACTACAACTAGTTGGCCTGCTAATCTCAGTCAAGGATGATAGGGTAGCTGTAATTAGGCTTAAAGGGGTAAATGGAAGTCCAGTGGTTAGCGAAATTTTCCTAAGGAGGAGAGCATCCAAAGTGTAAGCAGCTCCTGAGATGGAAAATGACTCCTATGTGTAAAAATAGTGCTACTGAGGTGGAACTCCCTTCAAATCAGAAGAAAGTCATTCGAATGAAATTAGTAGCCAGTATGAGAATAAGATACAAGACCCGAATACCCAATGCCAGCAAATGACGGATGAATGCTACGAGGCTTGGATGTCTTTAACCACTGCAAATTATAAGTCCATATGCAATCCCAAGATTACTTTGGAAATCAAAATATGTATAAAACTCATCAATGCCAAATATTTTTTAATGATAATAAGTTTTAATATGTATTATCGAGTTGGTTGTCAAGTATAAATCATATACGATTTCAAAGGAATAAGATATACCATACTTCTTGATTATGTTATCTATCTATCTATCTATCTATCTATATATATATATATATATATATATATATATATATATATATATATATATATATATATATACAAGTCGGCGACTGAGAGTAACTTACCAAATAATGGAAATCATCCAGCTTGAGAGAGAATGGAGAGGAGCCTTGATGCGAAAAGGAGATGAGACGAGCCGTGAGGAAAGGAGATAAGAGGATCTATGAGGAAAGGAGATAAAAGGAGCTATGAGGAAAGGAATCATGAGCTGTGAGGATAAGAGCCATGAGAAATGAATGGAGTAAGCACACGGGTTTTTAGATTGTGCAGTCATTTTATATTATTTGTTAAACGATTTGATGTAAACTAGTGGTAGAGGCATTTTTTGTATTCTTTTATATAGTATTTTGTCATTGATTTGGTATTTTGTTGTGACTAGTGAGTTTAAACTATCTATTTTGTCTTATTATTAGGTAGAGAGTCGATGCAAAGTCAATATATAAACGTTGTTCTCTATAAATCAAAAATCTTAATGTTGTCTTAATGTTGTGATGTGCTTGTATGTACATATACATGTATCTATAGACTCGTTGAATGTGCGATCGATTTATGTTGTATGTTAATCATGTGACGTAAACTTGTCGGAGATATTCCAGTTTTTCCAAAGTATTAGTCGTGTATAATTTAAGTCGAAAATATTTTTTATATAACACAAATAATTTAAAAATTTTGGGCAGAGTTTCCTTTGTTTATAGGACTATCTGCCCTGTTTAAGAAATAAAAAAAATTCCAACAACAATGTGCAAAGAGACCCAATTTATCAATATATGTGTTCAGTGTGTTTGTAACCTATCTAGGGTGACGTACCGTTGCTGGTGCAACTCGTAGAGGACTGCCTCCATAAGTAATGGGGAAACTAGATGCAACATGTCTAAATCATCTCGCTTATGCCTTGAATAACTACGTGGGGATGCAGGGAACCCCAAATCATGTCCTACTCCCATGGCCTCAGACCAGTCCTCTTATTGTCGGGTTAACACAGAAGCGTCTATCGAATAGGGTTGTATCCACGCACGAGTGTCCAGGATATCCGTAGTAACTACTAATAAATAATTTTTGTTAACAAATCAAATCAAAACATAAATTATAATTCAATATCGAAATGAAATGTTGAACAAAACAATTTACCACTCCTCACATATTATCTCCAGATCTACCCATATTCTTACCTCTATGCCCAGTAATCAAATGACAAATTGAAATTGTCTCAGTGTTTTGCGCATTGTTTTAACAAACGACTCCCATATAACATCAGTTTTAATATGTTACTTTATACTTTTATTGATGTTGCTAAATTTATGTAATTAAGGTACTGTTTTGGATCATTATATGTAATTTATTTTATCGTTAGTATAATTCCACTTCATTCCTTTTTCCAGTTCATCCATATATCCAGCGCAAAAACTTTTATATCCAATCACATTGGCAACTACTTAAAGGTAACTAAAAATAAGATGTAAGAACTTAACAAGGGAACATGAAAAACAAGTTTAAGATTTTTCCTAATGGATGATCAAATAAGAATAAAACATAAGAGAAAAAGTATCAAAATATATCAGGAAGCTTGCCTGCGGTATATGGGCCCCCAACAAAGTTGGTCAAAAGAAATTAATCTCAAGTTAGGTAAGAAGGTATTGACCTGATCAATTGTGGTTTCTCCATTAACATTATTGTTACTCAGAGTACATCCTCTTAGACTTGATAAGCCAAGCACCTATATCAATGACATATAACTTCACACAACAATCCATTGTACAATTGTTATTTGATTACAAAATTGAATCGATAAATTGCCTAGAATTGTATATTTTATTTTTAGACACAGAACCTATAGCAAGTTTTGAACTTGTTCTTCTTATCTTCGTACTTTCGGTCATGTCAGCTACCCAAACTTATCATCTACCACTCCTCAGAAATCGGCTCCCAGGTCTCCCCATATTCTTACCTCTAATATGGTTTCATATTTCATCTTTATAATTTTTTTTTCTGGTATCCAAGCATAACATAATAGTTCATTTAATAGCGTTACAAATGAACATAGAGAATATTTCAGAAAATAGGAAACTATTACTCTAGATGAAAAGGGTTCGTATTATTATTATTATTATTATTATTATTATTATTATTATTATTATTATTATTATTATTATTATTATTATTATTATTATTATTATTATTATTATTATTATTATTATTATTATTATTATTATTATGATGATTATTATCCTAAACATGACAACTATAAATATTACATATATTGAGGGATCTGGTTTTAATATGGAAAAAATAACTTAAGAAAATCGAAAAACCATACTTATTGCGTGCTGGCACTAAATTGCTCATGGAATTTCATAAAAAAAGTACTAGTGATAAATAATCCTTTCTACAAAACATTCCAAGAATGGTTTCAGCAACTACGTACCTAACTTTATGGGATGTACAACACTTATATCAAACTTTACATTGAATAAATGGTCAATGTTACTGAATTAGTTGGAATAATGATGGCCCATTTAGTGGTTTTTAGTACACTGAAAGAAAAAACTAGATCCCTTTTAAAACATAAAATGTAATTGAGAACATAAATGACCCTTAGAAACTTTTGTTGTTCCTAGGTCACAGCTTATGATTGATGATTGTTGATGTAAAAGATTAGATCACTCTAATAATTCAATCACAGATAAATAAATGAGACAAAGAATTTTAAAGTGGTTCAGCCTTATAAGAATGGCCTACGTCCACTGTTGTTTTATTGCTGAGTGTTTGGGAATTCTCGATTTATAAGTTCTATCAAGAAATTCTACTATGGATTCAGGTCCTCCCCACAATAAGGATTGTACAACGTATTTATAGCCCTGAGGCTGTAATGTGAAAGGGTAATACATTAAATGATATACATATGAAAGGGTAATACATTTAATGCCCTCTTTACGTGTGCGTCTGAATGATAAGCATTTAATGAATCAGTTGAACTCTTGATTATACAGCTATTAATGCTTTGTTCGAGATGCAGCTCGGACCGCCTGAGTTGCTCGGACTGCCTAAGCTTCTCGGTACTCAAGAGTTCCTCGGAGAGGCATTGTTCCTCGGAGCTTGTGAGTTCCTCGGGAACTAATCTTCCTCGTTGTAATCTTGTTCCTCGGAGCGCTTGGGTTCCTCGGGGATGTTGGTTGTTGCCATGTAGATAGCCACGTGTCTTCATATGATTGATCCATGTCAGCAGATTAAATTTGGTATCAACAGAAGCCCCCAATGTTTCATAGTTCGAAATTTGAGGAGTATGGAACATTCTTTCTCGGAATATGGTAGCTTTAAATAGTCTTCCTGATTTTTAGGAGCGTTTCCCTTGTATTTATTTCTCCTTCCCAATTCGTAGAATCATTTTTTTGGACTTTTCTGTGTGCTTCGATTCCCGCGTCACTTTTCGTCTTTTTAGCCGCTGTTGTCCGCTTTGATTCCCGCGTCGCTTTTCATTTTTTTAGCCGCTGTTGTCCGCTTTGATTCCCGCACCACTTTTCATCTTTTTAGCCGCCGGTAACGTGATCATCCTTTTTGTAATCATTATTTCACCATTTCCCAAGGCAAGGTATTTAAACTTCACAGACGCTCCTATCGTCTTCTACCTTTCAAATTTTTATCTTCGAGTTTTACGTCGTCTCTTCCTACTCTCTTGTGCGTTCATCTTTTCCGTCGTTCGTTGTCAGCAGATCCCTTCTTTTCCTGTAAGATCTTCTTCTTTCTTCTTCATTTCTTTATTCACCATGGTTTACCCTATTGAGTCTCTTGAGAAGTTTCGTTCTGATTTCTCCATTCCCTCATGGGTTGTTTTGGAAGAGATTTCTGAGCCTTCTAATTACTTTCATTTGGCTGAGGGACATTGGTTCCCCAGTCTCTTTTTTGCTGAGTGTGGATTTTCTTTTCTACCAAATTCCTTGTGTCTGGAATTCTGTCAGTACTTTGACGTTGTTCCTGCACGAATAGCCCCCAACACATGGAGAATATTTAATGGGGTGTATAGGTTAAATCAAATTCATGGAACTCAAATAGGAATTCCAGAAATCATGTACTGCTATAGATGGGCTGTTAATGATAATATTTTTTATTTAAAACTAGATTTTTAAATAGAGCCTTAGTAGTCAATCTCCCTGATGCCAATAGGGATTATTTTGAACACGGGGTTGTCATAAAAAATTGGCAACACCCTCCATTAGCTGGAGATGAGGTTTACCAGGGTCCCAGATGCCCTCCTTATGGCAATGGGATAAGTTATTTTTATTTTATTTTATTTATTTTGAAATCATGTTTCTTTTGTTTTTGATAAAATGTGCTACTGATAACAATGTTTATTTATTTGCAGTTGATAGCAAGAGAAAGTGCCCAAAAGATGCAGATGTCAATATAAGGCATTTGAAACTTATTTGGAGTCTGCATCAAAGTGTTGCCGATGAGCACATTAGATCAGCTTCGTATCTGTTGCAGTATAATAACTACACCACTTCTTTCACTGCTCGTCCAGTGATAAGTGAATCAGAGCCAGTACCAGCTTCCACAAGCTCATCGCCTGAATCCCATATTCCTGTAAGTGAAAGGATGAAGAAGAGGAGACCTCCTACCCTGTTTGAGAAAACTGCCTCCGATTCTGGGGAGCTAAAAAGGAGTAGGATTGATGTCCCAAGGGAGGGGACAAAGAAGACTGATGCAGCTCCTCCAACTACTCCTGTTAAAGTTACTGAGAAGCCCGTAGTGGCTCCGAGCAGGTCTGCTGCTCCTGGAGAGGTGATTGTGATATCACCGACTAAGGGTTCTTCCTTGGTTGAATCTGTACCTGTTCCCCCAAGGAGGATGAAGAAGATCTCCTCGGTCAATTTGGGTGATACCATTACTCAGCCCCCAGTTACTGGAACTAGTGTTCCAACTTTCGTTCCCCCGAGCTCTGTCATGAGCTCGGTGAAGTCCTCGATCATTCCCGAAGTCCAAGGTACTGAAGAAAACCTTACTTGGGACATGGTCACCTCACTAGCTGCTCGTCACCTTGCTTCTGTAAGTCTCTTTACTTTGAATTTTTCATATTTCCTTTGTCATTTCTATTTCAAACTTGCTTTGTTTTTCTGTTCACAGTTGACGAGTTGCTTCAATATAATCCTGAAGAAGGATGAAGCGATTAAGGCTTCTTGCTCCTCGTCCAGTGTGGAGAGAGCTCTGGAAGAAGCTACCAAGTCTCTAGCAGATTCTCGCCAGAAATATGTTGATGACAAAGCTGTCTGGGAGAAGAAGCTTGCCTCCATCGAGCAGGATAAAGCTCGAGCTGTTGAAGCCTCCAAAGAGTTGGAGAAGAAAAAGAATGCCTTAGAGAAGGCAAATAAATAGCTCGCAGAGAAGCTCAAAACTGCTGGAGAGCTTGAAGATAAGCTCAGGGTTACTGAGGAAAGGTTGGGCCAGCTTCAAGAAGTAGGTCGGCAAAAGGAGGAAGCAGAAAATAAATTGAAGGCTGCTGAGAACTTGCTGTCTGAGAAACTTTCCTCGAAAAAGCTGAAAAGGAAAGCTGCTGTGAAGAAGTCCTTCAGCTCTGGCTGGGACAAGGGGTGGAACAAGGGGTTGGCTGCCATGGTGTCGCAAGTAGACTATGGCAATCTCAAATACTTTATGGATGGATGGGTTACTGCCTTTCAGGAAATGAAGGTCGACGAGTCTTTCGAGCTCTTCCAGAGACATATCCCTGGTCCCCCCCAACTCCAGAAGAATTAGAAGAGGACGAAGATACCTCTGAAGAGTCTTCAATGGTGATGGGAGATCGTGCCCTAACCATCCAGCCTGCTGCCGAGGAAAATCAGAACATCATTTCTTCCTCCGAGCAACTGCCTACTCTACCCGAGCAGCCATCTCTTCCCTTCGAGCAACCTAACTCTTCATCCTAGCCTCCCGAGAAGGTTTTGGGAGATAAGGAAAAGGTTTATTGTTGTTCGGGTTTCTCTTTATTTTGTTTCTCTTTATCAAATGTAACTTAGAAGATGTAACTCTGAATTATGATCTAATAAAATTTGAACTTTTTTGCATATTGTTGTCTATCTTTCATTCATACTCTGCTTATTCTTCTTATTGATGATTGCTCTTCTTTCTCTGTTAGTTTTTGACCAGGATGGAACTCATATCTGCCCATGACACAAAGTTACTGCAATAATGCAATGAGTACTTTAAGGCTGGTCACATAGACCTGAGTGCTGCACAAGTTGTCGACATCCTTGGTCATGATGCTTCAGAACAGGCAGTGGAGGCATATCAATATCTGAAGTGTCTGCTTGATCGGGCTGTAGCCAATAACGTTGACTATTATGAAATGATCGATGATCTTCAAAGCACCCTCGAGGACCTTCAGCTTCAATACAAAGAATCCACTGCTTTGTTGCATGAGGGGTACGAGAAGAAGTACCAGCAGATTATTGTCGACAAGGGCTACGAGAAGATCTTTGCTGGGTACGATGTAAGAGAGAGAACCTTGAGAGGTGGGGTCGAAGAATGTAAACAGATTGCTGAGTTGCTGGAAAAGGAAAACAACAACCTGCAAAAGGAGCTGTCACAACTGAAGTCTGCAGCTTCCACTTCTAGTTCCTTGATCCCAGTGACCGACGAGGGATTTTCATTCTTAGAGGTTGAGAACGCTAAGTTAAGGGAAGATTTGGACACCTTGAGGAGGTCAGGCCCTTCCACATCTTCTCGGGGACGAGCAAGAGCTCCTCGGGGATGAGCAAGAGCAGCTCGGGTTCTTATCGAGGAACAGAGGACTCAGTCTGCCTTAGAGAACCAGGCCTTCCAACTAATGGAGAAGAACCAGGCGTTGCCTGATATGTCAAAGAAGATTAGGGACCTGGAAAAGCATCTCTCTGCGCAGAAGTCAGTTTTGGAGAATAAGGAGATTTTCATCAAGAATCTCCACGAGCAGTTAGAAAGGCTAACATATCAATTCCACAAATAGCCCAGGGAGTTCTGGATGGCTGGAGACAACGAAGCACTATTCCACATGGACGATCGTATCCAGAATGCCAACAATGAGGGCTACAAGCAAGGTTGGCTGAATGCCTTAGGTGTGTTGAAGATCGAACAAGGTCATTATCTATGGGACTATCATGATCCCGGGTTGCTTGACTTGCCTGTGCCACCATACAATTTGGACATGGATTGGATCCCTGCTCGGGCCATTCCTCGGAGCTTAATTTCAAAGTATCTCGGTGACTACATTTTACATTCTCAAATCGAGGTATCTCGTCCAGAGCATATTTTAAATCGACCATCCGTGATGAATACAAGGATGTTGAAAGATCTTAATTTCATCAATTCTCCTCTGTCTTTAAATGATCCGCCTGCTGGCGAGGAACCTGTGTCAAAAGCAGAGGGTAAGAGACTAGTAGAATAGGAATTTTTTATGTAATAGTTAGTATACATGTCAATGTAAGTGCAACTTCATTATCAATGTAATTTATTTTGAATTCAATGATAGACTTTCATTTTTGTTTGCAAATCTTGATTACTACTGTCTTGTAATTATCAAACGCTTTATATTTATGCATATCTGTTAAAAAGATAACAATATTGTCTTGTTTGTCGACCAACTCAGTAACAACTAAAAAGTTACAAGTATCAATACTGTGGCTCGATCACTTAATAATAAAGTAATGAGTATAAAAATGTTGTTTAAAATGTTTCCAACCAACCAAGGTTGTTAGACTCGCCATGTCGACCAACTACAGTTAATGGGTTTTTATCCCCGACCAGCTATAGTTAGTCTTTTTGAAATAATTTTACCCATAAAATGTTTTCGACCAACCAAGATCGGTAAATTTTTCTTGTCGATTAACTACAGATGGTGGATTTTTATCTCCGACCAGCCATAGTTAGTAGACTTTTCTCTTAAATGTTTTCGACCAACCAAGGTCGATAAATTTTCTTTGTCGACCAACTAGAGTTGGTGGGTTTTTATCCCCGACCAGCCATAGTTAGCAACTTTTGCACTTTCTGGAATAATCTTACCTCTCGACCAACATAAGTTGGCATTTACGAGAATATTTTGTTTCCTAGCCAAACAGGTTGGCATTTTTAGGAATATTTCGTTTCCCAGACAAACTGGTTGGCATTTTTAGGAATATTTCGTTTTCTAGCCAAACAGGTTGGCATTTTTAGGAATATTTCGTTTCCTAGCCAAACAGGTTGGCATTTTTAGGAATATTTTGTTTCCTAACCAACCGAAGTTGGCATTTTTAGGAATATTTTGTTTCCTAACCAATCGAAGTTGGCATTTTTAGGAATATTTTGTTTCCTAACCAACCGAAGTTGGCATTTTTAGGAATATTTTGTTGATGAGCAGTCTGAGTTTTGCCGAGTAGTGTGTAGCACTAGTATTCCCCGAAAAATTCTCAATAAAAGGAGAGACTTTAGCAGAATATCTTCATTTTATTCATACTGATGGAATTGTGTTACATATACATCACTCATAATACTTGTGTAGGTGCTCTGCGTTCCATGCATTCTTGAACTCCTCCCCCTTTAGAGTTGCTATTCGATAAGTTCCTGGTCGAACAACTTCTGTAACTCGGTATGGTCCATGCCAGTTTTCTTCCAGCTTATTGTGCTTTTGAATTACTTTCTTCAGCACATAGTCTCCTTCTTTCAAGTCGCACTTCTTCACCCTTTTGTTATAGAACAAAGCTGTTCGTTGTTGGTAAGTAGCATTTCTAATGGATGCTTCTTCTCTAACTTCCTCGAGCATGTCTAAATCCAGTCTTCTCATTAAGTCGCTGACAGGGGAATTGAAATTCAGTACCCTGTGTGTTGGAAGGCCCAACTCGGCAGGTATAACGGCTTCACTTCCAAACTCCAACATGTATGGTGATTCTCCAGTTGCTACTCGGGGAGTAGTTCGGTAAGCCCAAAGTACTGATTGTAACTCGTTGATCCAGTTTGCTTTTGCATCATCCAATTTTTTCTTCAAGCCATTTAGCAGCATTCTGTTTGTCACCTCAGTTTATCCATTGCTTTGAGGATGGCCTGGTGCTGAGTGGACCTTCAAAATATTTGATTGATGATAATAGGCGACAAACTCCTCGTTATCAAATTGTGTTCCATGGTCTGTGATGAAGGCATGAGGTAGACCATATCGATAAATGATGTTCTTCCAAACAAATTGATACACCTTCTCGTACGTTATATTAATGAGTGGCTCAGCTTCTACCCATTTAGTAAAATAATCCACTGCGACGACGAGGTATTTGAACCTTCCTCGAGTCGTTGGCAGTGGCCCAACTAAGTCTATTCCCCACATGGAAAATGGCCAAGGGGAAGTTATGGGTGTCAACAATGCTTGTGGAGTTCTTTGGATGGAGGAAAAGCACTGTCACTTGTCACACTTCTTGGCGTAGGCTATGCAATCAGCCTTCATCGTTGGCTAGTAGTATCCTTGCATCATCACCCTTTGTAAAAGCGTCCGACCTGCTACATGTGCTCCACAAGACCCTTCGTGGATCTCTTCAATTAATTCTTTCACCTCGGAGGGGTGTACACATCTCTGCAAACCTATCATAATTCCTCGTCTATATAAAAAACCATTAGTTAATACATACCGAGCAGCTTTAAACTTTAATTTTCTGGCAACGAGCTTTTCAATTGGCAATTTTCCCTCCTCGATATACGCCCTGATGGAATCCATCCAAGATGGTCCTAAATTAAGGGTGATAAAGTTCATCGTCAAATCTTCATCTATGGTCCAACCAGCTAATACTTCAAATGGGATTGTTCGTCGTAGCTCGGTGCGAGTAACTGATGCTAGTCGAGCTAGGGCGTCTGCTCTCGCATTCTCCATTCTTGGTATTCTGACCAGCTGAATAGCGGCAAATTCTGACACCAGCTCCTTTGCCTTTGCATGATATCTGATCATTAATTCTCCTTTAACTGCATATACTCCCATCATTTGGTTTATGATCAATTGAGAATCACTGAAAACAATGACCTGTTGTGCCTCCATAATTTTTTTCAAACTAAGTCCTGCAATCATGGCCTCATACTCAGCCTCATTGTTGGAAGCTTTGAATTGGAAACGCAAGGCGTATTCCATATCGACCTCATCCGGAGTGCTCAAAACAATCCCCGCGTCGCATTCTGCAGTGCAAGATGAGCCATCTACATATAGCCTCCATATAGGTAACTCGTCTTCGAATTTATGATCAGTCAGAGTTCCTCGGTGAAATATTTGTTGCTTCCTTTTCTGCTTGGATTTTTCTTACTCTTCGTTGATCATTTCTTCTTGCCCTTTAACCAACCGGAGTTGGTCTGAGCCCGAAGTCAATGATCTTGTAACATCCACTTTCCCTTTTACCAACCGAAGTTGGTCTGAGCTAGTGTTTGTTAATCCTATAACATCCACAGGTTGATCAGCGAGCAACTCTTGTTTCTTGTCCGGAGTCCTCACAACTATCTCTACGTCACATCCTGTAACATCCATAAGCCCTTTTACCAACCAGAATTGGTCTGAGCCTGTGTTTGTTGATCCTGTAACATCCACAGGTTGATCATCGAGTAACTTTTGTTCCTCGGAGCTATCAGGATAGGTGAACTCCGCTATAAAACCTTCTACAGCCTATCCTTTAAGCGATGATCTGGGTTCATAGACTATATCATATTCACCGAGCTCTATTTCCCAGTACATTAATCTTCCTGATTTTTCTAGCTTATGAAGGGCTTGACTCAATGGCATATCAGTATATACTACTATAGTATGAGCCTGGAAGTATGGCCTCATTCTCCTACTCGCCTCAATCAGCGCTAGTGCTAATTTCTCTAGCCTTGGATATCTGATTTTTTCTCCTCGGAAGGCTTTACTTGTGTAGTAAATTGGATTTTGTACTCCATTCTCCACTCTGATCAACGCAGAGCTAACTACATTCTCGGACACAGCAAGTTACAAGTATAATTTTTCTTCCATCACTGGCCTGGACAATAGTGAAGGTGCTCCCAAGTATCTCTTCAAGTCTTGAAAAGCCTTCTCGCGTTCATCATTCCACTCAAAAGTCTTTCTGAGTGTCTTGAAGAATGGGTGACATCTATCAGTTGCTCGTGACAAAAATCTATTGAGTGTCGCTACTCGTCCTGTGAGACTCTGTACTTCCTTCTTCGTCGTTGGAGATCGCAACCCTAATAGGGCTTTAATCTTTTCAGGATTTGCTTCAATGCCTCGTTGATTGACAATGTACCCGAGGAACATGCCTTCTCGTACTCCAAATATGCGCTTCGTTGGGTTCAGCTTCATTTGATATTTTCTAGTTGATCAAAAGCTTGACTTAATTCAACTAGATGATTGGCAACTTTCTTGCTTTTCGTCAGCATATCGTCAGCATAGACTTCCATATTATCACTGATTTGTTCAGCAAAGACTTTGTTCATCAGCATCTGATATGTCGCACCTGAATTTTTCAAACCAAAAGGCATAACATTATAATAATAAGTTCCCCTAGAGGTAATGAAAGAAGTACTCTCCCTGTCTTCAGGTTTCATTTTAATTTGATTGTAGCAGAATAAGCATCCATTAAGCTCAGCAACTCGTGTCCCGAGGTAGCATCCACCAGTTGATCAATTTGGGGCAGTGGAAAGTGATCCTTTGGACATGCTTTGTTGAGGTCGGTGAAGTCTACACACATCCTCCACTTATTGTTTTTCTTCTTTACCATCACCACATTAGCTAACCAATCTGGATATTTAATATCTTCAATGAAATAAGCTTTCTGGAGCTTCTCGACTTCCTCCTGTATAGCTTAATTCTTCTCGGGACTGAATACTCTTCTTCTCTGCTTCACAGGCTTGATCTCCTTATTCACATTGAGCTCGTGACATAAGAAGTTTGGGTCTATCCCAGGCATATCTTCATGACTCCACGCAAAATTTTGTCTTCTGCTTTCAAGGAAAGTTATCAATTCCTGTTTTAATGAGGACTCCAACGATGAACCTATTTGAGTAGTTCGCTCAGGGTGCTCGTCGTCCAGAATGATGTTTTCAGTATCTTCCACCACTTGACATGTCACGAGTTGAGACTCATCTCGAGGATCCAATGTTTCAATTTCTGCACCTTCATATCTTGATAAGTAGTGGTCTTTTTCTTTGATTCTTCCAGTTCTTTTTGCTCGACGGATGAATAATAGCATTCCCGAGATACTTTCTGATCACCTTTCACAACTCCTACTCCAAAGTTTGTTGGAAATTTTAGGCACTGATGTACTGTAGATGGCACAGCCTCGAACTTCTTCAATCCTATTCTTCCCATGATGATATTATACGATGATTGGATATTCTTGTCCATCACAAAGAAACGTATTCTTTCTGTTCTACAAGCAGGCCACGTACCAATGAATATATCCAACTTGATCATCCCAAGTAGAAATACTTTCTCGCCAGCAAAACCGATGAGGGGTCTGTGGTAAGGCTCCAGTTGAGATAGCTTTAGATTTAAACTATCGAAACACGAGTAGAACATGATGTTTGCCGAGCTACCATTTTCGACCAGCACTCTTGAAATCATGACCTCCTTCATTCTCATTTTGATCACCAGCGGGTCATCATGAGGATATAAAACACCTATAAGGTCATTTTTTAAAAAAACGATAACCAATTTCTCCTTGTTCACCTTTCTCGGGCGATCTTCTTCAGCTAGATTTATTCGCTGAATGTATGAGCAAGCTTGGGCCTCACCGATGTAAGCTTTTCTTTCTGCAGTAAGGTATCCTCCTCATGCATCTCCTCCTGTAATAACATTATAATCAAATGACCCAAAGCGTATTGAAAATACCTCTCGTTCTGGATGCCTTGGTTTCTTGGGAAGATCGGGGTCATCCTCTGGATCAACTTCATGGTTTCTCTTCTTGTTCTCCTCTGCTCGTCGAGGAGATCTAGACCTCTCTCTAGTTCGGTTATTTTTTCTTCTTTCGCCTCCCCGATCAACATACTTTGTTAGCTTTCCTCGTCGGATGAGTGTTTCAATCTCATTCTGAAGAGCTATGCAATTTTTAGTCATATGGCCATGATCCTTGTGAAACTCGCAATATTTTTCTCTATTCCTCGTGTCAGGGTCTGCCTTCATTTTCTTTGGCCAGTTTAACTCCTCATTGTTCTTAATTTCTTCCAGGACGTGGTTGATATTTACCTTCAAAGGTGTGTAATTATCAAATTTCCTCAAGACTTCCCATGACGGCCTATTTTTGGATTGTTTGTCACCACCATTATTCTTATGTTCTTTCTTCTTAGCTTTATCACCTTCCACCTTAGTTTCTTTGGCGTCCATATTCTTCTTCGTAGACATAGCCTCCTCGGCATTCATAATCTTAGATGCTTTTCCCATCAGGTCTGCCATGGTTTGAGGTGGATCTTTGGCCAAAGTGTAGTACAACTTGTTTGGCAGTAGTCCACTCATCAAAGCAGTAATCACTATCTTCTCTTCATAATCAATGACTTCTAGTTTCTCGTTATTAAAACGAGTTATATAATCTCTAGTACTCTCACCAGCTTTTTGTCTAACACTTAATAAATGTGCTACTCGTTTAACTGGCTTTGCTCCAAAGCAGAAATTTCAGATGAATAACTCGGCCAGTTGAAGAAAAGTTGAAATCTTACCCCGAGGAAGATTATTATACCATATCTGAGCAGATCCGGTAAGTGTTCCCGAGAATGCTCTACATCTCATCTCATCTGGGACAGCATAGATGTCGGCTGCAACTTGTTATTTTTCTATATGAAGGACAATGTCAGTCTTCCCATCATACTTGGGAGTCACAACAGGTGCTTTGAACTTTGATGGTGTTGGAAAATCAACAATATCCTGGACAAAAAGTGTTCCTCGAACAAAGGTTCATTGTAGAGGGTTCTTGGCCTTAGCCATTTCCCCTAATCTATCCTCCAGCATCTGAATAGATCCTTTCCATGCATCATTTCCTTCCTCGGGCCTATTGGTTCGAGCAACTGATCGCGTTGAAGTAGCTTCCTAGGATTTATCTTGACGAGCAGCTGGTCGATCATAGGATCTATCTTGACGAGCAGCTGGTCGCGACTGGGTAGATCCTTCCCTTAAATCTGATGGTCGTCGAAAGTTCCTCGACGCTGCATTAAGAGGACTTTTGTTCCTCCTAGGGTCTAATCGGTCAAAAGGATAAACCCTACTTAATCTTTCCAATGCACTGGTCCTTTCTGGGGAGAGGGTGACACGTTGTTCAATATCAGTGGCTCGCACTGACGAAGTTCACCCAGGTTGATAAGAAAAATATTCAGATTCCTCATTGCGATATGAATTAGTACGCCTAGTACGCAAAAAATGTGCACGGGTATTTCTTTGAATGCTTCGTGGTCCGGAATGGGCTGATGCACCACCATGGAGGGTTTGGATGAGTTGTCGCATTGTTTCTTGCATGACGGTTTGGCCCTGAGCCAGATTTGCCATTATTCCAGTCAGATCTGGAATAATTGGTGGAGCAGATGGATTTGGAGGGGTTCCAGCATTTCGATTGCTGGATTCAGGAATATCAGCCATTGGTAATGGATTATTTTTGATGAAAAACGATATTATCAGTCGTTTCCCACAGACGACGCCAATCTGTTGATGTAAAAGATTAGATCACTCTAATAATTCAATCACAGATAAATAAATGAGACAAAGAATTTTAAAGTGGTTTAGCCTCATAAGAATGGCCTACGTCCACTGTTGTTTTATTACTGAGTGTTTGGGAATTCTCGATTTATAAGTTCTATCAAGAAATTCCACTATGGATTCAGGTCCTCCCCACAATGAGGATTGTACAACGTATTTATAGCCCTGAGGCTATAATGTGAAAGGGTAATACATTAAATGATATACATATGAAAGGGTAATACATTTAATGCCCTCTTTACGTGTGCATCTGAATGATAAGCATTTAATGAATCAGTTGAACTGTTGATTATCCAGCTATTAATGCTTTGTTCGAGATGCAGCTCGGACCGCCTAAGCTTCTCGGTACTCAAGAGTTCCTCGAAGAGGCATTGTTCCTCGGAGCTTGTGAGTTCCTCGGGCAACTAATCTTCCTTGTTGTAGTCTTGTTCCTCGGAGCTCTTGGGTTCCTCGGGGATGTTGGTTGTTGCCATGTAGATAGCCACGTGTCTTCATATGATTGATCCATGTCAGCAGATTAAATTTGGTATCAACAATGATAGTAGTTAGTAGGTAAGCAATTTAAAGTCTGCAATTTAAACTAAAGGTTTATGTTCATTTGCTCGTAGTATTATCTGGAGTTTCTCTTTTAAATGACTCCCCTCATATAAATCATATAAATCCAAAGGAATCACCTCGAATTCTATCTTCTCATTCTGAACCATTTTTCTAAATCAACTAATTGGCATCTTGATTTGGGTAACTTCATGCTAATATTAAGTGAACGTAAAGCACTGTCTACTTTGGAAAATAAAAGCTCTTCCCAACCAATCCCCTGCCCAATATTTACAATGAGGTTATATATTAATCCTCAACCAGGATTTAACTGATGCCTTTCAATTCAAAATAGTTATCATTGCACCTCATGCAACTCCCTTCGTATCCACTCCTGATTTCGTAGTTAAAATCAAGTTTGTGGGGCGAAAGGTATACCAAGTTAACATCAATTGATGCATATCGGAACCAAGCAACCATATATCCAAATCTGCAAACATATAGTAAGAACTCGGAGAGAGAGAGAGAAAGAGAGATGCATCGTAGAGACAATAAAAATGAACAACAGATCATAAGAAAATTTTATAAGGCCAACCGAAAATATCACTAATGTCATAATCAATATCTTTCCTCAAAAATTCAATTGAAATTGAAGTCCATATATGGATGATAAGCTATCAATAACACGGACACATGACAGACAATCCGACAAGATTTATTTTAGAAAAAGGCCGGGACACTTTGGTAACATGTAAACAATTATTTATATTTTTCTATATATTACTAAAAGAAAAAAAATTCACATTATTCCAATAGTCAGACACGGACATGATCTCCTAGAGAGTGTCAGTGCCTAATAGTCCCCAAAAATGAATAGCAGGCGCAAAAATTGTTTTAGTAACTAAAACCCAAAAATATCATCTAGGTCAATTGTTATAATATAATTTGAAATATAAGTTTTTACTAGTTTCTAGTATTTCAGCAAGAACCAAATAGAGGGCTACTGATTCATACCCACCCCACCCCTTAAACTATCGCAGGCCAATCATTAAATAATTTTTTGCAAATTTAAATGAAACACATTAAGGAATCTTAGTCAAAGTGATAAGCCCATCTTTCCTTTGGGTCATTTTCCCAAGTCCAATGTACTTTAAAACTAATATCTTTCCTTTAGCATGGGATGTCCATGTCCCCAAAGCACAACAGAGTAATTTGGGAAGTTGACATAACCTAGAGTCATTTTTACAAAGTAGCGTTTGAAACTAAAAACGACATGCACCAAAAATAGTACTGCATTCTACTGGCCTTTTGGCCTTTATAATCGAAAAAAAATATTATATTCTGAAAACATTTGACATAATAATGTGTCCATATTATCATATGTTTCTTGAATCATCTTAAAGTTGTTGGCACAATAAGCTTTTCTTAGTTTATAATATAAAATGAATATATATGAGACCTCAACTTTGGCACGAGACTATGTACCACTAACTCATACAAGAACGAGTTATACATTAGAAAGTATCATAATTCCTTATTATCTGCTATGGCGCAAGTCCTTCCATCCTATTCAATGGCATGTTTCAATCTTCCTATGCCTTTAAGCTCCAAATTGAGTTCATATATTATATATATCTTCTTATATGTCTCTTCATAACCTTATATAATAGTAATTTATGCTATATATTTCAAATTTTAGATCATAAATACTCTTATTCTTAAAGATTTACAGTTCTTGAATATTTTGTATAATGTGCGCTTCACTTCAATCAGGCGCGCACCTCGCCTTGCGTATAGGCTCCAGAGGCATTAGCGCCTAGATAGGCCTTAAATAACTTTTTGGATGTTGGTGCAATTTTATGTTTCAGAATAAGATTGTAGGTCATTTTCAGTATACGGTGTATTGGCATTGACTGATCAACTTCATGTGTAAAGAGGTATTGAGAGAGAAGAGTTTAAGGATTTTAAACTTTATACCTAAGGAGAGATTTGAATTAGTTAGGGATCAGGTGATTATGTACATAGTCTTGTGTATTCCTACCATTGTGACCGACATTCTTGTATTTTGGAAGTGTTCTCTTTCGGGTGGGCAAAGGTAATTTTTCTAAACCATGTATTATCTATGTTTGTGTCTTGTTTATCTTTCCATCTTTGTTATATTCTTTGTTTGGTCAACTCTGGTTCCATTGATGCACAATAAACCTCAAACATGTCTCAAACTCAAAATTTTTTATATAGACAAGAGGTTGGAGGCGGAATCATTTTTTATCTGTAATGGTGTAACGATCAGTGTTCATCTCTATGCCATAACATATGCTGTTTTCTAGCAATTAGCCATTCGAGATTACAATATTTTCCTTTTCTAAAGATTAATATAGTAATAGAGGAGTGGGAGTTCAATGATTAATATTGATCATCTTGTCACTCATAGTGTTAAATCACGAAACTTCATTTAGCTAAAATAAATAAGAGCCTTCATCATGTGATTAAGAAAAGGGGGAAGTCTTAAGTCTCTAGCACAAAAAAATCATTTAAATATAACAAGCAGGAGTCACACTCTCATTATCAAGAAGTGTGAAATCTTGAAGGAGACACTGTGATTAGATACTACATGTCGTAATTTCATAGTCACACTAAAAGCTCAAGCATATCGATAGAACATATTGTCGTGTCATTGGCATGGGTACACAAATTATGTAAATACAAACATAAAATATATTTTACACATGGAAAATTTTCTATATAAAACACAAATTTCTCTTCAAAAAATCTGTTTTACAATACTTTGGGTAAATAAAAAAGTATACAATTAAAAATGTGTAAAAAGAAAGAGATTAAGAGTTTAAATTTAAACAATAAAAAATATATGAGAAGATTCATAAAAAATATACGAGCATGTCACATTTAAACAATAAAATTCAGACATTAGGAATATTAGCAAATACATAAAAAAAATAAAAAACTGAGTATGTATATGAGCAGAAAATATGGATCAATTTGTATAAAAAAGAGAGTTGTATCAATATATTAGAACTAGAAAATTTTAAAATAACACAATCTGTTTGAGAGACTCATATATTTCAATTGCGTGTGTATTAATGTGTGTGTGTGTGTGTGAGGAGAAGAGAACGAAATAAAATTGTCACTATCAAAACACCAGATGACACTCTCAAAACACTTGAAATGACACTATAAAAACACCAGGTGACATAATAAAATTGTCATCCTATGATTTGCACTATACTTCATCTTCATACCATAATATTAGGGGAACTTAAAAAGTGAGTCTATAAAAAGAAATATTACCCTCTTAGCCTCAGCTGCTGCACTTGTCTCAGTTACTTTCACTGCTCTGATATCTTTTTGAATTAAGTTACTCTCTTTGCACTTAGGCTGTAAAAAAGATAGAGGTAAAACATGGCTTATTATTTAAGGAAATAAAAACATTAAAAGTATTCTTCATTTTCATCATATTTAATTGGAAAAAAAATTGCAAAATCTAAAACTAATAGAAAACATTGGTAAGTTTCAAGATGCTATGGTGTTTATATAGTATTCGGCATATTAATAAAATTTAAAAATGAACACTATTCCAATTTCATAGGAACCAACATTGGTGAAGTTTAAGGAGGAACATACTAGATGGACCAACTAGTATCCGCCTCTGCCTCTACTATTTTGGCCTTTAATACCCTTACGTAGAGAAATGGCATGCGATCAACACTCAACCTTATACCGCAACTATCACCCATTTGCTTATACTTCAATCACAACTCAATGGGACCGTCTCAACTTGTCTTGCACAGAATGGCTAATTGATTTTCGTTTTTTATAGCTTTCATGAGCTATTTTGTAACCAACCGAGTGAAATAAAATGTGAGTTTTGTTCAAACGACACATATATTACAGTAAATAAAGTGTCTTAAACAGAAAGTAACTTTTTATTTCACCAAAACACTCAGCGTTGCTATTAAACATAAAGAAAGTATCTCAAATAAAAGCCTTACCATGTCAAGAAACCATATAAAAGCAAAAGGGAGAATACTAAACTACTTCCCAGAAAACCAATCATGAGACACAGTGGAGTTAAGCAAAGTTTTAATATGAGATTGTGTTCATTTGCTTTCAAAAATGATCCTACATTACAAAATAAAAAAGGAAAATTAGTACTTAGGTGCAATGAGTGAAAATTATTGTGCATATAGCTTTCAATGAGTAGTTTGGTTTCAATAATGATCCCGAAGGAATGAATATGATTTACACCAAATGATAATGCACTAATATTAACATCCACCAACACTATTTTGTAAATAATGTACTATGATGCCTAAAATTTTAGACAAGACAAAAAACAATAAGAGCATGGTGACAGAATGTAGTAGTCGATCTGGATCTACAGTAAATTCTTAAAAAGAAGGGATTGGTTGACCAAAAAGAAGGTATTGGTTTCGATCACATATACACAATGATATTACAGAAACTGTCCTGAGATATGAAATATAGAATTATATATAAATTGAATCATACCACCTCAAAAGCTTTAATTAATACTACTTATTCTGATGAAACCTTCTAATTTAGTGCCAACAATACAACAATCTCTTAATCGTTTCATCCAATTCAAGACGACATCTTAGAATTTGCAAGTAAACCCAATGGAAAAGTAGAAAAAAATTGATAACTATCAAAAAAGTAAACTCATTTGAGAGAACTATGTTTTACCGGATGATACATAAACAAAAAAAAGGTCACCATTGAGTTGGAATACCTGCAAAATATAGGAGTGAGAACAAAATAGATATGTAATTAGATTTATTGCATATCTGCAAAACATAACAAAACAATTAGCAGTGTTAAAAAAAACTAAGGACACAATATAACCCGAAATCCAACCCAAAAAATCCTCATTGAACCAAAAATCAAATCAAAAAAATGTGCAAGAGAATGAATATAATCTTGGATTGGCTAAACCTTCCCAAGCCATGGGATTTACGATCATAGATTCCAACTGAACATATAAAGACGACCTATGGTATTTATTTTATCTATAAATGACTCTATCAAAACTTTAGTGTGAGAACATAATATTACAAACTAAATCACCGTAGCATTTATAATCGTATACAGAAGATAAAAGTTGAATCAACGCCAGACTTTACTCCCATTATACATCAAATGATGATAAAGAGTGCACTCCTCAATTTAGTTCAGGAGTTCAAGTTTCGTAAACTTAGCATATGTCCCATTGTTTTCTTCTGTAACATCTGCTACTTCTAATATATTTTCAATTTCTAGTGAAATCATCAAATTTCTCTCTTGTTTTCAACATTGAGGGTTTTATGAAGTGTGTACTTGTATTTCTTTTATACTCGCAATATATGTTTGGATAAGATTTGCTGCTAACTATTGAGTGATTTATGAAATATGCATGTGTTTTTATTTTAGAAGGCTATTATTTTCAAGTGTAATATGGCTGGGAAGCCACCTGTGGTGACTCGTGTTGTTGATAGTATGAACAACAATATAAGACCCACTCGTGCAGAAGCAACTGATGTTGCTAATGCTATACTGGGTGGTGAGTTATTCATTTTAATTGTAGAGTAGTTGTTTTAATAGCATCGCTTTGATCCCCTTTTAATATCACCAGTTTTCAATACTTATTCGTGTGATTGTTCATAATATACTATTTCATACTAAATCTTCTGTTGGACTATTTTGCGTATTTCTAAATAATCTTGTACTTTTGGATTTCTTACATTTGAAGTGAGGTACGGAAAGAATGGATCCTTATATTGTGTTCAATCATTCTTTGTTTTGATGTGGTCTTTACTTCGATCTTGCAGGGGAAAAGAACATACATACTAAAACAAAAGATATAATCATAAAAAAAACATGAATATCAATCATGAATATTGTGGGTACCCGGATTTGCCATCATGGGCCCAGACGAGTAGCTTAATAAAAATGACCCAAAGTCCGAACCCCTCGCACCTCAACTAAATTCAGTTATGACTTATTCCTCTCCTGAAATCTCGTAGGGAGATATTCCACGAGAGAAAGATGGATGTGGGGGAGTCCAATGCCCCCACTCCTCGAAGATAAACATGTATATAATAAACCCTAAGCTTGGGGGAAAAGGCACGCATTGTATTCTTTATAAACGCTCCCCGGAGTATATAGAAATAATACTAACTGCATCACCGTGTACGTAGTCATATTCTTGCTGAACCACGTACATACTGTGTTGTGTGATTGGCATTTTTTGTTCTTTATTTCCTTTGGTGATTGCGCTTTTCTTATTTATTTGTGCTGAAAATTATTGTCACCACAATTGGCATCATCTGTGGGAAGCGTTTGTCTTCTCTAAGAAAGCCCTCACCAACAAAGAAGTTTGAAATGTCTGGTCACAACAATAATGCCACTCAGGCAGGAGATATCCAAGAATAACCTGCTCCTCACAGGATCAGATCTGAAGTTCAATGTTCGGATCAGAGGGCTCACCCAGAGAGGACAGCCTTAGAGGAGAGACAAGGACCAACAAAGTCCACACAAATCTCCAGATTGATCGATGCCTATGAGCCAAGGCTCCAAGAGCAGAGGGAGTATGCTCGCAAGAAATAGGATGAGAATGCTCGCCTCAAAAGGAAATTAGAAAGGATGGAGAAAGAGCTCCATCGTAACACTAAGAGATATTCATACCACACTCCTAGCCCTCAGGCGAGCAAGTCTCGCAGTCGAGGAAGGAGCCCTAGGCGTGGATCCCAAAAGAGTGAGAAGCACGAGTCAACTGACGACTCGCTTGAGCACCAGCGATCGACTCTCCATCACAGGAGCCCAGCTCTTAGCAATGAGAACATACAAAATTTGGTTCGAAGGGAGATGGACCAACACCCAGCCCATCGCAGTGTCAGATCGACCAGTGAGCTTGCTAGATGAGCTCTCAAGACCCAGATGAAATCCCCTTTCTCAAGGGAGATAAAAGAAGAGGAGGCCCCCAAGAAATTTGCTATTCTAAGATTCAAGATCTATGACAAAAAAACTGACCCTATTGATCACGTTAGGCAGTACTGGAAAGCCATGACTCTTTGGAACCACCAGGATGCACTGATGTGCCAAATTTTCCCCTCGAGTCTGCACGACGTGGCTGAAAAGTGGTTCGAGAGGCTCCCTCATAGATCCATCAGGAGTTTTGAGTCACTGGATGAGCTCTTTATGACTCGCTTCATTACCAGTAGCTCCCACCCGAAGAGGATGGATGCTTTACTAATAATGAAGAAAATGCCTCAAGAGAGCCTCCGGGACTACGCAAAGAGGTACTGGGAGTTGTTGAACAAAGTAGAAGATTGCTCGGAGCAGGTAGCAGTGGCCTCCTTCAAGATTGGCCCGCCCAACTCTTGCCTTCTTCCCTAATCCCTGACGAAGAAGGAGGCCATAACCATCGATGACCAGATGGATCGCATCGAGAAGTATTCCAAGGTGGAAGATGTGACCCGCCTTAGTGCAGGGGAAAATGGTCGAACTAAGCTCGCTGCCAAGGGCAACGATAAAATTAAAAGCCAGAAAAAAGGAGGCAAGAATGGGAGCAAGAATGAATACAAGAATGGAGGCAAGAACGATGCTTCGAAAGCATTCCAGGTAATAAACACTATCTTCAAAGAACCAATTTACAAGATCCTTGTGAAGATCAAAGACAAGCCATTTGTTAAGTGGCCTAGAAAGATGGGAGGAGATCCCTCGAAGAGAAATAACGCGCTGAGATGCACTTTTCATAAAGAGGGAGGATATTAGACTGAGCAATGCAAAGCTCTTAAGTCTCACCTCGAAGAACTGTCCCAGTCTGGGCACCTAAATGAGTTTATGGAGAAGAAGGCTGAGAAAGTTGTTGCCAATGGAGAAGCAAGACCTGACAACGTACTCGAGGATGATGCTAGCCATGAATTCGCAGTAATTCATGAGGCATCTGATATGAAACAAATTGAAGGAAATTCGGCTCAGATGAAAGTAAAAAATCTTACAGTAGTGATTTAAGCTTTTCAGATCAATTCGGCAAAGAAACAATCAGGAAAGCATCGATGGGCAGAGGACGTCGAATATAACAAATATATCGTGTTCATAAATGAAGATTTGGTGGGAGTGAGAACCCCGCATCATGATGCCTTGATCATTACGCTCAAGATAGCCAACTACGACATCGACAAGTTACTCGTCGACCAAGGAAGCTCATCCGAGGTAATGTACCTCGACCTGTTCAGCAAATTGAAGTTGAGCATCGCCGACCTGAAGGAAGCAATTGTCCCTCTAGTTGGCTTCACTGGAAAAGTAACTATTCCATTGGGAAAGATCGTGCTGCCAGTAAGTGCAGGAAGTGTCTCCAATATGATCGAGTTTTTAGTAGTCGACATTAACTCGCCATACCAAGCTATCCTCGGCAAAGGGTGGCTATATGAGATGAAGGCAGTCCCCTCGACCTACCATAAAAAACTTAAATATGTGACCGAGCGAGGAGTAATGGAGATCCATGGCGATCAAGCGATGGAAAAAAGGTGATTCATAGTGGACATCCTCCCAAGACCAAAAAAAAAAGGTCAAAAATCCCAAAGAGAAGGTCGAGGAATAAGAAGGTCTGATACCTTCGAAATAGCAGTTAAAGTACGGAAGACCTGGAATGGAAGAGACCAGGCTCCTCCCCTTTGAGCGGGTCGTCGAAAACCTGGAGGAAGTTACAGCTGGTGGTAGAGAGAAAGACATGATATTCTTGATTGGAGCTTCTCTCACAGATCAAGAAAAGAAGGAATTGACGATTATATTGAGAAGTAACGTAGACGTTTACGTGTGGGAACCATACGATCTGCCTGTAATTAATCCCAGTGTGGTTTATCATCGATTAAACGTCGACCCCACTTTCAAACATATCAAGCAGAAGGCACGGCGAACTGCACCCCAGAAGTCCTGGTCTGGTAGGTTGCCCCGGCCTTACATCACACCCCCTTAAAGAAGTCCTGCGGAAGGCGTATTTTTCGGGCAGACTGACTAAATGGTCGATCGAGCTCGGACGATTTGACATCCAATTTTAACTAAGGAATGCAATCAAGGGGCAAGTCCTTGCTGATTTCATAGCCGAGTTCACAGGCAAGCAACCTCTCCATCGACTTTAACCCATGAAGTAAAGAGAGAATCCCGCAATAGAGGGAGTTTGGCGATTGTTTGTTGATGAAGCCTCCAACTTAAAGGCTGTAGGAGTAGGCATTGTGCTTGTTACTCCAGAAGATACAATCCTTGAACAGGGAATCATACTTGGATTTGAAGCCTCTAATAATGAGGCAGAGTATGAGGCTTTGATAGCTGGCCTCCGGAAGTCACAGACATTAGGGGTGAAGCAGTTACAGGTGTTTGACAACTCACAATTGGTCTCCAATTAGATAAGTGGGGACTACAATGCAAAAGATGAAAAAATGGCAACCTACCTCACCTTGGCAAAGAGGCTAATGTCCAGCATCGAGGAAGTCAGTGTCCAGCAGTTTCCTAGAGGTCAGAACAACCATGCCTATGCACTGGCAGCCCTGAGTTGGGTAGTTAATTCTGACTTCCTTCCGAGCATCAACCAGAGCGATGAGTTGCCAAACGTGGAGCATGTGATCCAGATTGAGTCAGCACCCATTTGGATGGACCCTTTAAGGGATTATTTTAAAGATGGCGCACTTCCAAATGATAAGAAGACTGCTCACCATATAAGAGTCAAAGCTGCTCGCTTTCACTTATCTCCTGAGGGCAAGCTGTACAAGAGACCGTTCTTTGGCCCTTACCTTTAATGTGTCCACCTGAAGGACCTTGAGCAAGTTCTACATGAGCTTCACGAAAGGATCTGTGGAAGCCATATTATAGGAAGGTCACTAGCTTTTCGAGCAATGAAGGAAGGCTACTGGTGGCCATATATGCAAAAAGATTCGACAGTATACGCTTGCAAATGCGAAAAATGTCAACTATATGCTCCTATGGTTCATCAACCTGCCAGCGACCTAAAATTGCTCACCAGCCCATGGACCTTTTCCCAATAAGGGATAGACATCATAGGCCCCCTTCCTACCGCCGCCGGTAACCGTAAATATCTGTTAGTAGCAACGGATTACTTCACCAAATGGATTGAGGTAGAGCCACTGGCTAACATCCGAGATGCAGTTATGATGAGATTCATATAGAAAAGCATAATTACCTATTTTGGAATCCCCAGAACCATCATCACCGATAACGGAACACAGTTTGAGAGTGTCCCTTTCCAAAACTTTTGTAATGAACATGGGATCAGACACTATTTCAGCTCGATGGCATACCCCCAGAGCAATGGTCATGTCGAGGCTTCCAACAAAATAGTGATCGATGGGATGAAGAAACGACTAGAGAGAGCCAAATGTGCATGGGTGAGTGAGCTGCCGCATATCTTGTGGGCTTAACGCACTACCCCACAGCGGGCAACTGGGGAAATCCCATTCTCACTAACGTATAGAATGGGAGGAATTATCCCCTTGGAAGTTGGGCTACCAACGATGATAACTACCCTTATTGACCAAGGCAAAAATGATGCAGCATTACTCGCTGAACTTGACCTAGCCGACGAACGCAGAGAACTAGCCCTAGTAAGGCTAAAGAGCTATCAGAACAACTCGCGAAACAATATAACGAGAAGGTCAATCCGAGGGCATTCCAAGTTGGGGACTACATCCTAAGAAAAGTCCTTGGCAGCACAGTAAAACCATCAGATGGCAAACTAGGGCCGAACTGGGAAGGACCATTCAAGATAACAAGAGATGATCTACAAGGAGCCTATCACTTAGAAACGCCGGAGAGAAGAAAAATACCCCGAGCATGGAATGCAGCCAATCTTAAGAAATTCTATTTCTAGTTTTTTCTTTCATATTTTTATTAGATTTATGAAACTGGAAGCTCATTTACTTGTGATTAATAAAAGTTGTTTGGCAGTTGCATTCTATGAAGTGTTAGTTAACTAGTATGTGAACTTTATAGCTTACACACACTTTCCAAGCGACAGGCACACTAATCAGTACACGATAGCAGGGAAATCACCCTCCTCAGGTTTTTATTATAAAATAGAATAAACTTTTAGCATTGCCCTTGGCAATATATGAATCCTTACAGGAGATCCTTAGGCAGCTTGACCAAGTCAAATTGGTCGCCAAACAGTGTTTGGTTAACAAAACCTGATCGGATAGAGCATCCAACACCAGGCGTGTCCTCGCCAATTGCCACACTTACGCTTAAGGGAGTGTGACGACACGACCTAAAATATAAAGTTAGGCAGAATGGTATCTCATAAGCATACTGGACTGGAGGGACACTTACAATTATTAAGCAAAGAACAAATGACGTAAAAAATATAGAACACATATTTAGTCAGCGAGATTGCCCAAAATATAGATATTATATTACTTCATCACATTTACAACAAGAATGTACAACCCATGATTAGCCGGCGAGATTTCCCAAAACATAAATATTACATTACTTCGTTACATATGTACACAGAGTTACAGCTGGTAAAATCCTACTAAGGCTGAGGCCTCCGAACAAGATAATAAGCCACTTTTGCTCTTCGTCCATCATCCAGATGAGGAGATAATTCCTCCTCGACCTCATTCGCATCTGACTATAATAGCTGTCGAGGTCCTGAAGGGATTAGTCCTCAAAGTTGAAGGAGAGATCTTATGACGGTACCAGAGTACAGAGTTTCTCAGGACCTGCAGTTCCTTGAGGGCACTCAACCATCCCTTGATGAAAGACAGCTCTTCAAATTCTGTCAGCCTCGTCGGAGCATCTGCCCAACCTTGGTCATAACCATCAGCCCACACTCGATGAGGACCTTTCTTGAACATATGTCTCAGTCGTGTAACATCCTTTTGAATCCCAGCAACAATCACCTATTCTCAACGGACATCTTTTCAGAGCTCGTCCATTTCCTTAGATGAACTGACTATGTTTGGATCAGCTCACGGAGCAACCGATGAGGTAGAACCTCGTAAGGTTGGAGGATCATCGCTCGACTCTATGACAACTCACGGAATAGACGATGAAAAGGAACCTCATAGTACACGAGGGGAGATGCTCGGTGCATTCTCTCTGAGTCACGAAACCTCCCTCCTCAGGGCCTCGTTCTCCTGTTGAATAATTTGTCCGACCTGGTTGATCTCAGAGGTATCCAGGAGCCTAGCTCTCAGAGTGTTTACTTATTCTTAGACTGAGGCAACAACTTATTCCATCTCCTGAAGTCTATCCTTCATCTTGGCGATAAGCTCATACTAGTCCTTAAAGCTCTTATTTCTTGACCTGAGAGATTTATAGATCCTAACAAGGGCCTGACGAACTTGGGTGCTGGCATTAGGATCGAGAATTCTTCCCAGCTAAGAAGTGGCAGGTATATATTCGTCCACATCAATCAACTACAATATATACAAGTAGTAAAAAAGCAGAAGAATCAATGAATAGAAAAGAGAGAACTTTCATTTCATTATAATAAAAAGTTACAATTACATCGGTTTGTTAAAAAAGAAGTACGAGTATAAAGCAGTCCTAAGATCAGTCTAAATAGCAACCTCAGCTTATTCAGAGGAGGCCGGTTTCTTTCCCTTATCAGTAGCAGTAGGAGCTTCACCCTCAGGGGGAACAACCCCTGAGCAGGAATAAAACTAGCAGGAACAGTCTGGGAGGCAGGGGCAACTCCTTCAATAATTGGGGCAGGGGCTTCATCTATAATAGGCTTTGGGCCTATATCATGCTCATCAAATAAGGGTGAGTCAGTATCCACCCCTGCAGCTAGAAGAGCCTTATTCCAGCCCTTTTTGAAGTTCAGTCGGTTGATGTAGCTAATCTGAACATCGACATCTTTATACGCCGTGGCCCACCCATCATTGCAAGAACTTTCCTTCAGAGCAGCGGTATCATACTCCTTATCCTTCAGCTTCCCCACCAGCACCTAATTCTCCTCCACCACCACTAGCTTGCACGAGCAGACTAAATTATTGGCCTACTGCAGCTCATTCAGACCCTTGATCGCTGCTTCCCTCGCTCGATTGGCTTCAACAAGGGTAAGATCGGAGGACATCCGAGCAGTATCAATAGTCTTCAAGATCGATACTCTTCCTCTTAAGAGCAACGTTCTCCTTCTCCAACTTAGCATTCTTATTCACCAGCTCATCGCGAGAGCCATAGAGCACGACGAATCAGTCATAAACTGCAAGTAAAAAGAAATCATTAGAAGAAATCAGCAAACAGAGTTTTATAAGTGTTAAAGAAATGAAACAAACTTACCAAGGCTAGCCTCTGACTAGATTGCAAGGCTAACTGGTTAGTCCCCATTTCCCTTTGGCGATTGGCAGGAAGGACTACTCTCTCGAGCAGCGCAGGAGCCAGTTGGGGAGAGATGGTAACCGAGGTTCCCTCTGTCAATGCAGACACAGGCACTAAAGCTTTTACAGCCTTTATCCTTACTTCCATTATCCTCTTATCCTCATCTCTCTCCTTCTCCCTCTCTTCCCTCTTCCTCTCCTCCACCTTCTTTTTCTCTTCAGCCTTCTTCCTCTCCTCTTCTTCTTTTTTCTTCCTCTCCTCTTCTTCTTTTCCCTTCTTCTCATGCTCATGAGCAGCAGACTGAGAGCCAGTGGTAATAGCCCCACTGCTAGATTTTTGCTTCTTTGACCGCTGAGCTAGAAGCACATCATCGTCACCATCATCCCTGATCAAATTTCTTCTGGGAGGAGTCATTTCCTTACTGGAACTGTTGGATGTACTTGAAGACTCTTGAGCCTCAGAAACCTCCTCTGAGCTACAAGAACTTTCACTTCTAGAGCTCGCCTCATTGGAACCGCCTTCAGCACCTCCTTTGATATCACTTTCAGAGTTGCTCCCTTCCTCGTCCAACTGGATGGGATCAGCAGCATCTTATTCAGAAATATCTAAGTCAGGAATGCTATCGACAGGTCTCATAATGAAACTGGACCCAATGTTCTTGTACTCCAGTAGGAAAGCAGCGAATCGAGGATGTTCACCGTCAGCCAAAGACTCCCTGATATTCCAAGCTTTAATTAGCTCGGCAACTCGAACCTCGCTAAGGGAAGGTTCTAAGTTCTTTATCCTTGCTGAAAAGAAAATAGGAAAGTATCAGGAAAATCACACATTAATAAGGAGATCGAAAGAGCAGAGCGAAGACTACCTATGTACTCTTCCTCGTCAAAGGGAATAGTGAATCTATCAGACCTCGCCCCTCAGTCTGGAGGGAGAATTGCCAATTTCTAGCAAGAAAGCCATCTTTCCAGTAGTCCTTGTGGGAATCAGGTAAATTTACTACCAATACCCTATCAGGAGTCCTAGACTTAAGGTAGAGAAGACCCGAGCTAGTTCGAGAGAAGGAATAACAAAAATAAATTTCAGCAAGCCCTAATTTAGTGCTATAAAGTTGATTTATCCTATGGACACCATTGAATATCTTCCAGACGTTGGGCGAGCACTGTGTAGGGACGATGTTAAAATAACCAAAGAAATGTAAAAACAAATTATTTGGAGGAATAGTAAGACCCCTTTGGGAAAGCAACAGGACATGAATCCAGTAAGCGCCCTCTATCTCCCTAACATTCTTAGGGAAAGAGACGCATTCAATCTCTACCCATTCGGGGATATTGTAAAACTTCCTAAACTCAGGAACTGATCTATTACCTATCTTCGTTATTTGTAAACCCTAAATTACAAATTCAGAAAAACTCAACAGAGAAAACATAAAGAGAGGGCAAAAAGGACTTGCGAGATGAAAGTTTGGCTTGGATAACGCAAGATCATAAGCCCAGACGATAAGGGAGATTGAAAGCAAAGAAAACGAAGACCTGGAAATGAGGGAACAATGGCTAAAACTTACAGAAGATGAGGAAATTCTAATAAACTTGAAATGACAATATAGAAATGCCACTCCAAATGACTCCTTAAACGTTCTCAATCATGATGCACAGAACACGAAGCAGGCTGCTGCCAAAATCAAAGTAGAGAACTCTAACATTGGAAAGAGTTACACAATTTATGAAAAAGTCATTATGACAAATCATTTAAATTTATTGAGCCTAAATTGTGGCCCAATAACTTTAGGGGAAATTGTGGGTACCCGAATTTTCCATCATGGGCCTAGACGAGTAGCCTAATAAAAACGGCCCAAAGTCTGGACCCCTCGCACCTCAACTAAATTCAGTTATGACTTATTCCTCTCCTAAAATCTCGTAGGGAGATATTCCAGGAAAGAAAGATGGACGTGGGGGATTCCAACACCCCCACTCCTCGAAGATAAACATGTATATAATAAACCCTAAGCTTGGGGCAAAAGGCACGCTCGGTATTCTCTGTAAACGCTCCCCAGAGTTTATAAAAATAATACTAACTGCACCACCGTGGACGTAGGAATATTCTTGCTGAACCACGTACATATTGTGTTGTGTGATTGGCATTTTTTGTTCTTTATTTCCTTTGGTGATTGCGCTTTTCTTATTTATTTGTGCTGAAAATAATTGTCACTACAAATATAATGCATGAAAAATAGGCCCTCTCGTTTCTTGAGATGTTCAATATAGAAAAAGACATTAAGGATTCCCAAGTAATTTTCTAGCTCCTAGGAAAAAATGACTTAATATTTTGAATAGCATGGAAACAACTTAAAATATAAAATATAAATGCAATTCTCAAGATTATCTGATGTGATATGCAACTCCCAAATTCGAAGAATAAGAATCTAAGATGGCCAAAACGCTATCACTTCAAAAGGGTATTTGAAGAAAATAACTTATAAGAAAAATAAGTATATTATACTACCAATTATAAAATATCAAACAAGAATATAACACCTCTAGACTTCCTTTTCTGCACAAAGGATCTGAAGGGTAAAAGAGGGAAACTAGTGTCTCAAAGTCCCTTCACAGCAAAGGAAGGGCATTGCTAAAAGTTTCTAAATTGTCGGGACACTAAGAGTTTACAAAGCAACCAATAAGAGTTTATCTAAATTATGATGATGTGGGTCACTCAATAGATATAGACTGTCAAAATGTTGGTGACATTTTTAAGGTGAGTATTATTAATTTGTTAGCGTACTACGACTTGGTACATTTTTTTCTGTAAGAATATCATTTTTGTATTTAGAAGAATCTGAACAAAATGGCAATGAATAATTAAATGTGAAGTCAGCGAGTAATGTTGGGTTTGTTATCTTTGGTTTTCCTTAATTAGCATGGGGAGCCTCCTCAGGCTTCTCATTCAAGCACACCTTCTTACAATCCTCATTGTCATCCTCCAATTTTTTGTGACAGTTGGTATAATTGTACTTTTGATGATATAGGTGGGACGTCAGTGACTGAAATTATCCAAGATGCACATGCAAGAATACGAGTTTATAGTTCGGAAGAATTGGATGCTATATGGATTGTGCAGACACTAGATATATTCGTCACAACCCCGGATCTCTTAGACAATTGTTCATGCAATATATGTAATTGGTTTAATCTAAGTTAAATGTTTGGTAGTTAAGGATTGAGATTTTGTTGGTCAACTAATAAATGAGGGTTGTGAAGTACAATAATTACTAGGACATAATCGATTTATGAAAGTTTTAACGTACTTTAGCTAGTCTATTAAGATCGGACAATGGGAAGTAAACAAGTACAATGGAACTAGATTCTTATTAAATGAAAGTGGTTTGGAGAGTGTGTACATTCATCCCATGACCCTATTAACTTTATCTAGTTCATGGAAAGTCAAGCTTGGAGACGAGACTATCCAATTTATCTACTAGTAGAAAACATCTAGAACATCAAAGAAAAATATCTCAAAGAATAAAGTATTAAGTCATTATATTTACCATCTGAATAATGTTGTCTTTTCTTCATCATCGATGTTATTTTCCTCAACATCTCCTCGATAAGCATACAACTAGTCACAATCTCCGCTAGCATGTTGGCTGGGGCGTTGCATGACCCCATTCATATTGAATTCCGAACCGATGCAGTCTGGACTTATAATTTCAACTAAAAATGAATAAAGAACAAGAAAATTAAAAACAAGGAAGTGTATTATTAATGTAAAAAACACAAGCAGTTGTAAACTGCATATTACGGCAGAAAATTTGTGTTATTATCCAAATAAGAGTCAACGGTCAAAATATAACATATGAAGTTTACAAATATGTAGTTGTAAACTGCATATTATAGTAGGAAATTTGGATAATAGAATATATCAAAATACCTGATTTATAATGACCAAAAATATAGTTTGTAACAGATATAAATAATGGCTCAATTTTCAAAGTGTTAATTAAGAAGTCTAGCTTGCATTGTCATGTTTGCATCACCCATCTCACCATCAAGTTCACCTTTAGGCAAGAGGTCAGGTACATGTCAGTTAAAATACAATTTTCATACGCAACTCAAAAAGTCTCAAATCAAGCACAACTTACATTGGAAAATTTGACTCAAATTAGATGTTAAAAACCAATATGATTTCTCCCCCACGTCCAACATTAAGAATCTTCTTTTCTATTCTAGAACTTCTTGAATTAAGAGTCACATTTCTATAATATATATTAGAAATAAAAAAGTTAGTTCAATTCATTCAAAATGGAGTAAGATCCCACATTAATGACTCTTACTATAAAAAAAAAAATAAAGTTCTTTCTCAAACTAGTTTCTGCATCGAACAGTTTTAAGAAAAAAAAAATCTTAAAACTCTCTAAAATTCTAACCTTCTCTCTAAAATATTATCTCTTTAAAAAATAGTTCTTCACTCTATATTTAGATGAGAAAATGTTCCTTAAAAAATTGGTTTTTATACGGGGACTCTTAATTTAGGACGGGGGGAATATGAAACTTCAAAACATGATGTGTTTTATGTTAAAAATATGACCAAGGGTTCACACGTTACCCTCTCTAAAAATAGAATTATCATATTGAGACATTCTACACAAACTACTTTAATGAACACCATAACTAAACTTTATATTATTATAAAATGTCATTTTTGTAAAAGCTTACTCGAGACACACGAAGAACATATATGGCATATTGAATCCCCAATGATCCCTACATGACAAAACGCATGTTATTAGAGGAAATGCTTGCCCAGACACATCGATCCCCTTCTTTGAGCTAGTGAGCTTATCATAGTTGCCTTCAATCATAATAAAGGTTACAACATATTCATAATCATAATACAATAAAATATATCAAGACAGTTTTTAACTCTTCCATCTCTAAGTGACCAAATTGTTGAACCAATCCACCAGATTAGTTTGCATTCCCATGATCACTAAGTTTAACGCAAACTAATCAATCTCCTTGCAATACCACATAACAATAATCAAAAGTAAGGAACTCACACTCCATCATCAACTACTTCCCATTTATAGAACTAATAAAAAAATATACATCAAATACAAGACACATTCATGATGTCATTCTTCCAGAATTTAAAAACAAACAGACATTAAAGCATGTACTAGTTAAATAATGAAAAATAATAAATTTAGTACAAACTCAACGTTTAGTCATTTAATTAAATTTGTACACACCTTCGGCATTAGCAGAGACACGGGACAAATAAAAAACTCTCGGGAGGGGACAAAAATAGAGCTCATCATCCAATAGGTCCCACTGCTAAAGACCTAGATTCATTATCCAATACTTCGTGGCATACAAAAAATACCTAGTGTAAAGGTATTTTGAAACCCTCACTACCAATACAAAAACTCGTCAATCTCAAAGGACAAAAATATAGCTAATCGGATGATGAAAAAACTCGTCATTTCTAAAAAGTCTCATCAATAAAGAAGACCAAGCTACAAAATCCCATATAAATTGCATGTGCAAAACCCAAATTCAAGCCAAAAAATGCATTTAAAGTACATTAGAAATAATATATAATCAAACTCAATTGGTTCCCCAGTATCCTCACTTGGACCATATCCAACCCATCATACCTAAAATTGTAGTGGTAGATATAGGACTATTAACTTTTCATCATAATCCACATTTTCTAAACAAAAATGACAATATAGAAAATCTATAGAACTAACTAAAATACTGAATATGAAGGTGAAACTAGAGTGGCATTGTAAACTGATTCCCGATAAAGAATATAGATCTCTACTGATATGATTATCTATAATCCTTGCACGTGATCAGGACCCTGTTATTGTCGATTGGGCAATATTTATTGCGACTGACATGAAGTGTCATTTGGGTGACTATGGCTTGATAACCAAAATCTAATATGCGTACATGCAATCAAACAATTTATTAGACAAAATACATATTGATTTAAAAATGAAATTCTCATATGTTGTTTCAAAATATGCACTATAAGTGGAACAATGTACAAGGGTTGCATTGGTGTCATGCATCCGCCCCAATTTGCAATTTACATTTTATGGGAACAAAAGAAAATGTACAAAAAAATGGTACTAAGTAGCTTGGTCAGCAAGATTAAAATAAAATCTCAAGGAAAAAATTAAAATTGGGAAAATTGAATCTCAAAGATAATCTCAATGTACAATCTCAATGACAATCTCAAATGACGACGGCCGAAGATTTGGAGACGATGACGACGTTTGAGAACAAGTCGTTCAGTTTGCAGTGACTGGTATGTAAGGACACAATTCTCCAATTAAGTCTTAATATAGTTTTGGCTCAATTCCGGACAAAAACATTTATGTCATAGGATAGTTTTCAAATGTACCTATTCAAGCCTATAATTTGTTTAGTTAGAACAAGTTTATTGGGTGTTAGGTTTTAAAACTGTGTTTTGTTTTCAGAAACTTTTCTAGTAAATTTTTTTATATAAAGCATATAAAGTTTCTGGGCTAAAAATGATATTTTTGGAACTTTCTGTAAGTTCGTTCGAAGTTTTGTTCGAACGAGATTGTCGCTCGAACCACAAGTCGTTCGAACGAGTTTGCTAAAGAGTTCGCAGATTGAGAACTGTAACTTCGTTCGAACGAGATTTCTAACGAGTTCAGTTTTCAGTTTACTGGAGCTTCGTTTGAAGGTCATTAGATTGTTGTTCGAATGAGACTTCGTTCGAACGAAAATCTCGTTCGAACGAGTTTCCAGTGGGAACAGTTATATGGCAGTTTTTGAGCAATTTTTCCCACTTTCCCAACTTGTTTCTCCACTAACTTTTCTCAGATCTTATAATGTGCGGGAAAAACATTTTCTAAAGAATATTTTTCATATCCTTCCATCTCTAAGAAAGAGTTTGAGAGAAAAATTATTTAAAAGAAAAAGATCAAGTTTTGAGTGTTAATTTTCAAAGAAAAATTAATTTACCACTCTAGTTTTCACCCATAGTTTAGTTTAATCCAAGTTTCTATCTATATATCTTTGCTTGGAGTTTGGCACCAGTTTATCTCTACTGTTTGAAGAGCGTGGTTGGGTTTCCTTCTACATCCCTCAAAGAAAGAAGAAAGTTATTTAGTTGCGGCTTTCCCACAAGGTGAAAGGCCCCATGTGTGGTTGACGGCGTACCTATTGTCCGATCGGTGGGTCCGAGATTGCGGTAGAGCTCCCTAGTTATCCGCTAGGCAGAGGTGGTTACAAGATGACGCACCAAGGCTTGAGAGGGTTCGAGTTGAGGAGGTAAGTCATCTGTCTTGTAAATGTAAATTCCGTACTTAGTGGATTTGAGGCTAGGGCCGTCCGAGGTTATTTCCCATTGTTGATTTTTCCTCGTACATCACGTTGTAGTGGATTAATTGTTTATTTTATCTTTTGAAAAATCACCTAGAACGCATGCTTAGGTAAAAAGATAAAATTGGTTTAATTTAATCACTACTTGTTTAATTTGGTGCAAATTAATATTGGATAATGTTTAATTAATTAATTCAAGTCATTAAGTTAATTAGTTAAAATTGGTTTAGCCTAATTGAGTAATATTGAAAATATGACTTAGGCAAATTTCTAGGACTTGGGTTAATTAATTGTGTTTAAGTGAAATCTAAATTATGTGTTTCTTCCATCATATTTCACTTTGTGTTTAATTTTAATTTGAGGAAAAATAAATTTTGTTAAGTTTTTTTAATTTGAACCATCATCTTACGCTTCCGCATCTAGTTAACAAGGAAATTGATTTTAAATTTTTTAAAATTGGGGGCCTCCGACATTTTTTAAATTGTTATCAGAGCCAAAATGATAAATTACTTCGTTAAAGATCCTTTAACTAATTTTTGGCTAAAATGGAATTTTCCCCATTTTCAAAATTTTCTATTTTCGATGGTTCTAATTACGTGTATTGGAAAGCGCGTATGAAATTGGCACTAAAATCTATCGACGAGAGGGTTTGGTAATCGGTAGTTAACGGGTTGTCTCCACCAACTCATTTAGTAGAAAATGAACGTGTTCCCAAACCGGCCGATAGATGGAGTGAGGGTGAATTTAAACTTTCAAACTTTATTTCCCGAGGTCTAAATGCCTTATTTAGCACTGTCACACCGGATGAATTCCAACACATTATGACGTGTGAGACCGCTAAAGAAGTGTGGGATATTTTACAACTCACTCATGAAGGTACTAGCGTCGTTAAAGATTCTAAACTCCAAAACCTCATCACTCAATTTGAAACTATCAAAATGAACGATAATGACACTTTTGATGGATTTTATGCTAGACTTTTCGATATTGTCAATTCATCTTTTAACTTGGAAGAGAAAATACCCGACAACCGAGTTGTAAAGAAAATTTTAATGTCCATTCCCGATAGATTTATTCCAAAATGGATCGTTTTAAATTCTTTACCCACTTTAGTCTCTATGAAATTAGAAGAGCTCGTACGTGATTTACAAACCTATGAACTAGACATGTTTCCCTTTAAAACTAAAAAGAAAATTGAAAAAGGCGTTGCTTTAAAAGCACGAAAAGAGGTCAAACAAGTAGTAGAGAGCGAGAGTGATAGTGACTCGAAAGATATGGCCTTGTTTGCTAGGAAATTTAGAAAATTTCTTAAATTTAACAAAGATAAATTTAAAAATGATTTTAAAAAATTTGAAACTTCTAAGTATGACAAAGCCAAAAGGATCCCTAAATATTCTAACGAAAATTTAAATAGGGACGAGTCAAATAGGTGTTTTGGTTGTGAAGGGTATGGCCATAGGGCTTCTGAGTGCCCCACTAAACTAAGGAGAGAGGGTAAGCGACCCATTTCATATAATGCGACCCTTAGTGATAGTGATAAGAAAGAGGGACCCGATTCCCCCACTAAGCCCAACTTTGTGGCTTTTATGGCTAGTCATGTGAGCACCGATAATGAATCTTCTCATGAAGATATTCAAACACATGACACTTCCGAGGTCAAAGTTTATGATTCCCTTATTTTTAATGGTAGTGAGAGTGGAGAAGAAAGAGAGAGTGAAAATGAAGAAGAGGTTAATGTGAGTGAACATCAAAATGCTTTTCAATAAATTTATGAAGAATTTATTAAATTAAAAAGAGCTAATTTGAAGTTAGAAGCTAGTTTGAAAGAACGTGTTAAGGTCTTTGATAATAGTGAGTTAGTGGAAGACCTTAGGACACGAGAGAGATCTCTTTAAGAGAAGATAGAATATTTAGAAGGCGAGAGATATAACCTTAGAGGTTTAATGGAATCCTTGAAAAAGGAGCTTCTCGAGTTTGAAGAGAGAAATGTTTTATTAGAGTCTAACATCCTAGAATTAGAAAATAAATTAAAAGACTCTAGTAATGTCAAATTTGATTTGGAGTGTCGTTCGGAAAAATTAGATAAAGTATTAGGAACGTTCCAAATTAAAAATGACACTTGTGGTTTAGGCTTCGATACTTGTAGTGAATCAACGAATAAATACAAAACCAACGTTTTAGGAGAATCACCTAGGAAAGCTTTTAGAGATCACTCCTTAAGAAAATATTTTCGCCGTGAGATTAAATGTTCACATTGTGGTTGAAAAGGTCATCTTAGGAAATTTTGTTTTGATCTTAGAAAGGGTCCTAGAAAATCCTTTCGTAAGGCAACCGAGGTAGCCAAGATTCCTACACCCCAAGTAAGTCACTCATCATTAGTTCGGGTTAGGAGATCCGACTTCGTAGCTTTACAAGATAGGGTATTTGATTCTCATTTACTTTCACATGCTTCCTCCCTTGCAAAATCTAAAGGTTGAATTTGTTAGTTTTCTTTGCATACTTTAGCTTTTGTACTTCATGCTATATTCACATGCTAAATGTATGCTTATTTAATTATTTTCTACTCTATGCTCCATGCTTAATCACATGCTAGAATTATGATTTTTGTTTATCTTTTGTATTTCATTTCTTCATTTTGTTTGCATTAAATGAAAAATACAAAAATATTTTTGTTTATCATTTGGATTTTTATCTCTTGGTAATTTAAGCTTATTGAAAATTTCAAATGATTGTTTTTTGTCTTTTGAGTATATATTCTTATTTTTGGTTAAAATGTCAAAAACTCAAGAAGATTTTTATTTTGTGTGTATTTTAGTTTGACACACTTTATGTGGCATTTATTTGTGTTTGAATCCCATCTTTTACGCTCCCATGTGGCTAGAACTTTTGATTTAGATTATCAATCCTTAAAATGTTATTTACCATGTTTATATGGAGTAGTTGGATTTTGTATTGATTACATGGATTCTATTTTGTATGCCTCTATTCACACATGCACGAGCTCATTTGAAATTTTAATATCACATGTTATATTTGAGCTTTGTGAGGTGTTCTCTTACCAATCTAGTCATCTACATATTTATGACCTAGGATGACTAGTGCATGTCAAAATCTGTTGCACGTGAGTTTGTGAGATATAAAAAAGTGATATCTAAATGTGCACGGGGGAGGGCTCCGAAAGGAATAATAATCATTTGCGATTGTAAGCCACCGTTTGGAATGGACCTAAAGGAAATACGTGGTCCAAAGGCCTAAAAACAGAAAAATGGCACTAAAAAAAATAATTGCCAAGGCCTATATTTAATTGATAAATTCATTCAATATAAAAATATATATATATACTTTTGAGGGAGATTGGATGGTATATCAACGGTTTGCACAATGTCCGTTAATTCTAGTGGCCTTTATTGCCATGACTCTATTTAGTTTGTAGAATCATCAAAACTTCAGGCTTGTATGCATTATGTGTGTTTGTTCATTGAGTTCAATCTTTATTGACACATGAGGTTATATTCAAATGTGATAAAGTTTGCAATCAAATGAGAACTCCGTGAACGTATTTTTAAGTGTTTGGGTCTAAATTTAATTGTTACTAGTTCACACCCCTACACTACCATTTCCATATGACACATTTTTGCCTTACGAGTGTGCTAAACTTATTGTATTTTTGTGTCATTTGTGTGTTTATATCAATATATATATATATGCGTGTGCGTTATTGATACTTTTAGAGTATATATATAAATGATATTGTTTTGTCTTTGCCTTGTTTTCTAGTCCATCTATACTTCTACTTCATTAATTGGTATCAATCTTGGATTAGTTATGCTTTTGTTACTCATATGCTTTCATGTCTTATCACTCTAAGCTTCAACGTGGTTAGTTAGTTTTATCCTTTGTGTATTCCTGAATAAAAATGGGGAGAATGATAGGATGAGAAATGGTATATAATCCTATCGTAATCGTATCTAAGTTTGGGAAATTCAACTTAGGGGGAGTCATGACCTTCTTAGGTAGATTTGCTTTTATAAGGGGGAGAATTAATTTAGGGTGAGTATTTATTTTCATTGCATTAAATACTTTGATATTCCCTATGCGTTGGATTGTTTGCTTAAGTGTGCAGGAATTCTTCTAAAGCGGCAACCTCAAGTGGCAAAACATTTAATTCTACAGTGGTATTCGAGCCAAGCATTGTATTCTTTATTTTGGGAGAGATGTTATTGTGTCTAGTGAGCTTGCCGGCCCTTTAGGATTTTTGTTTGGTTTTTGTCCCGGAATATCCAAAGGGGGAGATTTGTAAGGACACAATTCTCCAATTGAGTCTTAATATAGTTTTGGCTCAATTCCGGACAAAAACGTTTATGTCATAGGATAGTTTTCAAATGTACCTATTCAAGCCTATGATGTGTTTAGTTGAAGACGTAGCGGCAAAGAGTATAAATATTCATCAAATGCCGAGTTTATGTGCCTCATTTCAACATCATCAACAGTGGTTCCATGCTCCAAAGGTATGAATGCATTATATATATATATATATAGGAGCTTGGAACAAGTTTATTGGGTGTTAGGTTTTAAAACTGTGTTTTGTTTTCAGAAAGTTTTCTAGTAAAAACTTTTATATAAAGCATATAAAGTTTATGGGCATAAAATGATATTTTTGGAACTTTTTGTAAGTGTCGTTCGAACGAGATTGTCATTCGAACCACAAGTTATTCGAACGAGTTTGCCACCGAGTTCCCAGATTGAGTACTGTAACTTCGTTCGAAATGTCTTCGAACGAGATTTCTAATGAGTTCAGTTTTTAGTACACTGGAACTTTGTTCGAAGGTCGTTAGATTGTCCTTCGAACGAGACTTCGTTCGAACAAAAATTCCGTTCGAACGAGTTTCCAGCGGGAACAGTTGTATGGTAGTTTTTGAGCAATTTTTCCCACTTTCCCCACTTGTTTCTCCACTAACTTTTCTCAGATCTTATAATGTGTGGGAAAAACATTTTCTAAAGGATCTTTTTCATATCCTTCCATCTCTAAGAGACAGTTTGAGAGCAAAATTGTTTACAAGAAAAAGATCAAGTTTTGAGTGTTAATTTTCAAAGAAAAATTAATTTACCACTCTAGTTTTCAGCCATAGTTTAGTTTAATCCAAGTTTCTATCTATATATCTTTTCTTGGAGTTTGGCACCGATTTATCTCTACTGTTTGAAGAGTGTGTTTGGGTTTCCTTCTACATCCCTCAAAGAAAGAAGAAAGTTGTTTAGCTGCTGCTTTCTCACATGGTGAAGGGCACCATGTGTGGTTGACGGTGTACCTATTGTCCGATCGGTGGGTCCGAGATCGTGGTGGAGCTCTGTGGTTATCCGCTAGGCAGAGATGGTTACAAGAAGGCACGTCAAGGCTTGAGAGGGTTCGAGTTGAGGAAGTAAGTCATCTGTCTTGTAAATGTAAATTTCGTAATTAGTGGATTTGAGGCTAGGGCCGTCCAAGGTTGTTTCCCATTCTGGGTTTTTCCTGTTACATCGCGGTGTAGTGGATTAATTGTTTATTTTATCTTTTGCAAAATCACCTAGAATGCATGCTTAGGTAAAAAAATAAAATTGGTTTAATTTAATCACTACTTGTTTAATTTGGTGCAAATTAGTATTGGGTAATGTTTAATTAATTAATTCAAGTCATTAAGTTAATTTGTTAAAATTGGTTTGGCCTAATTGAGTAATATTGACAATATGACTTGGGAAAATTTCTAGGACTTGGGTTAATTAATTGTGTTTAAGTGAAATCTAAATTGTGTGTTTCTTCCATCATATTTCACTTTGTGTTTAATTTTAATTTGAGAAAAAATAAATTTTGTTAAGTTATTTTAATTTGAACCATCATCTTACGCTTCCACATCTAGTTAACAAGGAAATTGATTTTAAAGTTTTTAAAATTGGGGGCCTCCGGCTTTTTTCATGGTACAACAGCTATGGTTAAACAAAGAAAAAGGGGGAAAAACTACATTCGAATAATGAGTGAACACAGATTCAATTGATTTAAAAAAATCTAGCCATGTAAACAAGGGTACCGGTAACAACATAAAACTATAAATTTTATATCATGTAAACATAATTATAAGTAGTAACTAACAAACTATTCCATTTGATACAAACTGATAAAATCATTTGTCTTTACCCATATATATACACATGTTTCGATACATAAACAATAACACACAACTCCGGAGATAAGAATCTTAATAATGATTGAGAGGGAAGGATAGTTCTGCAATTAATGTCGAACAGTTTATAAAATTTCAGCAAAATGTTATGTAATAATACGAACACCAACATATCAAAATGTTCATCTATAAAAATTTAAACTGGAAACAATATTAGTAACAGTGGAGTGTTTGGAGTTGGATAATTAGTCATAGGACATACGCAATGTCAAGCTAATATCATAACCATAAAATTTAAATGACTAGTATATCGAAATACTAATAGAATTTAACATTTCCTAAATAAGGAGGACTTACAACTAAAACTCACCACGAGTATCTGAAGGTGTTTAATTTGAGTTACACATGACAATGAGATGACACGTAACTACCATTTTTTATGTTTAGACATTAGATTAGATAACTAGCAACAAGTGAAAATTCAACTTGTCACATTTGTGTAACACAAATAAAACACCATTTAGCCTAAAATAAATTTATAGAAACTATTTATTGATAGAAAAATGGAGAAAAGACTCTAGAAGTGGTAGAGTAATGCCCATATCTCCCAAGTCCTTATGTAAATTCACTATCAACTTAGGTAGGAAAAAGTTCGTATTACCATTTCTAACTACTTTCGGTGTCCATCTATTATTCAAATCTTTAATAATATTTGTTGGTCAAACAATTTCTGAGTTCTAAGTCACATATAAAACTAATTATGTGTGACTTAGAACACATAAATTGTTTGGCCAACAAATATTATTAAAGATTCGAAAATACCATTTATAAATCTATGTATTGAATAAGCATTACAATGAAATCACAATCTACAACATCGAAAAAAATGAAAAGGAAGTAGAGAAAACATAAAATTCTATAGAAAGTCATTTTTAAAATAACAAGAAAAAATATATCAATAGGAAATCAAAATAATACATCACTACCAACCAAAATCGAACATGGTTGAGATGACTGAGCTCCTGCAATCAGAGTAAGATTGTAAAAATTTGGGTCCAATTTCTTTGAAAACAACTAGAAATAAAATATCTTGCGAACCGGTAGTCCTTGATTTGGTATGAGAGGTACATGGACATGATAGCTGAGTATGCCAGCATCACGGGGGTCATTTTGGGAGATGCTATAGTTTTATATATTATATATGTGAATAATTTATACAAGTGTGATTTATCTACTTATGTACGATAGTAGAACCAATAAATTGTGCATATCTAAAAGTAATTTAAGTAAAGTGACCTAAATAAATTACTCAATAATAATAAGCTGGTAATATTAATTATTGATATTGTGGTAGCTTGTCGTATATGTAATATGGGGGAGCCATACTTGTTGTGGTTAGTTAGATACGTTATCTAGTTGGGCTGGGAAGCATAGCTAGGTAGGAAACGTTGGATGTGTACTTTAGTTAAGAGGTGAGGAACTCATGGGAGGTTACATTGTACTAACGTGTGTATCTAATAACTGATTTAAACACTTGCAAAAAATGTTTTCAAATTGCTTTCTTGTCTCTGGCCCATGTCAAATCTATTTTCCAAAATCTTTTAGGTGTCCAGCCATAGGAACACCAAGCTTGATGATTCTTTCTAGGGATGCACAGTTATCACACTTGTGAAGGCTTGCAATAATTGATATAGATGCTTCAGTTTTTCATGCCTAGTTTAGGTTTTTCATTAAGTATCTCATTTGGGCGTGTTGCCGCTTCAAACTATCTAGTATTTCATTTTTTTTATTAGACTTTGTAGATTTAGTTTATTATTTCTGACTTATATTTGGATTTCTTATGGGAGCTAATGGTTTATTTGGTATTGTGGATTTAGCTATTTATCGTGTGTTAGATTCAGATATTTATAATATGAATGGTTTGTTACTTTATTTAGTTTCTACATTATTTTCATTATAATCAAAGATAAACTTTGACACTGGCTTAATTTAACATAGGTGGTTAGTAAATTAAAAAAAAATTGGACAATGATTCTAAGAATGAACCAAATGAGATTCCTGATTATTTTGATAAAGGACTGATCACCCGTGATTAAAATAAGCAGGGTATCACAAAATCATAAATTTCACTACGTTTACATAAGGTCGTACACCTCAAATGGACGATTGCACTTGACCATGTCTTATATTAACACGGTTGTAATCAGGCAAATATTTTAGCTAAAAATGATAACATGAAGCATAGTAACTTAAGTTCGTATATATAGTTCAAATTTATGGTTATACTTGACCGTGTCACATATCTACACAATTGTCTCCCCCCGAGGAGATTGGGCAGTGATTTTAAATAAAAAGTATAACTTTCACCACAATTAAATAAGATCGTATAACTCAAATAGACGTTTTCACTTGATCGTGTCTAATATTGACACGATTTTATCCGACCAGGGAAACTAGGTTGTGGTTCTGGGTAAAAATCATAACATAAACCATGGTAACTTAAGGCCGTATAACTCAAATATACGATTAGACATGATCGTGTCACAAATCAATATGGTTATCTCACACTGGGGAAATTAAGCAGTGATTTTGAGTAAAAATCATAATTTTCACCATGGTAACATAAGTTCATATAACTCAAATCGATGGTTGCACTTCACCATGTCTAATATTGACATGGTTGTATCACACCGAGGAAATTAGGCAGTGATTTTGGCTAAAATCATAACATAAACCACGGTAACTTTAGGCCGTGTAACTCAAATATATAGTTAGACTTGACCATGTTACCTATTTACACGGTAGTATCACACTGGGGAAATTAGGCATTGATTTTGGGTAAAAATCCTAACTTAAACTTTGGCAACTTAAAGTCATGTAACTCAAATATACAGTTAGACTTGACCATATGAAATATCTACACGATTGAATCATATTGAGAAAATTAGGCAGTGATTTTCGGTTAAAATCACATGGTTAGACTTTATCATAGCTCAACCACACGATTAGACTTGACCATATATTTTATAGCCATGTTTGGACTTAACCATGTATTTTAGACAATGTAGGGGGTAAATATATACCAAGTTAATAAAGTGTGCATAGAAAATCAATAAAGTGTGCATATTAAATCACAAACAAGATTAGATACAAAATTGTGCATACCAAATCTAAAATAGACCATCGTACACCACAAGCAACAATATTACATACAAAATTATTTCAATTACAGGACAAACCATAGAATAAATTGTTTTAAACACCATAACATCTAAGAATAAATTGTCTACTTTCTCATAGAATGCTTTTTTTCTTTTTTGGGGGGGTGGGTGGCTTTTTGTTGGGGCCTCTTTTGCAGGGCTTGATCATGATGTACCTTTGCCCTAGTTTCACAATGTGTGGGTGTATTTCTCTTTTCTTTCTGAAATTTCATTTCCTTAGCCTTGAGTAGGGCATCAAGCGTTGCATGTGGGGAATTAAGGGTGCCCTAAATACCTTGATCCGATCCAACGACAATAGTCTCCTGGATCAGACTTATGGATACATCAATCCCATGAACCTATATATGCATAACCATCAATTGTATGATAGAAAAATAGGAGAAAATTAGAAATCCATTTATGCATATTCGTAACTTACCATTTTATTAGAGACTTTAATTTATGATTTCGAATATGTTGATCGGGATTTTAAACATACGGATCAGATCTTTTTAGGTACTAGGGCATATACCCATTCATGCATTCCTGGTGCATGTTCATCATCGTGTTTAACCGTCTAGTGTCCGATAGAACTTGTTCCACCCAATGAAGTTGATACTATTTCTCGATATTAAACTTAACTTTGTAGTGGGCGTGGGTCGTTCCCTTCTCCTCCTGTCTCGGGATTGTTTGTACATGGCCATCCTGGTATAAGATCCTCTATGGATAATAGGGTTCACCAACATCATAGAAAATTAGGATGCCGCTATACCATAAGACCTCATAGAAGGGGCAGGCCTCAAAATTTTCAACATAGGGATCCCAAACAACCTAAACGTTATTCCAAATATTATTATATATCAGATGCTAGTCGCCAAGGGAATGATGGAGTCGAGTAGGCAATGGGGGCCACAAACCCGAATAAATGATTGGAAGAAAAAGATCAAGTGAAATAGAAGGAAGGATAAGCTAGTTAGATTAGCCTAAGAACTTTGATTCTCTTTATTTTCTTGTGTATTGTTAACTTTTCATTGTAAGGGATTGACCATCCTTGTACTTTAATGAAAAAGTTATGCTTTGGCGATGTTTCTCTCTTCTTAGTTCCTTCTAATTGTTGGTGAATGCTTATTTGTCTTCCCATTTCTGAGTGTCTTCTCTTCTTGGTCCTCGTTGTTTAGTGAAAAGTTAGCCCCGGTTCTAGTGGCCTAAAAAGATTAAGATCTGGACTTTATCCTTGGTAGGGAAACTCCTAGCCAAGTTCGTGAAACATTCTTATTAGTTCTGATGGCACTTTGAAAGACAACTAACGCTTATGATGATTAGGCCAGAGTCATTACTTATTTTAGGATCAAAGTAAAATACATGGCAACCGTTGAAGAGTTATTAGAGAAAAAAATTATTTAAGGAAGTAGGAGCAGCTCAGTAAGGATGAGAAAACTTTTAAGTAATACCAGATGGATAAGATCAGTTTACACAAAAAAAGATCATGTGACCGAGATATCAATTTTATATGGGACATTATGCAGTCTCGTTGGAAGGTATGTTTAAGGTTGGATTGATTCTCTTCCAAAACTGGATGAAGTTAAGTAGATAACGTAAAAGCTCAGATGGATAAATGCATATGTCATCATGACAATTCCCAGTGACTCCCAATTTTGGCGTTGGAACATGGTAAACTACCCATTTATTCAACTTTACCCTCTTAAAAGTGAGGAGTGTTGGACCCTTACAGATGCCATTCCAATTCAACTAATAAGGGACTATCTCCTCGACATGATAGTGACGGTGCTTTTTCTCCCCATCCAAATGACAATCGACGTGTTAGAGTGATTACTGAGATTAAGGTCCGAAGATGAAATACTTATTCATCCTTTTTGTATCTCAGATTTTGTATTTCATCAATCTGGTTACTTGTAATTTTAGCGAGATTATGAATGAAATTATTTATTTAATTCCATGTCTTGCATTTTTTCATTTTTCATACTCGAGCATATTTTATTAGTTTTCTTACCTTTTAGGATAAGTTTCATCACACCACCTAGCGCCTAGAACTATCGATGGAAAAAATTCACTTACTTCTAATGAAAATTACCCGTTTAGGACTTTAACTGACCAAAGTTGAGACACTTAGTACCTAGGGATCCATCGTAGGTCTTTTTCATGCCTGGTAAATTGTTGATGTTTTTGTGTTTTGAAAAAACATGCAACCTTAGGATTTAATTAAACTCAATCTCACCAAGGTATTCAAACTAGTGATCAAAGCTTGATAAGATAATTTTTTCCCAAAAATTATGATAGTAGCTTTGCCATAATGAAAATTTGGAATTAAAAAAGTTGTCCTCTTATTTGGGATAGTAAGAAATCTAATTGCATTAATTGAACTTTAAATCATTCAATAAACATGAATTAAAACTTGAAAAAAGCAAAACGTTTTTAGAAATAAATTTTCCAATGAATGGCTGCATTTCAGCCCCTAAAAATCTACCTTTCCCCAATTATTTCCAACTAGTAGACTCCTTGTCCGTCATCTTTGATTCCTTTAAAAGGTCCTTCCAAGTTAGGACCCAGCATTCCATCTGATAGCTTTTTTTCACTGTCGATCACATTTCTGAGTACGTAATCTCCGACCTATAACTTCCTTGGACTAACACCTATGTTTTACTATTTAATTAGTTGTTGTTTGTAGGAGGCTAGTTTGATTAAGGATTGTTCTCTTCTTTCCTCGGTTAAATTGAACTTATTCCTTATAATTTTTTTATTTGTAGGTTGATCATCAATGATTTTATTCATAGTAGGCAAGCCATCTTCTAGTGGAATTATTACTTGCATTCCACAAGCCAAGGAAAAGTCTATCTTCCAAGTCGACTTCCTGGGTATTGTTTGATATTTTTATAGGACATGAGGAAGCTCATCCACCCAAATGCCTTTTTCCTTGTCCAACCTTTTTGTCATTCCATAGAGCACTGCTATGTTATAGGCCTTAACTTTCCTATTGCTTTGGGGTAGGTCACTGAACAGTAGTAATTCTTGATATTGTGATTGTTACCTAGGTTTTGGAATGGTCCACTCTCGAATTCGTTCCATTATCAGTTATGATTATTCTTGGCACATTAAAATGGGTATTAATACTCCTTCACATAAATCCAATCATATCAGTTTCCCTTATGTTAGCCAAAGCTTCATCTTCCATCCATTTAGTGAAGTGATTAGTACTAACCATGATTTACTTTCGATTTACTAGTGTTGTGGGTAAGGGACCCACAATATCCAATCCCATTTGAGTGAAAAATAGTGAACTGGTTATTGACTTGATGTTACTATTCTAGTTGGTGAAGGATGGGTAAGAAATCTTGACGTTTCTTTCAGTTTTTGACAGATGAGATGACATCTTTTGCATGTAGGTCCAACAATACCCTTATTTGATACCTCTGAATGCTAAAGACCTTCCTCCGCATGGATTCCAGATATTGGTTCGTGCAAATCATATGAGACTTAGTCGATGTTGCTTGGATGCATCCATTAGAGATATGTTCATTTGAAAGATCACTTATAAATCTTCCCCTCAGGTGATAAGTAAAATTAAGCAGCTTTCCCCTTGGTATGATGGGCTTACTTCTTGTTGGAAGGCATGTCTTCCTGTTATAGGTATGCTATAATTTGGTCCATATAGTTGGGAACTTTTAGTTAGTCGAGGACTTGTTTATCGATCTTTGGTTTCATTATGCTTAGTTAGACAAAATAGTCTACATCAATTATTTTTTGAGGTCAGAGTCAATGGCTAAACCCAAAGTCTCTAGAACATCTGCATGAATGTTATTTACTTGTAGAAACTATTAGATACGAACTTTTTTTAACTGGGTGGTCAAGTACTTCATGACCCATAAGTATGTTGATATTCATTCATATCTAGTGTTGTGGTCGCCCTATACTTCATTAGATACCGACCTTAATTTACAGAAGATGCACAGGTGGCTTGAACTGAGAGATATGGTTTTCTTAAATCCAGAGATGAAAGCTTCGTACTCAGCATCATTATTGGATGCTTCAAAGACAAATCTAATTCCCTATCGAGAACAATTTAATCTATAGTTACAAGGTCAATTCTCACCCTTGCCTCTTTTTTAATTAGAGGCTTCATTGACGCAGAGCGGCCACTTATTGAGCTGATCAGATTTTTCTACGTCAACATGTTGCCCTTTGTTGAGATCCTTCCATCTAATGAACTCAGCGATAAAATCTCCTAACACTTTCCCTTTGATTGCAGTTCTAGATTGATAATTAGTATCAAATCACCCTAGTTCCACCAACTACTTGGAGACCCATCCAGGGAGGTCGGCCTTTTTGAGGACTGTCTTGAGTGAAAAGGTGGTTATAACTATGATTTAATGGGCTTCAGAATAGTTCTCTAACTTTCACAAAATGATCACTAGAGAGTAAAATAGCTTCTCGATGGGAAGGTAACATTTCTCGACATCTAATAATATCTTGATAACATAATAGATCGGACCTTGGTGTCCCTCTTTCACATATTAAGGTCGAGCTAACTGCGTGATGAAACACCATGAGATACATGTAAATTGGATTGATCGAATTTTGGACTACAAGTAAAGGCGGTCGGTTTAAATAAATCTTAATCTCCTTAAGTTCCATTATACATTCTTTATTCTACGACAATTTTTTTTCTTTCTTCAATAGCTGAAAGAATGGTTGACACTTCTCAAAGGACTCAAAGATGAAGTGGTTGAGCTTTGCTAACATTCAAATCAACTTTTGAACATCTGTAGATATTTTCATGACTAGAAATTGTTGATCGCCTCAATTTGGCTATTTTTATCTCTTCCATCCCCGTTTTACCGTACTTTAATTAGTACTTGAATGGAGTAGCCTCATATTTTATTGATTTATCGGTGGACATTGTCTCTTTGTTCTATTCTTGCTTAGGCATAATGGCAACGATAAAGAATTATCAAACAATATAATAATTTCCCTTTATCTCCATTATTCCCGATCGGGGATGCATTTGAGCCTTTGGTGATAAGTGGACGGGATAACCTTCATAGCATGGAGCCATCCTCATCCCAGGAGAGCTTTGTAGGGGGACTTAATGTCCAATACTAAGAACTCAATTAACTTTGAGATATTCTTAGTTCTCTCTGGGAAGATTCCTTAGATGCATAGTCATCTTTTGGATTAAGCCGACCAATTTGATAGTCGATTACTACAAAACTTCCATCTTGAGGTAGATCTTGTTGAACAACTTTAAGTATATGACCTTTACAGATCTCCCTTATTTGACTAGTATATTGCCTACATCCTAATTTGTAATCTTGATAATGATTACTAGTGCATCATGATGTGAAGTCCTGACTCTGACTAGTTTTTCTTCAGTGAAGACTATATGTTTATTAATGTCTTTTGGTTGGAAGTGCTTTCCCATCGTGGTTTTAGCAGGGTCAATTTTGAAGAATTCCAAGACCGCAATTTCTTTTTTTGGCTCCATCCGAACAGTATTATCTCGAATATTATTAAGACTTAATGCCCCACAGATGACCATAAACTCATGACCCATCGCATCATCTAAGACATTATTAATTTTTTGGTCGTGCTCCACGATGATCTTCACGCCCTTCTTATCTACATAGCCATCTAGATAGCTCGCTTGGGCCAACTTCTCCAAGTGGGACTTGAGCGATTTGTAATTATCCATTTTGTCTCCGTTGTCCATGTAATAGGAAAATCTCAAGGTAATGTTCCTCTTTGATGGATCTCCCGGAATCTTCCTTGACCATTTGAAAAACTGTTCATTTTCATTTTACTAAAAAATGTTTAGATTGTCTAGTTGAAAACAATGTTAATATCTTGGTAGGCCTTAGTGGGAATGCCTTATCATTCCCATAGATGATGCAAATGTAGATGGAAAAATCATACTATGATGATTCAACATAATTAAGCTGAGCAGAATATGTCACACAGCATAGAATAGACATGGTTCTATAACGTCCCTACATCCATGGTGGTATTTATTATTATATTTATTAATCAACAGTTGATAACAAAGATTACATGCCCCTTTTTCTAGGGGTGTGGGTTACATTTATAGAGAACATAAAGAGAATGAGTAATGAGGGATTATGTGTCCTTGTAATGGTGATGCATATGGCCATACGATTCTAAGCACTTGATTTTTCACTAATTGGCACCTCTGTTGTTCTTATCTCAAAGATACGGTCACTTATCAAGACTTTCGAACATGTGTCAGCTTCTCCCATTAAGTCCAATATTTCCTCAACACATATTATTTAAGTAAGATTCTTATTATACATGGGGAATTATATACATATTTTGTATATCTCGTTTTGGTAGTCACAATCCGTTTTAGGCTTCACAAAAGAAAAATAAATTTAGAGGTAATATCTATATAAACAATTAGCACATACATATATTTTCATATACATAATTACATCCCTTAGAGGATGAAAAATTCTCTTTCCAATAGATGAAAGTAAATGTAAAAAAATTTAAACTCACTCTTGCATTAAAAAATTTAAAATTCACTCTTGCATCAAAATATTTTTATAGATAATAATAATATTCAAATATGACTTGGATTCTAATTTATAATCCTAGTAAGAGTTTTCTTACTTGAGGATAAGTATATTTTCATCGTTAGTTTTGACTACATGTGGTGAATATTATGCTTCATAATATTCACTATATGTAAAACATGATTGGGAACATGATTCAATATTGACTATATGTAATAAATATTCACACTGTGTAACAATATTCAAAACATACAATGAATTTATAGATGTAATCAACATTCACACATAGTAAATGTTCATCATGTGTAATATTAACTACATAAAATGAATACTCATCTCAATACATGTAGTGAATATTGACTACATGTATTGAATATTCAATGTATGTATACATATGGCGAATATTGACTACATGTATAGAATATTCAATGAATGTATTTGAGGAAGAATATGTGAATGGGGATTAAATTTTAACCTAGGGTTTTAATTGGTCACATCTCATTAAGAGGGCGGGGGAGGGGAGGGGGAGGTTTTGTAAAAGATTAAAAGAGATAAATGGGTAAATGGATTCGTGTGTGTCCTTAAATGTCTAAAAATTATATGAGTGTGCCCTGATTTCTAAAAATTGTTTGTTAATTCTTTTCGAAACCCCTTTTAAAATTTGGTTATGAGTAATGCTATGCTACCCACCAGGGTGATAACACCGATAGTTACCATGATGATGAGATAGATTGTACTATAGCTTTTGATCATTTTTTTTGTTTGTTAAAAAACCCAAGAAGAAGAAAGAAACCATCAGTTAAAACATAAATAATTCTAGCCTTGAACAATTTTAGCTATTGAACTCACCTTCCAAAAACCAATGTTTAGTTAATTGATTTTGTAGATATTGGTGTAAGATCATTATATATCATCCATCAAAATTATTTATTTTAGTTAAGTGTGGTGTAAGCTATATTGTATACATATGTTAAAATATATAATATCATTTTAAAAACATAAATTAATTAATAATAATTAATATATATTTCTACATAAACATTCATATGTCATAATAAATTCTTTGAAATATGTTATTGTTCATATGTTGGGTAAAAGTATGATTTCGTGTCATGTCACGTCCTATTTTAATTATTTTTGTGTGTAAAAAATCAGATTTCTTCTTGTGTTATCTAGTATCCTGTTTTAATTGGTTGTGTCGTATAACATTTTATTTGGGTCATGTTCATGTTATGTTAAAAAAATAGGATTTCACGTTGTGTTGTGTTGTGTTGCATCACATCTTAATTGGATCGTGTTTATGTTTGGTTAAAAAAAGGATTTCGTATCATTTCGTGTCGAGGACATTTGGTTCGTGGTTGTAATTGCCTTGATTTTTACCATTGAGAAAAGCTAAAGTCATAGAAGGAATCTTAAAGGGACCGGTGGTGTGTTTTGTATATAATGTATTAGTATTGAGTTTTTACTATTGATTTTATATAAAGTAAGGGAGGTACGGGATTAGTTTCTAACAAAAGTCTTAACTACAAATATAACTTCAATGGATGATACCTATACCACTATCTCAAGATATAATTATCTAAATAATAATGGTGGGTCTTCTTTTATAAGGAGAGTCCATCACTCCGATACTTGCCCAGTGTTGACAACTAAGTAGAGTATCATCACTCCTTAGTTATTGGATTAAGGATACTTGGTATATTGGTAAATCTCCTATGAGGATATTTAAATGGTCACTTGATTTTAGGCCTCACAAAGAGAGTAGTATTTCTCCCATTTGGATCTCTTTTCCTCATTTACCTATACACTTCTCAAAATCCTCTTTATATTCCATTGGCCATTTAATTGGAAAGCCATTGAATCTTGATTCATCTACTCTAGATTTGAATAGACCTACCACAGCTAGAGTTTGTGTGGAGGTTGATTTGACTAAAATAATTGCTAAGAGGATTTGGATAGGGTGTGGTGAAAGAGGTTTCTGGCAAGAGGCTGTTACTGAAAATAAGCCAAAGGATTACAACAATTGTTCCAAGAAAGGTCATGATAATGAGACATGTATATTTTTTAAGCCAAGTGAGGTTGTTCAGCCAACAAAGAAACAAGATTATGTTCCAAAGAGGATCCCTCATAGACCCGTTCCAGCTGGAGAAGATGAAGGAAATATAGGCCAATTGCAGATTACAAAAGAGACTGTTGAGAATATTGAAGAGCACTGTGAAGAGGTAGATATAAATAAAAAAGTCTATCATGAAGGTCCTGCCCATTTAAGTAGATCTAAAATTGTTCAGCCAACATCACTCACAATTAACCTTAACCAAAGTCCCATTCAACCTATCCAAGATTTTTAAGTAAACATCTAAAAGCCTGTCCATACCATTATTACTAATTCTCCTCATCATTATTCTGATGTCCAAAAAATATCCCCTCCTATACAAGATTTCATTTCCAAGATCAAGCATTGTAAAATCACTCTCGATGAAGCAGGTGTGGTAGACAATATCATGTTATCCCCAAGAGGAACTGAGCTTCCAAATTATGAAATTCACATAGCCAAGAAAAAAATTTACATGTCTGATTCTGAGAAGATGAAGAGTAGGCCTAAGCTTTTGCAAGAGGAACTCAAGAAATTTGTAAAGTTTTTTGATAGAAAATGGGCTAACATTCAAGCAGGTAATTAGAGGAGGAAAAAGAAATATATAAATATTCAATCTGAAGAACAGTCTTGTAGTATGGAAGAGGAGGTCCAAGTTATGAAGTAAAAAAAGAAGCCTTTTGATCCTCTATTTAGAAGAATAACCAGGGCCAGTGTTAAGGTGAACTCTAACTCTAAACCTCTATCATCCCAATGATCAATTTTCTCTATTGGAATGCAAGGGGTATCTCCAATAAGATTACTGGTAGAAGAATAAAAAGGATCTGCAAAATATATAATTTTCCAGTGCTTGCCATTTTGGAGCCTAAATCCAATCCTAAGAATATGGAGAAGTTTTTACTTAAATTGAGATTTGATGAAGTTATATACAATAAATCTAAGAAGATTTGGTTCTTTTGGAAACTAGGATTCTCTATCTCAATTATTAAAGATGAAAAGCAATGTTTTTCTCTTAAAATTGAGCATCCTACATTTCCTAAAGATATCATTTTGACTTTAATTTATGCAAAGTGTACTAAAGAGGAAAGAAGAGAGCGTTGGAGGAATATGGAGGAAGTGTCTGTAGCTTCTGATTTGCCTCAAGTTTTTATTGGAGACTTCAATGTGGTTGCTAGTAAAACTAAAAAAATGGGAGGTAATGAAGTTGATCAGCAAGCTGTAGAAGATTTCAAGGATTGCTTTCATTAACGTGGTTTGTTTGATATGGGATATAGTGGATCTAGGTTCACTTCGACAAATCTCAGAATTGAAGAAGCTGCTATTTGTGCTAGATTAGACAAGGTAGATGTAATTTAAATTGGAAATATAGCTTCCCTAATACAAGCATTTCTCACCTAGGTAAATCTTATAGTGACCATTCTCCTCTTCTTCTTTCTATTTCAAACCATCATGACTCTTACCCTAAACCTTTTAAATTCTATAAAATGTGGTTGTCCCATTCTAATTTTTTTTCAAGTAGTTAAAGATGCCTGGGGAATTCAAATTCAAGGATCTCCTATGTTGAATTTTTCTAAGAAGCTAAAAAATCTCAAAGCATCTTTGATTATTTGGAAAAAATCAACTTTCAAAAATATTTTCCAAAATTTCATTGATCATGAAATATTTTGCTGATTAAGGAGTATGCCTTTGAAGATGACCCTACTTCTCATAATAGATTGTAGATGCAAAATGTTAGAGACGATCTTATTAAATCCATGGCTCAGGAAAAAAAAATTGGCATAAAAAAGATAATATCAAGTGGATGAAAGATGGAGACCTTAATACAAAGTTCTTTCACTCAAGTGTAAGGGCCAGAAAGGCTGCTATTGGAATTCATAAGATCAAGGATAAGGAAGGTAACTAGAAGGAAAATAAGGGGGATATTGAAGAAGTATTGGTTGATCATTTCTAACAAAGGTGGAAGGCAGAGGATATTTCTCAAGAGGAGGACTTGATTAATACCATTCCTTATTCAATATCTGATGACATGAACTCTCAATTATATAATTTTCCTAGTAAAGAAGAAATTTTTAAAGCCATTGTTGAATTAAATGGGGATAGCAGCCTTGGACCTGATGGTTTTGGGGGAGTTTTCTATAATAAATGTTGGGATATTATCAAAGAGGATCTTTATGAGGCAAACAAATCTTTCTTTGTGGGAACTCAAATTCCTAGATGCTGGTCAAGTACTTCCATTATTCTTATTCCTAAAATCTTCAATCCCAATCAAATGTTCTCATTTCAGGCCAATAAGCCTAAGTAATTTCAATTTCAAGATCATCTCCAAAATTCTGAATTCAAGCCTTTCATCTCATTTGGATTCTATTATATCCCCTAACCAAAGTGGATTTGTTAAAGGAAGAAATATCCATGATCGTATTCTCATTTCTCATGAAATGACATCTTCCTTACATAAGAAATGCCATGGATCTAATGTGATAATCAAGAAATTAATGGAAAAGGCTTATGATAAGGTCTCGTGGATTTTCCTCATTAAAGCCCTTAGAAAATTTGGCTTTAGTGAGGTGTTCATTGATTTCATTTGAGGATTTTATTTAATAATTGGTTTTCTATTATTGTAAATGGTTGTATGAAGGTTTTTTCAATTCTTCAGGAGGTCTTAAACAAGGAGATCCTCTATCTCCTTCTCTATTTGTCTTAATGGGTGAAGTTTTAAGTAGTGGAATTGATCAATTATTCAAGGAAGGTAAAGTTACCCCCTTTTCTCATCCATCTGGAAGTCCTCTCATTTTTCATCTTTCTTTTGTTGATGATATCATTATTTTTAGCGGTGGCTATAAAAGAATCCTTAATAATCTTTCAAAATTTCTTGCTCTGTATGAATAAGCCCCAGGTCAATTGATCAATAAGGCTAAAAGTGCCTTCTCTATTGATCCAAAGTTTCCTCTTATAAGAAGATCAGCTATTTCAGGTTTCTTGCAGATTAAGTTCAAGCCTATGCCTTTTAAATACCTGGGGTGTCCTTTATTCAAAGGTAGAAGAAACATTAACTTTTTATCAGATCTTGTTGATGCCATTAGAAGAACATTCAAAGGGTATAAGACTAGATTCCTATATGCAGCTGGTAAGTTGATTTTGAAAAGTCCCGAAGGCCCCCGATTTTAAATTAAAGTCTTTTTATACTTCAAAAAGATATAATTTCCTTTTAGATATGCAGAAGCGTAAATGATGGTTCAAATAAACAAATTACAGAATTTTAATTTCTTATCAAAAGTAAAATTAAACAAAAGTGAAATAAAATTAAAACACACACTTATGTTAATTTCACTTAAACATGATTAATTAACCCCAAGTCCTAGAAATTTGCCTAAGTTATGTTTTTCAATTTTAACAAATTAAATTAAATGACTTGAATTATATTAGCTATACATAACCCAATATTTAATTTAGCACCAAATTAAACATCTAGTGATTAAACATAATTTTATCTTGAATTACCTAAGCATGTGTTCTAGGTGATATAGCAAGATAAAATTAAACAATGAAACCACTACGTCGCGATGTACGAGGAAAAACCCACAATGAAAAAAAACCTCGGACGACCCTAGCCTCAAATCCACTAAGTACGGAATTTACAAATACAAGCAAGATTACTTACAACACTCGACTCGATCCCTCTCAACCCCCGACGTGTCTTCTTATATCAACCTCTGCCTAGCGAATAACCACGGAGCTCCACCGTGGTCTCGAAATCTACCGATCGAATTTATATGGTCACCGTTACCCGAACTAGGAGCCTTTATAAATCAACGCAAACCTCTTCTTCTTTGTGGGATTTATAAGCAAACTCAAACATCTCTTCAAACGGTAGAGATGAAAAATCGGTGCCAAAACTCCAAGAAATGTATATATATATGGAAGCTTGGATAAACAACAATTGGGTGTAAACAAAGTGTTTAAAGAATTTTTCTTGGAAAAATGAACACTTAAACTTGAACTTTTTCTTAGGAATGATGAACTCTCAAAACTCTCTCTGGGAGTTGTAGGATAGTGAAAAAGTTAATTAGAAAAAGTTCATTTCTGTACTTAAGAAGTTCTGTAAAAAGATAGTGGGAAAAGAAGTGGGAAGGTGGGTCAAAAACTGTTCAAAACTGCCAAATACCTGTTCCCTCCAAATCTCGTTCGAACGA